>CAJFCP010000074.1:1066575-1141334 GCA_904066005.1 Synergus itoensis | reverse complement strand
TCTCTCTCTCTCTCTCTCTCTAATGGTTAAGGTTACAGGCTTAGTTTACATTGTGCTCAGGCCTTAAACAGGGTTGCGAACGTCATGTACCTTAGGTAATTTACGCATTTATTACATTAAATTACGTAAAATTTACCAAAATTTAATTTCCATAAATTACGTACGTAATTTACGTCGAAAACACCAAACTCAAATGGAGTGATGGGTTTTCTACGTGTAACACATAATTTACATACTATGAAAATTGCGTACTATAATTAATTATAATAACTAATTTACATACTATGTAAATTACGTATTATACGTAAAAAAATCTTCGAGTTACGCGTAACTGTGCAGCCCTGGCCTTAAAGGAACACACTCTTGGAGATGCGAAATTACTACGCTCAGCGTGGTAAAGTTACACAAGGGTGGTAAAATTACATACACAAATTTTACTCACGCCCAGCAGTGGGATTCTGATGCAGTGGAAATTTTCGAATCCGAACATACCTCCCTTTTTAATATCTTAGGATAGAAAGAGAATGCCGTTCGGATTCGAAAATATTCACGACTTCAGAATCCTACTACAGCGTGGTAAAATTAAACACTTTTTTTACAGTGTAGTATCATTATTTTTACTACCACTACACGTTTCAAAAACATCAATTTATTTTACCCCTAGCATTTGCAACAAAACAAAAACGAATTTCATGCTTTTCGTAATTTTTAGAATATAAAATGTTTATCATCTTAATCTAGTCAATCATATATTGATGTAGGATACAAAAAAAGTGATATTAATGTAAGGATTAAATTATATTAATTTGATATACATTTTCCGCTCTAAGAATTACGAAAAGTATGAAACTGGGATTGATATTGTAAACGCTGCGGGTAAAACAAACCTACGCTTTTGAAAAAAATCGTGGGAATAATAAGACATAATAATTTCCTAAACAAATGGATATATAAAAACTGGAAGGCACTCAAATTATAATTGAAAGTAAATAAAAGTAAACAAGGAACATACCTCTGGAACTCAATTTAGGCGTCTCGCCTCAAACGTAAATTGTATCCTGCTCTTAAAACGGTAGGAGCTCACCATAATATTCCAAAGAATCCTGGTCTGAATCCAATCAAAGTCTGTAGCTGCTTCTTATATCAAACGAATAGCACACTTGATTTATAGAGTACTACTTACACGAAAGCCGAAGTAGCCGATCACAGAACGCGTCAGTGCGTGCTAACAATGACACGTGCAAGAGCTAAATGTGAGCTAGCGTCGCTGCGTCGGGCGTCGGGGTCGGGCTTCGTTTTCCGGCTTAAGTCGAACGTCAACCGGAAGTCACGCGTTCGACTTGATAAAATAGGGAGTACATTTATCTCACTCCGGGTTTAGATTACCGTCCGTGAATTTGTCCAACTTCACTCATTAGTAAATACAGCCCGACATTTAAATGTTAACGTCTGTGAGATGAGTTCCCTTACGAAAAAATATATGAACGGCTGAAAAGGACTGAAAGTAAAAAGTGGATAAAAATAAATTTTTTTGTAAAAGTGGGATAAAAAATTCTTTAGAGTAAAAGCAGAACAGGGAAAAACAATCAGCGGTCGTATTGGCGTTCAGTTTTTCTTTTTTTCTGAGAATTCATTTTCTCCCATTTTTACTCTGAAAAATGTTTATCCCACTTTTACAAACGAAATATTATCGGGTACATATTAACAAACTATTACTTCATTCATAAATATACATGAGATATTATTTTTATGGAGTAATCCCACCTAAAAATTAAAAGTATTCTCATTACTCATTATGTTACAATTTACAAACTGTTTGTAAACCCAGTTATTAAACTCGGATTGGGGTAAATAGAATTCATTTTGGAATATGGGTTTCTATTCGAAACTTTCGCCAACACGGAAAAAACTGGTTATTAAAACCGTAATATCTAGCTATTTAACTATGGGACGACTATCTAGATATTTAAATATAATATCTGGATATTAAGTTTTAATATCTAGATAGTCGTCCCATAGTGAAATAACTAGATATTACGGTTTAATAACCAGTTTTCTCCGTGAAGATTTTATATACAACAAATTTTTGACTGCAGATACATCTTTTGGAACTGATCTTTAGAAAGGATTAGTTTCGACTCCTTCCAAATTCTAGAGAAATTGAGGCAATTAAGATTGAGACATTCCAATTATAAACTTTCAAAATGAAATATTTGAAGAACGCTATTTGATATCTCGATCGCAATTCGTAATATAAGTAACTCAGAGTCAGGCAGTTTGTTAACACATCTCTGTTAGGAAAGAAGTAGCATTTTGTTAACGCGATGCTGTGAAGTCGCAATATTTCCTCGCGGACAGAATCGTGTTATGAATCGCCAGCGAAGCACAACGTAGATGGTGCAAGGGATGGGATGGGAATGGGGGTGTATGCTGGTTGGTGATGGTGGTAGTAGCAATTGTTGTTGGTCGCTTTGGCTCGTTCGCCCAGCCGTTCGGTACTTCCTATATTTCATTACGCGGGTAGACCCCGCACTGTAACAAATAACAGAAAGGCGAATAGAAGCAAAACACTGACACGAGATAAAGCGCTCTTGTAGCTGCTACTAGCGATTTCCCTCGAAATAAGGCCGGACGGACAAGAGACGTTGGGGTTCAAGACTTATTTGGCAAAGAAAGCGAAACTTTCTTATCGTCCAAGTATATTTGAAAAATATTGCAGTTTGCATTCACGGGGATTCTCTGTCACCTTAATTTTTAATATCCTAACTCTCTCTGGTATCAGCCCAGCGACTTTTGTACGATAGTAGAGTGTAATAAGATAAAAAAAAAAAACTCCCGAAAGACTGCAGGTTTTTTTTAATATTTTATAGATTAAACTTTTTCAAGAAGACCAGTTTTGTGTTGAAAATTAAATTGCACTTGGTCGTGAGTTTTATTCAAGGAAACTTAATGATGGATCTTTTTAATGTAGCTTAATCAACCTAAAGTAAAGGGTTGCGAAATAGAGGTGATTATAAAATATATAAGAATTGCTTTGCAGAAGTGAAAGGAAAAGACAGTTAATTTTATAATTATTTCGCATAAATGAAATTATCTTTTAGATTTGAGCAACATTATAATGTTGAATGCATCTGTCGGATATTGGTTTTAGAGATCGGGACATTAACATCAACGTTTAACTCATTAATTTTTTGGCGTTTAAAACCAATTATCAACCCTTACTCTAATATTGATTAAAAGAGATCATAAATAAAAATTAGGACTAGGGAGATGAATTCGAAAACTTCCTTTACAAAAGAATTTTTGGTGTTTTTCAACCTTCTGTTGTATAATATAGACGATATATTCTGGGCAGACGGCACCGTCGAAAGCAGGATGTACCCGTGTATACGGCGAGACTCGAAGTGATCTGATATGAATGATATCAGGATTGTGGAAGGCTGTGCTGTATGACTTGGAACGAACGAGAGAGGAAAGAGTTGGATGAAAGGTAGTTGGGGTTGATGCAGAATGCTGACTGGTGGCATGGCATCCCGTAGCATCCTCGAGAAACACTTTGGACCAATCGTATAAGATCGAAGTAAGAGAAGAGGCGTAAAGATTGAAACATTTCCTCTTGGATTTTTGGACTTTTGGAGACCCTATGAGAAATCGCAACAGAATTCTGTTTGAACGAGTCTTTAGGAACTCTAAGAAGTGCAGGTTAATTTTTTTATTACGGATTTTAATTGCTCCCTCAACTCAGGAAAAACATCTTAATGATCTACATTCATAATCTCATGATTATTATCCTGCTGAGTTCGTTTTTCACATTATAGGACTTTCATCTGTATATCTCAATCGTGACTGTATTTACTTGGTATAAAACTTTTAAAACAACAATTAAATAACACTTCAGCTTCAATTTGTATCAAATATCTAGATTTTATATTTTCGAAAAACTTGTTGAAAAAAAGTATTTGACGGAAGATATATTGCTAGAAATTTTCAGCTCTCCCGATTTCAGTTAAGCCAATAAATGTCAACGATAATTTACTAATGGCGACAACGACGTCCATTCACCAATGGACTCTGGATGCAATCGTATACTCTCAGCACGTTTTCAGTAATGGGTTAATGATATCCGGTCGAGTAATGTGTGGGGTTTGAAAATGAATAATTATGCCTCCATTATCATGTGTTATTTAATGCAATTCTCCCCTTCTGAGCTATTGTATTCGCTTATAAAAGCACACATAAAAAACGGTGCGATTCTTTATTGATAATAATAAAAAAAACTGTCACGTTAATTCTCGATAGTGCAAAATTTATTTTTGCTTACGTAATTGTATAAGTCTATTAAAGTTTATCTAACAATCCACTTAAGTTAAAAAAAATATTCACCATAGTTTCTTTTTTTAAACAAATTTTACAGAAATTTAACACAATTTTAAGAAACGTAAAAGCTACAGAGAATCGCGCATGGCTTCTAGTTTTTATTAAAATCTGCGTTCAGAAGAATTTATGTTACCAATTGTATGGTGGCTATTGCGAATCGTTTTATGTTTTTAATGCCAAATTTGGTATTTCAAACTACAAGTGGTACTAAATAAAAGACGGTTGATTTTATTTTTGCATTCATTGACCTATTTTTTTATTTTCCCATTTTATGGAGGTATATTTCACAAATGCTGAGGTTTTTTTTATTATCTTATCTTAATTTTTAGGATTCAAAATTATTTAGGTTTGCTATGATGTTGACAATAAAAATCGATAATGACTTTTTTCGATTAGAGACAAATTTACAGCATCAAACTTGAATTTAACCAAAAAAAAAAATATACTTTTTTTTAAAAGCCAGAAAGAAAATTTAAAGTTGAAGTAAAACTCAGAATAAAATCCTAATCTTCTAATCGCTGGTCCAGCCATGACCTCACGTAGATTTTAGCTTGGAATTAATGAAATTCCTTTCTAGTAAGATTAAGAAGATGCTCTTTGTACTTTAGTCTGGAACGCGGGTTTTACAGAACCTTAATCAAGGCAAGTAGCTCTAATCAAGTTCTCGTATAATTCTTATGCTCTTTGTGACATAAGCGATTATTTCTAGTCCATATTAGTTACAAATATTTGTTCGCAACTCCGTATCAAGGTTAATTATACAAAATTAAATCATCGCTTTTAAATATAAGTCTCTGAACAATAATAATAAAAAAACAATGAAGAAATTATTTAAATGTTTAAAAATTACAATTTCTTCTTACTCAAATTTTATTATTTCATGTATTTATATGTATAGGGCATGTTTGATGACAAAAAAAGATGGGAGAAAATGCTACCCAAAATAATAAGAAAAATGAAATACTCGAAGAATATGTGAATCAATCAAAGCGAGCTCGGATCAGTTATGATCTCACAAAATCATTTGCTTATGCTCAAATAGCTGGCAGTGGTGAAGAAAATGAAAAGATAACTGAAGGTCTTAGTTTTGATGGAGATGTGCACATAGTAAACCAAATGTAATTTCTAATATTCATTCAATATTGCTGAGGTATTTGTAAATTCTCTGAGATTTATTTAATTTTTAGAGAAGGAACAAAAGAGATATTATGCATTGCGTATACAGAAAACTTCGAGTTGATAGCTGCAGGATTTGCAGACGGTGCCGTCAGAATATTCAATATGAAAACTGGGGAATACACTTCTTCACTTCGTGATTCTGAAATGTTACAATACGCAAGTCCTACAACTGCCATTAAGCACAGACCTGTTAAGAGTAGTCACCCAATAACACAAACTCTAACTGCTACTTGTTAATAGAATTCTAAATAATATTTAAATAAAAATTTCATAATTCAAATTAGAATAAAAAACCTGTCTTTGTATTGAATTGTTAGATTGCAGTGGATGCGTAAAATGCTGGCATTATCCATCAGGGCAATGTCTTTACACGATTAGAGAAAGGAGACAAACATTGGGATTGAGTTATCATCCTAATTTACCAAAATTCGTGACAGTAGGAGATGACACAAAACTTATTTTATATGACGAAGAAACGAGAACACAGGAGAGAATATTTCAAGGGAGGTTTGTATGCAATGATCACATATAGTTAAATAATTTGATAATCGAGAAAAATACTTTAATAACATTCTTTTCAAAATAATGTTTTTTAGTGGTGTACCAGAAATAATGAATGGTCACAAATCCAGAGTTTTTTGTGCCTGCTTCAATCCTACATCTAATCATGAACTCGTAAGCGGTGGCTGGGACGATACAGTTCAATTTTGGGACATCAGACAGCCATTTGCCCTTCGTCATATAACTGGTGTTCATATATGCGGCGAAAGCATCGATATTAGCAGCGATGGAAAACAGGTTGCTCATTTATTCGATGCATTTCAATTTTGAATCAATTGTTTCAAATTTGAATAAGTACATCATTCTTTTTATACAAGCAGATTTTAACTTGCGCTTGGCAGAAGGAAAATGCCATTCAATTATGGGATTACTCAACTGGAAAATTGATCGTCAGTCTAGAACCAGACGTTTATAAAAGTCAATTATATTGTGGAAAATTTCTCAACAATCTTTTCTTCGTATGCGGAGGATCAGATCAGAATTATATTAGAGTTGTTGATCTTCAAACAAACTCCGTAAGTTGCGGAAACCATCTCTTTTTCCAATGAAAGAAGTAATCATAATTTTTAATTTGTAGAGTATTAGCGCTATAAAAAATTTACCTGGAGGAGTTTACTCAATAGATATCGGACCAATGCCAGCGAAACGAATAAAAAGGTCTAAACAAATGGAGACAAATTTGCCAAAACTTGCCTTTTGCAGTGACAAGGCTATTTATGAAATAGAACTTTCTTAAACTGAATAAAAGTAAATAAGGCAAGATGTAAATGATTGTATTATACTTAGAAGTCAAAATATTTGTCAAGCAATAAACAATTTTATTTAATACAAACTATGGTACAAAATTTATACAGAACAACGCATGGTTTTCTTTCATTTACTTCGTACCTCGCAAGGCAACAGCTTCTCATCTCGTTTGAACGCACACACATTTAAGCGGATTGGACATGGAGGAAGGAGGGAAATTATTAATAAAAATGAGCACATCGATTCGTAATAATACAAACTTACTTGACTTACTAGTAACTAATCGACTCGGTGAGAGAAAGAGTACGACGCGTCTTGTTTTAGCAACAAATCCTTGTCCTTGGTGGCTTTCCTCTTATATTTCGAAAAGAGGAAGAGAGAGCTAATGTATATTTATCATGCGTCCATTTATAATGAAAAAATATCGAAACTCGAGATGCTACGCGAAAAACAAGAGCGTCTCCGACTAAACGTTCAAGGTACTCTTTCCAAATTTCATCCAGCCCAGCTTAACGAGTAAGTTATTAATCTCTAACGGCGACGATTAGCTACGCTTGAGTTACATCTCGAAAGTCCGTCGTATTCACAATCCTACGTCTAACGATTAACAAGCCTATTTGGTTGAGAAGTCACATGGTAATAAAATAGAATAATTGTCGTGTGCTTAAAACGCGAACTGTTGCATTTGCGAACAGTATCGCCTGCGTAAAAAATTGGTCATGAATTTGTTTCATTCGTTTTCACTTCACTCGTCTTGTTTTTTTTTTTTTTTCTTTCATTTTTCTCACTAACTAAATTCATTAGTACGCGAAAATACATGAAATGTACGCAGTAACAAAAGTTCCATGATATGTCTTAAAAAATATCTTTGAAAGTCGTAGGAAACACTCGCGTAGCTCGGCTCACAATTTTACATGCACATTAGCACCCTCCGGTATTATTAGTTGTACTTTTGGCTTTTTAAAATCACGATTTTTTAATCTGACGCTTCATTTACATTAGATCGATGGGTACAAAACTGGTTCAATCAAATTATCGAACCTAATAGATTGTATATATGACAATTACAAGTAATCGGAGTATAAAGAGTAGAACAGTAACAGTCAAAAAAAGAAAAAAAGGAAAGCACTGAGACAGTTTCTTGCCACTCGAGTCGGAGCTTTATCACAAAGTATTTTTCGGTTAAAAAAATACAGAACAAATCGATATTATTGTAACTATCAATAAATTTCTGGTAAAATAATTTAATTGCTGAAAGTCAGAGTACTAGATGTAATCGTAAAACCGATAACGACTTTTGTGACGATTGGAACTTAATAAAAAAAACGCATTTATGCTTTCCGAACTTCGGAACTTTCCTTTTTATTTTCTTCTCGAATAATATCGATTTGAAGCCTTATTGTAAGTCGGAAAATTGCAATGATAGACTCGAAGGACTCTCAAGTTAGCTGTCTACGAATTCCTTTCGATCGTACGCATACTTACAACATCACGCGAAAATTTACTACATCACTCACTGTCACACACACACACACACTTCGCACCGCCAAGTGCTTCTAATCACATTAGTCACTATAAATTACTAATAGTTTAACATTACATCGTCTCGAGATCTCTTCCGCTAGCGTCTCGAAAATCGTAACGAGGCGACAATTATATGTAATTACACATAAATTTCGAATGACTTAAAAAGAACGCAAGAACGAAATAAAAAGACCAGAACTTGCACGAGGCCCAGACGTTACATTCACAGCCTGACTGAGCACTCGTCTGTCGACAAATCAAAGTTCCACCCTTACGCATCGACCTTCGACTTTTTCATTTGATTCCAGACTATATTTCTTTACTTTTTCATCTATTCGAAGACTCGAATCTTGTAACGGAAACAATGACTCCAAAAATGTTATGATTAGAGACAGATTAACATCGTGCTAATTGGCAGTTTGGACTCCAAAAGGAAGAAATTTCAAATTTCAATAATATACAGATTCTCTCATTGGTGAGGAATAAAATATAGTCCAGTTGTCAAAATCTTATCTTGACGAGTTCTAGTCATCCTATCGAGCAAAACGTCGATGTCTCAAAGAGTGTAAACTATTGGCGTTAAGGAGATCACACGGTTTCTTTCCTACAATTGAACATGATACTCGATTCATGAAGTCCTTATTCCTCAAAAAACTCACTCATCCATTTTTTTTACAAATTAGAAATATGGTAAAATAAAATATTCCAAAATAAAACTTGGAATTGATCGCATTGCAATAGCTTTTTATGTGTTCAATTATTTGTGAATGCCTTGAATACATAGAATGAAATTATTATTCTGGGGGTTTCTATTTTATTTAGTGAAGGAATTTTAGTTTTATTAAATAATCCAAAAAGAAAAATGAAATGTTTGAAAAATAACAAAATGGCGACGTATTTTCTCAAAAACACTCCACCTTTCCCTTTAAAATTTCGATAAAATATGTGTATGTTTCTGAGTATATAATATATAAGATTTGTTTAATATAAATCATAACTTTCTCTTCACTCATTGTTCCCTTTTTATTTAATGAGAGAATTCTTGATCCATAAAATACATATAAAATTTTTTTAAGATGACAATGGCAGCAGTTTTCATGAAAATTTATGAACTGATTTTTTCAATAATTGTAATTATATAAATATATATAAAAAATATTGACTTGGGTAAAATGTGCTCATTAGTTATTAAAAAATCATTATGATTTTTTTAACAGTCTGAGAGGCCACAAAGAGTGAAGAAAAAGCAGTGACTTATATTAAATAAATATACATAAATTGATGTAATTTTCCAAAATTTCTATAATTCCTTTAGATCGTTCAGTCGAGCAAGAACTCCTTCAGTAAATAGAAGAGGGAAAATTCAAATAACTAGAATCTTTCGGAAAATAAAGCATCTTGAATGCACTTTCTGTCATTTTTTGACAAATTTCAGAAGCTTGTAAGTTAAACATTTGTTTGTTAGACGTGTTCTTGTATTTTTATTCTAGAACATGATATTTCAACACAAATATATTTTGCAAACATGACTCTGCAAACCTTTCTATGATTTTAAATGGAATCAGTCAATATTTCTCTTTTTTCCTTTTCTATTTTCCACTTCTATAAACTCGTTTTCTTTAACCTCTAAAAAAATGGATGAGTGGTGGCTTGCGAAACCGCCTTACAAAGTACAGAGTATTTCATTACATGGTATTGTAAACTGGACTGCTGTGCCTGGGCCTATCCTGCAGCCTAGCCAAGGGGTGAGTTCTTCCATACTGTTGTTGTTTCTTACTAGCTGCCTTTGCCACGACGCTGGCAACGACAGTACCCGGTGAGGGAATTGGCGGCCTGCCTGGAGCCTCTGGTGCTTCAGTAAACATAGAGGAAGAGTGGTGAATAATCATAGGAGCCGATCTCCTCGCAAATTCCGGAGCGATTTTCGACTTTGCAGGAGGATGAACTTCTATCGAGTCTCTTTCTCTGTCTCTATTCGACACACGCAACTGTATCTCTGAATTTCTCTTCACTTCTGGCTTTGCGATTTCGTACTTTCCGACCAGAACTCTCACCGAAAGATCTTCAGTTTCTTGCAAAGGGGAATTTAAATCGTTCCCTTTTAATTCCTTCTCCTTAGACTCGAGGCTCGTCGAGTGCATCTTTGACTCGTTGTGTGCAATAACAGGAGAAGAAGGTAAACTCCTGATCTTAACGTCCCTCTTCGGTCGCAGATTGACGCAAGACTCCGAGTCACAAGTATTTTCGGGACTTTTTTCTGATTTGGTGGAGGACTTGGCTTCGAACTCCTTCTTGAGATTCTTAACAATTCCCGAAATGCTTCGCTGATACTCAGACTCGGGAGAGTCATCTACAGAGAGGCATCTTTTGTTGAATATCGGTTTATTATTCAGGTTTTCCAGAACCATCTTATGATGCTTTACAGAGGGACACTGGGGCGTGTTGACGACACACGGACTCGAAGTTTCGCTCTCTGACCTGCAGGTTCTTAACGAAAGGGGTAAATCTGTGTCTGATGACAGAGAAGAGGGAGCTGGTGCACTGGTTGAGAGCCTGCTCATTTGCCTTAGGGAAATAGGAGATATATCAATCGCTCCTAAAAGACTCGGGGTTTCGTTGGGAATTTCGACCTTGAGGTTTTGGTCGTTGACAGGGGACGAATCTCTTCTTCGAGGAGTTGGCGACGATGTATAATGCAGAAGTACAGGATTATACGCTTCCGTTGGAGCATCCTCGGTATCTACTCCCAACCTATCAGACTTTTCGTCCGGGTCTGAAGTCTGTGTGCAGACTCTTTTCACGTTGCTCGCACTGCTACCCTCTTCTAGTTTTTGTTTCGTTCGCTTGACAGTGCCAGGATGCCATGGTATTTCCTCTTTATCGTAAGGAAATAGTCCACTCGATCCAAGAGGATCAACAGGACGCATATCGTAGGAACCCCAGGAACTATTTCTAGAAGGAAGAGTTGCCCAGGAACTGTGAACAGAATTATCGAGGACGACGGCGCTGTCGTAGCTACTCCAGGAACTCTGACGACTGGGAGAATCTCTTGTAGTCGGCTCTCCGCGCCTTTCCTCTCGATCAAAAACTTTGTCTAGCTGAGCACTGAAGGGATCTCCTTCTCTTTTTGATTTTCTTCCTAGGGTTCCAGAATAGGGTATCGTCGTCGTTGGGAGTTGCACAGACGGTGCGGACGCCAGACATTCACTCTCTCTACTTGCTTCACCATTGCGAAGACTACTATTCGAATTAGTACAATTAGCTTCTGCAGATGCAGTCCAGACTAGACATTCACTATTGTCGACTGAGGAGGTTTTGCTAGTTGCTACAGGAGCAACCCGATCATTTATTGAAAGCTTATTTCGGTTCTCGCCAGGATCCCAGACTTCCTTCTTTAGAACAACGGCAGTTATTTGAGGGATTTGTGTTTGTGATTGTTGTTCCGACAAGCCGTTTACTATTAGCTTTTCAGTCGATTCAGAAAGGGGACTCTGAGGCAGTGGTTTACCATCGGAATCGGATCCTGGAGACGAAGGTTTACTCGTAGCGGCTTCGAACTGATTTGTGAGGTTTAATACGAGTCCTTTGCGCTTCTGTCCCTGTGTTTCCAGTTTGCTGACTCGGTTCTTCACACTTGGTACGTCGGGACCAGGCAGATGGACAATTTGGTTCTGTGATACGCTGTACGATTGTCCGTTATCACAAGGCATAAGGACATTCCTCGCTTCTTGATCTACTCCAGCCTTTGGGTTGGATCCACGTAGGAGATCTTCTCGAGTGACTTCAAGGTTTCCGGTTTTGTCGATACTCTCTAGGGACTGCGACAAGGGAGCTGAAACACAAAATTTATATTAGAATATGAAATTACAATTTGAAATTACTGTGCTAAATTTAAAGACAATGTTTATCTCACCAGCTGGGATGATGTTCTCAGCAACTTCCAAGTTTGGGGACCAGCTCTTTGGCCTTTGACCTTTGCTTTTCAGTTCGACTCCGGAAGATTCTGTTAAAGAATCGTCCGCGGAGTCCACCTTCTGCTCCTTCTTGGTTTGATCCTTGGCCATCGTAGGTGACTTCAGGTTCGTATCAGACTTAGATCTCTGTAGTTTCTCTTTATTCTTCATGGCATCGAGAATGCCCTGGTAAGTCTCGAGTTGCAGCAGAAAGTTGTTATTAGGCTTTATACAATTTCGCTTCTCTTTGACGTGTTTCCACGCCTGAGAAAAATCCCAATTATATGCTTTCATAGCATACGCGATGACAACGGACGCTGATCTGGACACACCCATTTTGCAGTGCACCAGCACTTTTGATCCTTCTTTCTTGGCTTTGGTTATGTACTTAAAGGTGTCATCCCAGTGTTTCAGTAAATCCGTCTTCTCATCATCGTAGACTCGAACGTTTAGGTAATTGAACATCCCTGGAAAAAAATTGTCGATCTCCCTCGTCACGTTCAATATGTGCCTAACCCTGCAAAGATAAATAGTATTTTACAAATTACATAAACCATATGGAGTAATTCTGTTTTTTCTTTTTTTTTTAATTTCATGAAGGTAATATACCCATTCTTTTGCAATTCTTCCAGATTACTGGCATTCCATTCACTCCCCAAGTATACGTGATCAAATATCTCGGTTGGAGCGTCCATCTGACCTAAAATAGTGAGCATTTCCTGATCGATGAAAGGTTTGAACTCCCCCAAATCCATATCTAGATCTTCCTCGAGACGGCCTCTGATGTACTTTGAAGTGACTTCATCAAGATCTACCGACATCATGATCTCTTTTAATGTCGAGCGAATCACACGTTCAGTTTCGTCCCTCTCTCTCGGTCTGCAAAAGAAGAACATTCCCATTTAATAAGAAATTGTTGGGTTCCATTAAAATTCAATAAGAAAAGGATAGACGCAAAAACTGAAAATAATTGAAGGACAGCCATAAAGTTCCGCCTCATTTGTGCGGGGATGCTTTGGGCATTTGAATCAACAAACTAGCAACTTTGGCGATGAGCCAAGCTAAATCAGAAAATTAAACAGTTTCTCTCGACAAATGTTTGATGTACATACTTGGACAAGGATAGTACGTTTTAAAGACAGGAAGCCATATGAGGTTTAAATCTAAATCGTGCCACTTATAACATCAAGTGGAGAGACCTTAATTTCTAAAGACACATTGCGTTGAAGGAAAAGAGCTTAGACTCACATCAGAAAAAAGTTTAATCATTCTTCAAGGTATATAAAGTAGCGAGAAAAAGTTTTCAATTGACTACTCACTTGTTGCGAACGCTGTCTGGTGATGGTGGTCTTCGGGACTCGAGATTATCCATGGCATGCCACTCATTGAGGCACGAGCGGTCACTCTCGATTCGTTGTTCATAGTAGCTGACCCAATCGTGCGATAGTCCGCCCAAAAAGTAGTTTTGCTCACGTGCCTTACTCGATACTTTGTGCAGCGTTTGCAAAGCTGACCTATAACAGAAAAAATTATATATTCTTTAAAAAGTGAGGTAAATTTTAGATCTGAAAATGGGTCAGTAGAGGGTCTAACCATTCTTGAAATTTAATGTGTATTTCTTTGCGAAAACTCTTAAAATATTCTGAAATCGCTTGAAATAACTTGAATTAAATTGAAACAAAAAAATTCATGAAACTTCAAAGAATTTTAAATTACTTTATAATTATGTTTATAACTTGAAATTCTTTAAAACGAAATCAGAAATATTTTCACGGAAATGCAGCGTCGGTTCAGTTGATAGTAATTATCAACAATTGTGATTTATTGCATGATCAATCAATCTGAAAGGTCCAGAGTCGTGTCTGGTACGAAAGTGAAGCTTAGATTGTGGGAATAACTGTGAAGTTTCTAATTCTCAGTATAAAGAAAAAAATATATTCTGATTAAAAAAAAGTCAGAGGGTAAATCCAAACCGTCGATTGCGTAAAGAAGAGTAATTAATGCCGCGTGAAATTGATATAAGATGTTCAATGTTGATTCTTAATAAACATTAGTGCAAGAATAATCGCAGGCATGAGGTACACGTGCAGTTTGAGATTATCTGAATGTAATTTATAACTTTCTTGTTGTCCACGGTTACGCTCTATTGACAATGTTAATGGCGCTCGTGGTTTTTCCTTATTTTGAAAGAAGCTTGGTGTCGTCACTAATGTTCCTTAGCTAATTTTCAATATCATACACGGTCTTGCAGTTTATTCAACTTTTTCCCCTGGGACTAATCTTCTTACAATTAGTCTTTCCATGTAGTCGTCCACCACAATACGCCTCAAGTATTTTTTAATTAAAACTCATTTTTTAATCAAAAATTTGTTTTGAAATTCTTTTTAAGAAATTTTTTATCTAGTCACGTATCCTTATGTACCTCCATTCATAAAACTTTCTTTCGTTTTATAAAGTTTTTTTAAAATATGTTTATGATGTATGTTTATGCAATTAAATTAAATAAGAGAGTGTTATTGGCAAAAAATGACTTTCTCGAATTGCACTTTAATTTATAGACACTCCGTCTTCATGTCGAGATTGTGTGTTACAAAACGATTGTACATAAACTTTAAAAAAAAAAGTAATATGAGATCTCAGGAAATGCGAGACAGAATTTATTGTTGACAGATGTATTAAATATTTATCAAGAGAAGGAAAGGCTATTTGGATTGGATCCCGGAAATAGTTCAGAGAGTAAGATAGGCATGTTTCCTGTAGTTTTCAGTTTAAACTGAATAATCACTCGCATCGTAATATGAAAGCATTGAAAGTGAAATTCAGAATTTGCACGACAACCATGATCGGACATTTCTGGTCGGTAGAAAGTACACGCATTGAATTTCACATACGTAACAAGGCAATAAGTGACTCAATCGACCAAACTGCTCATCTTTCTTTTGTACCTCTGATCTTTTCACAATGCCAATGAACTCTGGGAACGAGTGGACTTTTATGGTCGTATATAATTAAACGAATTGCGGCTAATTACGAGCGCACAGCTTTCATTGCACCACCAATAATCTTCTCCCGTTTAAACTTCTTCCTCCAGATTATGACTCACGTATTACGTTCTGAAAAATTAGATTATTGCTTAATAAAAAGAAATTTCTTTTTTTAGGTTTAATTAATTAATGGGATTTCAAAAGATCTAAAGTTTCAAGATTTCAGTTTTTCACTGTTTTAACCGAAGCGAAGGATAAAAGATCGTAGAACTTGGTAAAGAATTTCGAAAATTCTAAATACTCCAATGTCGAAAATACCTTGTTGATAGGACCCTTTTATTGGTATTCAGTACAGAAATTCTCAAGGCATCCCTGCTGAATAAGCAACTTCTGCGCGTGTAGATTGAAGGCGAATCAAATCCACATAAACTAGAAAGTCGGACCATCATGTAACGACTGAAAAGCATCCCAACTAGGAAGCGAATTCATAGAGAATTCCGAGGAAATACCTCGATCCTTGGAGAATCTCACGATCACCAGAGTCCACTTCAGAGATATGGTTTACAGGATTACGGCACTCCCAAGTGCAAACTATCGGATACTCAGTTTCGAGTCCAGAAGTGGAAACGTCGTTATCGCATCGGTCGACGTAGATGGCAAGGATCGAGAGCTATCTCCTATTGCACGTCGTTAGTGGTTTCCCACAAATCGGCCTCCATGCAAACATCTCGTCTTCCTGAATAACCTGGAATTCAAGCGACCTAGAGCAATTTTCTCAGCACTTATAGAAAAGTTATCAGAGAAGATGATTGACGAAGAAATATTAGAAAACTACAGATGCAGTTCAGTCATCTCGTTTTAATAGCCTTTTTAACTTTAGAGCAACATAACCAACAGCAAGATTTAAACACCAACTGCATCCAACAACTCTCTCGATGGGACTATCGATCGATCTGTTTAGAGTTTTAACAATCATCAAGCCTCTCTTCAAGATCTTGAAAACAGGCTACACTTAAGTCCAGCAGTAATGCTTGATATTTCGGAAGATACATTGTCGCTAACTGCCTGAAGTCTCGATTCGAAACGCGATTCGAGTCGCTGGGTTCCACGAGTGGGCGTCCTTGGTCTCGAGAATAATGAGGAATGTGAAAAGTGCGCGTCGGTACCTTAAGCTGCCACCGACTACTCGGTTCTCCAGCTACTTGGAAATACAAGAAAAAACCCAGATTCGCATGAGAAATCCTCGCAGAATCGCGACATACAAGTTACGAAAAATACGGCTTTAACCTTCAATCTTTACTTTCTCTATAACAGCTAGAAAGTGAAATCCTTTCTTCACCTGTCAAAGTATAGTCACGAAGGTACAACGTCTCATTAGAAAGATCAAAGACTATCAATTATCCTCTTGTGTGCTTTAGAATAAGATTAGATAATGGATTCAGACAATTTATTGATTGTGAGATTTAATACAATTGGAGTAGAAATTGATTCAAATCAGTTTTCAGTTTTATATTTTAAGGCTTAACTCTTATGTTAAGTCTTGAGTCATAATGCAAAAGTTTTAAGTTACTCTTTCATTTGCAAAATTCAAAATTCAGCTCGTCCTTTTCCTCGCGGATGACCACATATTCATAAAACGGTCATCAGCTACAGACTGCACTTATAAAAAAACAATATTTTTTCGTCATGGGACATTTAATCTCAAACTCTATTGAACCCATGCAATCTAAAGCCATTGGATTATGGAAGTAGTTCAAAGATGAAGGAACGCGTCAGCACTCTGTTCGGATTACTGCCATGCATGAATCGAGCTAGAAACACCTAACCAAGGTCTACACGGGAATCCGCTTCGTTCTCCACCTGATAAACAAGATTAGATACAAGCAGTTCTAACTTCTTTAGAATCGAATAAAGGATTCTCTATTAGTTCTCTAATTCTCATTGCGTGAATTGGAACAAGACTGATCGTAGATCACGGCTATTAAATCTCTCATCGTAAGATAGTGTAAGTATAATCAGCCACGTCACTCTTCAGTTGAAAATGAGGCGATTGATGAGATAGAAATGACGAGCTGATGAGGCAAGTGCCTAGCAGCCGATCAGTCTGCGAGACAATTTATGTCACCGCCAAGACTCGCGAGGCATTCGATTATCTAAGCGGGTTCAATTATGCGCGGGGAATCCTTCGATAGCGAGATCGTTGGACGCCCCGCAGAGTCGCTGTTGCGCATGCAAGGACGCGCGTGGATCTTCAAGAAATTCTTAGTTTCTTTCTTCTTCTTTGGAGACTTGCCAAAAGGGGTTGGTCACGACGGAGATATAGATACCAAAGAGGGAAAACAGAGAAATCGTGTTTGCTCGAACAAAGGACACGTGACAGGGTCCACGAGGTCGTCTCTAGTCTTGTTCAGAATCATATCGATCTATTGCTTGGTATAACATTATCAAGGTTTACGACCTTCCTGATCTTTAAAAGGTTCCGTTGCCCAACTTATCGTGACATGTCATTCCTCATGAGATTTGTCCGAATTCACATAAAACTTGCTCATTAACTAATTAAACTTGTCCCTCATAATGCCCTCCCCTCCCTTTTCTATAGAATTGACCCTCAATTTCCTTTATATTAAAGCTAACTCCTCTTACCTAACAACTCTAGTGACAGCAAGGAAAACGTCAAAGTAGTGCTTCCTTCGAAAGATCCTGACAAACCAAAAAACAATTGGCAGGATGAATAGAACGAACACATAAAGAGAACTTGGAGGAAGCATCTCAAATCGCGTGCACATATATTTAATCACTTATAATCTGTTATTGCAATCCAATTGATTTAAACCACGGAGTCATCGTCGGATTAAAAAATGACGTAGTCAGTAAGATATAGTGCGTCACAAAATTCACTTTTCGGAAAAAAAGAGTTTCTCTTAAGGAAGATGAGTGCTGGCGAGCATCCGACTGAGTGGACCACGTTTTAGTAACTGGCAAAGTTGCAATCGGTCGCGGGAGATCAGAATAGTATGGTGCGTGGGACAGAACCACTGGTAGGGGCAGTGACAGATGACGAAGGGTGGCCATATTTAGTATTGACGGGACGGCAGCCCGTTCTCACTTCTTTCAGAATCACCTGTTTCAATAATTATCATTAATTTTAAAAAAACTTTAATCTAGAAACAAATTGGGAAGCAATCTGCTGGCTACAATGACAATCATACGTTTTTCTAAATCACTTTTGAATTACGAAACTTGCCCCTAGACTAGTAAGATTTTCATCTCACTCTACGGGACTTGCTCTTTTTCCCAACAAACTTGCCCCTATTTTAATGGAACTTGTCCCACTTCCTATGATAATTGCAAAACCCAGAACCTTGCTCCTCTTCCCACAAGACTTGCCCTTCATCTCGCGAAACTTGTCCCTCTTCAAATGGGACTTTCTCTTCTTCCCATATGACATGTCATTTTTCCTATGATACTTGTTCCTCATCCCGTAAGACTTCTACTTTAAATTAATATAAATTCCTTTGAATTAATTCGAACGAATTCAAATCCAAAATTCAAATGTAGCCTCCGTTTCCAGTAATATTATGCTTGAAGAGTTTGAGTTATTGTTCGAGATGAGTATATCCGAGAAGAAGCGGTGAATTTGACAAGGACAGTGAAATGTCTGGACTAAATGGAGATTGCGAAACAATACTCGGGATGGAATTCTAATCTGGAGATGGCGAAACAATAGGCGAGCTTGTCAGAGGTTCTGACCACGCGCTTATTAACACAAAAATAGTCCCTGGTGCCTTGCACGTAAGTTGGAAGCTCACAGAAACGGATGAACACTAAACAGCTGCACCTGCTCTTCGTCTTGAGAAGCCAGCGCGACCATGAATTATTTAGAAGTCCGTAAACGGAGTAAAGGCAATTTGCCCCAGGCATCTTCTCCAGTCCCGCTTGCTACGAAGTCGAGACCTTTGGCTCGTTAGACGACCTTGAGGCATCAATAACTGCCTTTGGATTCTCGCGCTTCGATCATAATTACAGTTACGAAATTGTACCTTTTTTCTGTTTTGGTTCGGATCTTATTATTCGATGATCGAAACAGAATATTATTGATTGAAAACTTTTGAAACGTTATGATATAAAAATATGTAGAAATATGGTAGAGCGCAGAAAAAATTGCATGGTTAGATATTCAATATTTCAAAACGAATTTTCATGAATTTTTTGCACCCTATTGTTTCCATAGTTTTTGTACCACCTCGCAAAAGACGATTTTGAATCGAATTTCTCACTTGGTTTGTATCCAAATGGCGTGACGATATAGAAGGTTGTCTAGACTTGGAGGTCGCAAATACGCAAGAGAGTTATTGGGATTGGAGTTGGGTGTGATAATTCACGCCTTTAAGGAGTTGTATTCTTTCACGATACGAAAATGGGCATCCCACTAATGCCGAACAATAGGTAAGAGGGAAATTTTGCGTCCAAAGAGATAAACGAGTACATACCAAGTATCAGATCCCGATCGAGAAAGTTGTGGAGTCTGCAACTCTACAGAAAGTGTTCGAACAAAGTACTGATGATTCTCACCAACCTACGATGCAACTTAAGGTATATTCGAAAGAAATCCTGAGATTCATTCAGGATATGGAATAGGGATAGGTCATCTTCGATACTGACTTTATCGTTTCAACATCTTCGTACGATTCAGTTCTCAGCGAGGGGTTAACCACTAGCAATTTTTATGTAGACCTAAATTCAAGAATTCAAGGTTAATTAAAAAGGAAAAAGATTCATTATACATTGAGAAAGTAAATTTGACACTAAATATGGTATTATTAAAATTTATCACGCTTAAACGAATTCAGTTTCCGCGGAAGTTGAATGATGTTCAGTTGATCGAGGCAAATCACTTTGAGAGATATTCGATTGTAAATGTCAAGGTTCGAAATTACCATTGATTTCCATAGTTAGCCTTTAACTTTAATAATCAATTGAAAAAATTCCTGACAGGAGACGTATGCTTTATTCGACATCCAAACGAAGCGAGACGGGAAACGGCGGAAAGACTCGTAAAGAAATTTAAATTGCAAACTGGATGTAGGGTATATACTTATAAGACCATAACGCTTCAAGGGGCAGTGGATCAGGGTTTGTGCTTGCGCAGATAAATTCGCTTTTATACCTGCACTGCGGAGTAAGTAGCAATAAATAGCTCAGTAATTGCTGCGTTTAACATTAAGTTTCTCAGTGCGTGCTCAGCTGTGAGAGTTCCGCGATCTTGACACTCTTTGAACCTAGAAAGAACTCATGTCATACATCTGAAAAACGAATCTTCCTGAGACTTCAGACCCGCTAGACTGTTAGGATTTCCAGTGATATCTGCCTTCTCGTATTGAGAAGTTATCGGCTATTAAATGAAATTTACATTTGCGTTACGATTCACAGTATACCGCTAGATGATCTTCTTGTAACTTTAGATACACACATGTGCATCTAGTAAGAAGTCTGACCTGGATAACGGAAACTGATCGCTGACGAGCCTCTTTGATACTTCTCTTTATGGTCGATTAGGAACAGACTTTATTTATTTTATTTTAGTAGGTTTTACTTGAAAGCACCGATACACTAATCGCTTGAGATATTCAACCGACCCCACCCAGTAAATCAGTAGCATCCGTTTAATTATGGCTTTCAAAACCTCCTCGAAGTTCCTTCATAATTACAAATCAACGGTTGCCCCTGCCAGATTTTTCATTAAATACAGCGATGGAGATTCGATATTTCACATTGTATTTTTTAAGGACTCTCGACAGGGTATATATTGAATAAATTATTTTACTAACTTTAAATTAAAATTCAGATAAATGTTAATTGTCAGAAAAATTCTTTTGGATATAGGATTAAATCTCTTTCGAACGATCTTGCGTAACACGAGATGATAACAAAGGGTCGGCAGAAAGAAACTCGGTAGTTACCTCTTCCCCAAGTACTTCCAGTATATAGGCACTAGCAGTTAGTCTATGAGAAATTTTTGCATTCTTTGCTTTTTAAATCGCTAACTCATTCCCACATGCCTAGGTCATTAAAAGTGTCTCACCAAGATAGGGGTCTGCGATCACATCTAAGATTCCAAGTGACACACATAGCACAACAAAACGCGCCTATAACAACAGATCAGGGTCGACGGCGAACAACTACTGACCTACATTTTTTTTGACAATTTCGATTTGCACCATTTACAGATTGCAAACGCCCAGATGTCGATCATGTTAATCGACCTGATTACCTTTCTTATTTATTTCTCTTTCGCCTTTTATCAATTTTTCAATCAATCTCTCGAATTTAATCTTTTCAACTTGAGAAAACAATTGATCCTAATTGTTGGGCAATTATTGTAAGCGTGTATTACAATGTTTTCATAATTGTGGACGTAGTTTTCAGGCTCTATTGCACCATGTTTGACTTTCCTTTACAATTGTGCAACGTGAACGGTACATTGCAAGAATTGGAAAATGTAAATAGATAAAGATATTTCATCAATATCTGCGTGCCTCGGCACGATTCTGAGTGTTTTATCGATGTTTGCGGTGAAGTTTGTACCTGAGTAGCGAATTGTACGCCAATAGTAATATAATCGTCGAGATTGCTATTAATATCGTCTGTTCTCACGTACTCCCGCATATGTGTTTACGTTTCTACTCCTTTCACTGAACAACACAGACTCTAGGAGTCTAGGGAACAGGTTGCTGTCTGACTGTAATAATTTAAACGCGCACAAGAGAGAAGAAATTAGCTACAAGAATTGGTTCCAAGCGAATGCGGATCTCCTTGATTACTACATAAATGCTCATCTTCAATAATCTTCAGCCTTTCTTAGATCTATCTCAATTCTTATGATTTTTCTGCTAAGAAGATCCTAATTCAATTCCTTGGTGTTTTGCAATCAAGCAAATACATATTCATTACGTAAAAAATGACACCGCAATTCATTACAATTTTGCAACTCAAGATAGGGTAATATAATAATTTCGAATATAAGAAAGAGGTGCTGAGTATGAAACTGTGGTTGCTCTAACTGCAGTTGTGGTTATGGTGAAATCAACTACAAATCAATATAAATAAACAAACCTCTGTAATAGGGTAAAATAATAGAATAAACCATAATAAGAGAAACTGTATATTTAAAAAGGTGTTGATTGCATCAGGGATTTTTTAATCACTCTGATTGGATGGAAAATAATTTGGTAAACCACTTCAGTGTTGGTGTAACAAAATTTATTATTATTATTATTTAACGCAAATTATTCAATGCTTATAAATTTGAAACGTCTCAACGATTTTGCAAACTTAGTACAAAGTATGCTTTGAAATTATTAATAATTAGCAAAGTCCAGTTTTGTAATGAAAATAATTTATCGGATATAAAACTAGATGCATTTGCATTAACTGTATATATTACGTGCAATTAAAATATGCAGTACAGTTATACGATCGATTAGAAGATTATGAGCTATTTGAGTCCAGCAAACCTCAGATCCTGATACTTTTGACTCAAGATTGAAATAGTTCGATTTCCAAATGAGATTATAATAATAAGTGGATATTTTCCACATTAAATGTGACGCAGTCCTCTTATCTAATAACGCCCCCTACAGTGCTTTGACATTGATAGATAACACGGATTTTAAAACCTGTTGATATTCAAATAAATAAACAAAATATATTTGTGCTAGTTTTTCCAATGAGTTTTAAAGACCTCTTTCAAATAAAATTTGAAGGAGAGCAATTTTATCATGCCGGAGGCTTCTAATTTTATCATGTTGTGATTTAAACGGGCCTCGCCGAAAATAGGAAAAGAACATTGATCCCATAAACCATGCACATAAGCGTCGCGATATTGAAGCTGTAAAAATAGTGTGGGCCTTGAAATTTGTGCCGTTTGGATAACCTTGAGTGCCACGAAAACCGTGGAATTTATGGACTTTATTGGCATCAGAATGTATATAATTATGTTTGAAGAGATTTACGTTGTCCTCAAAATATTCCAAACAAAAAATAGATTTTATACTATAAGATCAAATAAAGTATGGTCTAGAAATTTCACTTAAAGTATGTTTCTTCGTCATAAAGTAGTGTTGACTGCAACTAAAAAATCAATCTACAAAATTTCTCATAGAAGCTTGATTAACATGCCAATAAATAATAGCTTTGGTTCATTAATCAAGTCCGTAAATTAAACATGTTTGTTAAAAGATATAAACCGGTGCAAGCAACCTGTGAAGATAAATAAATTTATATATATATATATATAAACAGAACAGGTGCTGCAGCACCTTTCGATATCATTAAGATGCACTCTGCAAGTTCACTTATTCGGAAGTCATAACCGGTTTCGTCGATCTTTTTTAATTTGTCTGCATCACCCTTCTGTATTTTAAGAATATTACTTCATTAACTTAAATGTATGTTTGTGAGATCAGGATAATTAATATTATAAACGATTATAAAATGACTTTCCTTTACACTCGTCAAAAATGTTTTATAATAATGTTAAACACGAGCTGTCTATGGAAAAATTTAGAAAAACGTAGCCTCTGGGGCCCTATAGCCAAGGATAATCTACCGCACGCCTACATTCGAGAGGTGACCTGGATTCGACAGACGTTGTGACATCCTTTGCAGAGAAATGGCAAAAACTGGATTGCAAAAAAAGAAGACTACGAGAAAAATGCATTGATTATTGATGAATGGGATTCAAAGAAAAAATATTCTGATTTCACATTTTCTACCGACTGAGCTGTTTTTATTTCTCGAAGAAATGTAAAAATTCCCTTGAAATCTCGAGACTTTTTTTGAAATCTATAAAATCATAAATTGAGAATAGGTCACGGATGTTAAACAACTTCGATCGCAGTTAACACTCGGATGAGTGGTCCTTATTTTTTTCATAAGTATCAGTATTCTTCTCAGTATTCGTGCAAGTAAATAGAGGTTGGTTGATGCAAGAGGATAAGATTTAACGTTACAAGAAAGTAACAATTATATTAACGAATCAATTTTAATTGGAGTCAAGGTTTCTTTTATGTAGTACGATTTAATTCGCCCTGCGATGGAGTTAATCGAGTCGAGAGACATTTACATCATTCCCGGACAGGGGATCAGACAAAAAAGTGAATCGAGTGTAATTTATGCGAGGTTCAAGGCGAAATGTTGAGATTGCCAAGTTCGTTCGTGACTTTTCTGCGGTGGCCACTTATCAACGTTAAAAGCCACAGACTTAACCAGAGTGCAAATGTACCTACCGCGCTTACAGATATCTTTGTGAGTATCTCGGTTAAAATGCCTGTTCTTTGGTCGGTTGGTATCAAAGGTGGCGATTTTTTTTCAAACCTTGCTCGTTTATTCGTACCTACCAGATCTCCGGCATCTTTAAAGGCACCTGGGAGTCTCTCGTGTGAGCCAGTTTACAAGTGTGGGCTTTCACCAAAAATGCATCTGGTTTTACTGAGTTTAGCTCCTTTAAAAATATTAATAAACTAGTAATTGAACATTTCTGGTGCTTTTTATATCTCGAAACTAAGAAATTCGCGAATTACCTCATATTTGTAAAGTTAAAAACTATAAAAAATATCATTATAAATAATCCAATTTACTCCAAGTATGTAATTCATACGTATGAGCCCGAATACTTATTAGGGTTGGTAGACTAATTAGCAACGTGCTCATGGGCTGATTAACTTCTCCATTGATATTCACTGTCTTTAGTTTAGTGTCAAGGACCAAAAATATCTGCGAACGAGGTCAATCGATGGCTGCCCTGAGATTTCATCTTGTCTCTCCGTCTGAATAAAACATTCTGTATGTGGATCGCAGTGTGATTTATTCGCTTTAACAACTTGGAACAAATATACTGACTTAAACGAACGGTAAGAAAGGTTAACCGATAAATTATACAGGGAATCGGTTAAGACCCACTACGGTAACTCTCTCGCCTAACAATGAGCCTTTTTTACGAAAAAAATAACATGCCAGCAAACGTATAATTTTCTTATAATTGAACGTAACAAGTCGAAAGGCATGCAATTAGATATATTAAGGTTGAAAAATCCTAGACTTACAACCCACAAATAAAAAGGTCTCTACCTACGCGTCGCTTTCCAAGATTCTGAATACTGACGACTCCTTAATTTAATTTTAAACCTTTTTTGGCACTCAGATCTTTGGATAGTCTTCTGTTATTCATTGTTCTCGCATTTTGTTAAGTTTCATAGGTTATAGACAAACTTGGCAGAGGCTATAGAGAATCTGAATCATACTACGTTTCTAAAAAATAGCTTTCTAGTACAAACAAAAATTATAATTGCTTTAATATCGATTTTGTATTTAATGGGACAAGAATGAGCGAAGTCATCTTCTAGCAAAACTAAATTCTTCAAAGGTATGTCGAATCATTTGAATTACTGTATCCATCTTCGTAAATTGCTTTACTCGGGAACTGTAACGTGTCATAAATGATCTCAATTTATAACATTCGCAGTTTCCGCTTGACTGCAGCCGAGATTGAAGTGTGTTTAGATATCAAAAGTATTTTTTACATTTGCGTCTACCTAGTTCAAAAAATGTGTGGACAAAAAAGGTAAAATACAAAAAAGAAAGCAAAAGAAAAGTAAAATATATAAAAGCACCTTCGAACCGGTTCGAATCTTTCGTCCCGAACCTGATGTTAGTATTTCAAGATATAATGTAGATTGTCCTATTAATTTCTTCATATCCTCGAATAAAATGTGACACAATAAACTAGATTAGGCGGAGCGCAAAATATAATATAAAATAGACTTCAAAAGAACGACTTTCTGGCGAAATTTGGCAATGACAGGGCGTCTCGACGCGCCCATAAATGGCGCGGGCGTTGGTCCGTAGTCGCATTTACCCCACCCTTGTGTTCTACAAGTCCACGAGGTTTCTCCAAAAATAGGACCACGACAACGAAGCTTTGGCTTCGAGACGGTTTCGAGATTTTCCACGAGCCAATACACTCACAATCAGACCAACGACCGTTTCCCGCGAAAGTCAAATCAAAATAACACCAATTGATTTTCAGAAACTCCAGACAATACAATTTCGAAACATTCAAACTGCAGTGATTATACGAAATGAACCAATCTTGCAAAACGACTCCCATTCTTCTATAATTCAAACAAGTGCCTTACATTCAACCCGAAAAGAGAATTTGTCTTTTGAATAATATAATCTGCATAATTTTTTTTTAATATTATTTTTCGTAGATGTTTTTAAGAGATGTTTGGTATTCTGAGATTAGCAAAGCGAACACCTGTTATTTATTATATTTAACTATGTACTTCCAACACGAGCCAACTTTTCTATCAGGCATAACACCACGCAATATCATAATAAAACGCGTGGGTAGGGGACGATTTCACCCGATTTAAAAAAAATGAACCCCGGAAGAAGTTGCATATAAGAAAGTACAGGTAGGACAGTCCAATTAAGCTTCGACCCACGCGAAAAATTTTAATCCGCTTCCCTTACGAGTCGTCCACGAGTTCAAAATTGCATGAAAGAGCGATGGTGGCAGAGCATAAATTATATCAACCAGTCATTATAATGGCCGTGATAGTTTGATCAGAGATGTACGCAATTTCTGGGACTGTTCATTTTCAATTTGAAGAAATTGATAGGGATTTCAAATATTTCAAGGTATTTCAAAAGAAGCAAAAGATCCATAATAAAAGTGGAAGTGCACCGTGCAAGCGCACTTGTGCCTTGGACTTAAGCCAGGTTAGGTTAGGCGCAACAAAATTATAATTAAAACGTAACTATAAAATGTTCAATTACATTAGTATTTAAAATAATCTGTACTTCAATTTTTTCTGCGATTACCTTGAGGAAAAAATGCAAAAATAAAAGCAGTGACAGAAAGGAGAGATGACTTACCACATAGCCTGGACGGAAACCGGCTTGAAGATGTGTTGACGACCGCAGACACTGACGCTGAAGCCTCTGTAACAGAATAAAAAGAAACCGGAAGTGAGACAAGGTGATCCACATCGACGTGCCAATTGCGTTCACTTAAAAGGGTAACCATCGCTTTGGCATGTTATTTTATCCTCGTCCGAACTGATCTATTCCATTCTAAGTTAGTAACTATCTCTCTTCTATTTTCAGATACTTCACGTTTCATGCAGATACATATATACATTATACCTATTCATGGATCTTGTCTAGTCTTTGTATACATGACCGGAGATTTATCGAGATTCGCTATCTATTTCCCAGTTCTCAACTTATCCCGATTTAATCAGATTTAGATTACCATTCTAGAGCACATAACATCTCAGACACATGTAATTTTTTTTAATCCCTTTAAATTCCTGTCTTAGAAATGGTGGAAAGCACATCATTTCTCTGGTTTTCTTATATGTATTATTTTTGTGTCTAAAAAGATTTGAAATCGAGAAAAGGATCCGATAAAGAGCATTTAAGAAGTTAAAACGATGCATTTTATGTTGTAATACATCCACTAACTCGTTAATTGGATATTACACATAAGAGCTCATAATACCGAAGATAATTTGCGAACATGTATCTTGGTGCGTAAATTATTACCGCAACCCAGAACATCTTCGCTAGAAATTCATCCAATTCTTAGAATCAACACCAGAATTACATACGGTACTCGAATTTACCGTATACATCATTTTCCGTGCGTGTCATTTACATCAGGAACAATTAAGCTATTTTAAGTGTAATTTGAGTATATCACCTAACTGCTTCAATCAAGTTCATACACGGTGAAAATGTCTAATTATTATCGCTAATTTCACGCTCATGAGAAATTTAAGCATCAAGAATTATAATTGAATGCGATTCAAGTTCTATTCCTCAGTCAATTTCAAATTGTTGTAAATGATGTTCTTTCTTTTTCTAAATCCAGAATTGCAGAAAAGAAATAAATGATTTGTCTTCTGAGTGATGAAGTAAGTTAATCGCATGCTGCCAGTAACACAGCAATTTAGTAAAGCTAATTACATTTCTCCAGCTATTTGCAAAGAATGGCTGCATCAATTATTCTCGCGCTTCCTTTCTCGATAAAACCCCCACTTTTTTCTCGTCACATTAATTATTGATATAACTCGAGCGAATTGAAACAAACATTTTTCATAAATGATAATGTTTCACCCAGTGTTGCCAGGTCTGGGGATTTATCTTCAGATCTGAGGATTTTTTTTCTCAGATTTCTTCAGATTTCTTCAGATTTTGTACAGGTCTGAAGAAAAATCTGGGAGATCTGAAGATTTTTATTTTTGCCACCTGGCAACCCTGGTTTCACCACTTCTTTAATTTAATCAAGAACATCAAGTGATGTATAATACATATATAAAGAGGGCATAACCTACAATAACCCGTGTGGAAATGTGCCCAGATTAGCCCATACTATAATTGGGCGCCAATGTGTGCCCAACTGGGTAGCCCAAATATGGAAAAAAAATTAAAAAGATTCGATTGTTTTCATTATATAATTAAATAAATGCAAAGTGTGATTAATACTGCACTTTTTTCAATAATTCATATTCCTGAATTATTAAACCTAAAGTTTCTAGAGCCAGTAACTGTTTAGTTTATACTTAAGTTTTTATCTAGCTTAGAAGCGACGAAGAATAATTAAATTTAAGATTTGATATCGATTGGTTCATGTTTTAAATATGTTTAATTATAATTAATCCATAATTTGTTCATTTGTTAAATATATCGATCCGTTCATATGTAAAGATTAAAAAAAAAAGCAATAAATCTTGTTTCTGCAAAAACAAGTTTTCTTTGTAATATACTTAACATAAAGATTAACCAATTTTAATATTTTATTGTTAATTGGTCAGTCCACATTCAGCCCAAATAATAACTGGGTAGAAAAAATATTGCCCAACTTGGGCCCAACTAGTTTCCCCTAATATGGGTTTTAGTTGGTATGAGCGTTACAATCCAAAATGGGCCCCACTTAGAGATCCCACTTGGGCCCCAGTTGGTATTTGGGCAAACTATCTGGAACCCAGTCTGGCCCCAGTCGATGTTTCCACACGGGAACGATTCTTTTCTGATCGTACATAATGCAAGGCATAATTTTGGTGACAGGAAATCTGGAGTATAAACTTTCATAATAACTGTTTAGTTTAATATACAATATAATGGCCTTGAAAATTTGTTTTTGTACGTTATTTCTTTTTTCGGTGTTGAAAAAAGGGTATAAAAAGCATAAAAGGTATAAAAAGTCATAATAAAAGTTAATGACGTAAAACAGAATGTAAAGACGGAAGCTGACAAGAAACAAACAAAGCCGAGTTAAGTCTTGGATGTTTATTTAAAATCGCGAGTTCTCTTTGACGTTTGAAAGGTATCCATAAAGAAAAGAAACTTTTACTTTTTCAAACCCCTGCTCTACTTCCGCAGATATGGATGGCTAACTTCACATTTTAAACAAGCGATTATGTAGTCCGCGGCAAAAGAACAAGTCGTATCAAGTTGAGCCTGATTCTTGGGTCTAATGCGACAAGCCTGCCATATATTGAAGAAGAGAATAAAGAAACGAAGGGGTCATCGACATCTTAGGAACGTGAACTCGTCCGCACTTGCTCATTTTTTTCTACTTTCTCATTTTCTTTTAAACTCTCTTATTTTCCTCTATCTTCTCTCATTTTCTTTGTTCCCTTATTTTATTTATCGTCTTTTCGAATCCTCTGTGAAAACATATTTATCTTCCTTAAAACATGCATTTTAAATCGCAGAAAATTATTCATTTATCTGAATTTTAATTCAAAAATATAAAATTTCTTCAAATTTTTAAAAGCCATCTAAAATCTATTTAGAAATCTCTTGAAATATTTTCAACTTCTTTGTTATCTCGTGTAATATTATTAAAACTTTAAAAGCTCTTTCAAACTAATATGATATGAATAAATGGAGCATATCTTTTAAAGAAAAGTTGAAAAGATTTTAGGAAATGATATTATGAAGGGGAGGTGATGAAAAAAATGACTATTCTTCGACTACAGAGTACAGACTGGAGGATGAACGAAGAAAGGGTTCTGAAGGAATAACTTGTGAATTACCTTGACGAGTTGGATTACATTGTGCAAGAAAGGGCCAGGAAAGTAAGCTATAAGGCAAGGTCGTAATTCTTTTGTAGCTATGCTCATTATCTTTACTCCTTTATGGCATAACGTCAACCAATGAGCTTTGTCGAAGAGCCAGTTAATCCTCCAGTTTTGCATAATTGACGTAAATTGACGCTTAGCAACATTTACACATGTCCAATCCAATAATAAACTGTTCTGCGGAATTGCGCAGAGGATAATTTGTTTTCATTATTTCAATCCACATCATAAAGTATTGAGATATTTTCTTTCTCAGATCATTTCAAACTATGTTTCATAGCAGGTGTAATTTATTTGGAATCACATCAAAATACGTGGAAAACAGAAACCAGTCTCAAGACTGACTACTGTACTGTAACCTACTCTATTTCCCTGCTTCTGTTTATATGATGAGAAAGAACTTGGCATTTGTATTCACCTGTCATGGAAAATGAGTTGAATATGATGAGTTATTTAAAAATTTAAGCTAATCTAATCTGCTAATTAATATTGTACTTATTTTCCAACTACCTCAATTACATTACATGATATTGTAGTTTTCAAAATTATTATTACATATAATGTTGTTTCACGTGTACTGAAGTTTCACTTTACAATGTGATTAGATGAAACACAACTCTAATTATTCAGGATCGATCGGCTATGTTGAAAAAGTAATTTTCTATAAAATATTATATTCACCTCAGTGCAACTGTACATTAACACGACTTATGTAAGTAGTGGAGAACCGGACTCAATTCCGTCTCTCGATTTTTTTTTTTCGGCTGCATAAATGACCAACATCCGGCACGGCGGAAGGACTAAACTAAGATGAAGTAAGATGCTGATATTTATTTGCTCGCTCATTCGTAGCTTTTCCTCTCGAGTCACTTCCTGTCGTATATTCAAGACGACTAATCTACAGGTAGAAGCAACTAGTGTCTGTAAACGTGTACGCGAAATGGTAAGTAATTACCTCGAAGATACACGAACCTATGGGATCGTTACGGACCTCAGTAACCTATTCCCACGATCTGATTTTGCCGAATGAGATGAATGGAACATTTTTGCAGAGTTTTGTGCAAGACAATAAAGAAAGAATGATTATACGAACATGGATTATATTCCAAAGTGGAACTCATTATACCCCTGCGATCAGAATATTAAATTACATATAACTTAAGACCGAAATTATTTTCTAAGATAAGAGTTACTTGAAAGCACATTTTTTAAAATGAGAACATAAAATTAAATGCACGAGATGCAGAAAGAATGTATGAAATATGCCTCTCTACAGGATTTTATCTTTCTTTCATTAACAACTCTCTTTCAGAAATATTTTCTGGAGAAGAAATACAATTCAACATTAGCTTTTCAAGATAGGATGAATTCAAGAGAATTTAGAACGTACCCATCGCCGTCGAGAGTGATGGCGGTGTCGGCCAAAACTCGTAGAACGAGTCCAACCGTCGCTCTGGCATTGCAGTCTATTCCTAAGAGGCAACTCTCCTCAGCATCCTGTCGCCCTGTACAGGATACTACGACGAGATACCGCGTCCTTCCAGGATGGACTGACTCCAACTTCACTGCCTGAAACACAAAATGATAAGTTTCCTCGTTAATCATATTGATAGAACATGTTCATTATAAAACGTAAAACTCAAATTCTGAGTACCTGTACCAATCAACATCCTGTTCATTCTATACTGATTCTCAGGTCATTAAAAAAAAATAAAAACTGAGATAAAACTCAGTGTATTTTAAATAAACACAATATTACTTCTGTCATTAGTTCAAGAGCTTTGAAAAGCTGATAAATTATCATACAACGGCTCTCATCTGGGTGATATCGAGAAACTAAAAATTCGCACCGCGGGCCTTCCTTTTATCCTAAAGGGTCGCTTTACGTACATTATTCCCTCTGTAATTACGCGGTGCTATCACATTCACTTAACCTGGGCTCGATTCGGGTCAACAAATTCCAGATTAATGCCGCGATAAATTCCGTCAGACAGTGGCTCACTAATCTTATATGTACAATAAAAGCTTCGCTAATAACTGCCAACACATTCATGTACGCGCTACGAAATAAAAACTAGCTGTGAACTCGATCTCGAGTGTTTTTCATTTAACAGTATTTGTATTTTGTGGGCACGTTTATTGGGCACATTGCTTCCTCATTATGGTGAAGTTGCAATCGCATTTGCTTCACCATAGAGGAAGCATTAACGATTAACAATAATATGATCCAAGTTTAATTAAGTTTAAAGCAATCAAAAGTAACAATCCTTGAGTCTTAAGGCTTAATACATGAAATAGAATCAAACATATATTACCACGTGGGATATATGTTTAGATGTGGAAGTCATTAAAATTTATTTCGAGAAAGTACAATGAAAGAAAATCAAATGCAAAAAGGAGAGGCTGAAACAAGACCAGTAGCGAACCGGACATTAAGTTTACAGTCTATGTCTATACCCGTGCATTTGCAGCAGTTCTATATGTCTATAAGAGATAAGGCTACGGTCCAGTACCACCTTCTACGGCAAATGCAATTAGACAAGGCTAGTATCGAGAAAGGCCAAGTGCAACTGCCATAGAAATAAAACTAATCTGAAAAATTCTGTTTCAAGAAAAGCAAATTGATAGAGAGTTTAATCCAGTACTGCTTTTATTTATTGCAAATTTTACCATTAGTGGAGTTTAATTTTTTTCGAATTACTGCAAATAAAGATAATTGAAAGATTTCTAAATTCTCTAATAGAAAATAAGTACATATCTCAGAATTCAGAAAATACACTTTAAACTACATATTTCTTTCCATTCTCATTTTTTAAAAATAAATTTAAAAGAGAGTTCTACAAAGAATTTAAGGAGCGTGTAATTTATTATAATGAAGTTAAAATCGTGGATATTTTAATTCACATGATTGAGTTATCTTTTATACCTTGAAATATGTACTTTTAAATATTTTGAAATTACTTGAAAATCCTTGAACTCTTTTAATATATGTAATCGCAATTCGATAAAAGCGCAATCTCTTTTCGTAATTTGCGTAGTAAAACTCTTGATAAGAGATTCTAAAATAACATAAAGATCATTATTTGCGTAGTAACAAAGATAAATAATTTACAGAAAAGATATAGCTAAAAAAACCACATGATATAACTTGTGACCTTCAATTGTTTGTTGTCAACTGCTTTTGTTCACCAAACCGTTTATCACTTTTTTGTATTAAAGCTCAAGAAGAATGAATGTTATTAGGTTTTGCAAATACATAAATTGGAACTGTAAAAGACGAACATATATCACATAGTTGTATAGTTATTTATTACAGTTCCAGGAAACAGGGGGCGTTGCACTTCCGGATTTCATAACTCGGCGCATTTAACCCTATTAGTAGCACAATTAACCGAGTCGACGACTAATATTAAGAGGTTTCACAAAGCCCGTTACGTGTGTCTTTTGTCTTGTGTACACACCATTTGGCATACACAAGAAGATTTTTGACTTCATTGATACTTAAAATCTTGAAAATATTGTTCTCATGATCTTTAATTTCATTAAAAAAATGTGATAACATCTACTTTTGTTTAAAATATAATTTTAAAGAATTAGGAAAAGAAGAAATGTCGTTTTATAAATGTTTGAATAAGTTTGACATTATAACAAACTGTATATCGAAGGTCTTCGTCTCGTCTCGTCTTTCAATATTCGGGTCTTGAAAAATGGTCCACAAGTTTGTGGTAAACCAATCGCGTGAATATGTGCACTTCTCCCTCATGTAATTGGATCGGCATGAGAAAGATGGAAGCCCTTTAGAGTTTCTACTCAACCCTTGTCAGGAATCAAATCTCTTTACAGAAATCTTTCTTTTATGTTTCGAGCTTGGAAAAATAGTCAAAGATATGAAGATAATTGTTCAGAATTTTTATGAAAAAAAGGATGAGAATTAAAGGTAAATAATGGTGGAGGAAAAAATTTGAATCAAAAAATAAATAAATAAATTTTGAACCAAGTGCAATGTGGGCCTATTAACATAAAAATAAAGTTAAATACTCGTTTGTCTACATCCGATACTACTCGCTTACAGAGAAGTATCACTGTTTTGATTCAAACTCGTTTTTGTTAGGGTGATTTCTTTTTTGCTCGACTACACCCCAGAGAATAAAGACGAAGGACCTCCTTGAGATCGACCTTGACCATTGTTAGCGAATGAAATCTCTCGTCTCGTGAATCGGACATGTCTGCCTTGAAGCTTGAATAAAAAGCTCAAAATCGTCACGTGGGCTACCCAGCCAGGTAGCCGGTTATTGGCCTCATTGAACCGTTTGAATCGCCAAAGGTGGTCCTTCATTTTATCTTTGAGTCCCTTCGCGAGGGAGCATTGAACCTACTAAAGAAAGTGGCAACAAGGTCCAGTCGACTCTAACATTGACTGATTGCATGTTTTTCATGTTTACAAACAGGTTTTCAAGAAAAGCTTCTGCGATAAAGTTAACATTAATCAAATTTTATTTCTCTGTTAAGAATTTAGACTTAAGAATTGTATGTACACTTTGGCTCTAAAGGTTGCTTGCATCTAAAGTGAGAAACAGGAAACGCGTACCTGCAAACATTGCAAATAATGCTTTCGAATCTACAAAAGCATCGATCAATTCACAATGAGCGTTTGATGCTTGAAAGTATTTTTTGGAGAGCGTAGAAACGGAAATCAGAGCAAATAGCTTTCTTTTAGTCATTGGTGGAATCTGCGAAAGGAGATGCTCTTGGAGACCGATTCTCATGAAAGTGTTAGTCGATTCGATGTGGAACATAATGCAGCTGCAATGCGCATCTGCAAGCGTCTCGATTGAAAGCGAATCGAACGTTTCCGTACCACTGTCCGTGCTCGTACCTACTACCCATGATATACACACACAGATGTAATCGAACGCGAAAGAACGCGCAAACTCAATGGAGTTCCCATCGCTTTTATCTCTCGCTTTATGGATAATAAATTCACACAGCTCGCGTTGCTCTTGCAGCATTTCGACTCGATACCGATGCATCATCGCAATAATAACAATAGCGGGCTTGCTTGTACTTGTACACGAAATGCGGGGCTGCATATATATCTCCCGGTTACATCCAAAGAAACGTGTCGGATCAACAGAAGCAATCTCTTTTAAGAATGGCCGTTTTAACAAGAGAACTCAATGTAGGTATTGGTTTGGTTTCATTGTGTCGCAAAACTGCTGACAATGATTCCAAAGCACTTTCGCTTGTTCCCATAGACCACGAGAACTCTTTCTGAATTTATTTATCATTTCAGAAGAGATGTCAAGAATAAAGAAAAAGTGCACTAACAAAAACGTCGAAAAGATTCAAATAACAAACTTCGCAAGACTTACGAACGAAGATGACTCAGCGACGCTCTAGGTGGCTACCGCATTATACCAAATATGGTCGATCGCTTTTTAGATCGACCTTTACGAAAGAATCAGATTTCATGGACCCACTGAAAATAAATCATACCGCAATCAGTATCAATGACGTTTACTAGCTCATAAATATCAGGTCGCGAAGAACGATAGATAACTTAGAGAAGTTCATTTGCCGCACTCATCGATCACTTTTAATAGCGTAGCATGATTTGTGCCACTTCCGGCAACTTTGTTATTAATCGAATTCTATTTAAAATTGAAATAATTTGAAATAATTTGAAATTCAGATCATATGATGGTACCCAGGTAGTCACGTGGTCAAAATAGCTACAACGTGACTGGAAGAGGAATAATGTCCTTGAAAATGCGGTAGAACTTAGAGAAGCGTAAACGAAAGTTTACTGTTGCGGTTAACGGTTTGCACTCACTAAAGAATAACGGATCAGGTTCAAGGCATCAGTTGTGTGTATTATCGTAAAAAGCCAGTACCAATTTCGTACAATACCTCTGCACTGCTACACGAGTCGGCTCTTCCGCAAAAGTCATAAATCGAATCTATCATCAGTGAGAAAAAGACAGCTCAACTCTTACACCATTGCGGCATTTGTTGACCGATCACGTTCAAAAGTGACTTTAAACACAAGGGCTGAGGGCAGAAGTTTTATTGTCAAAACAGATGAGCTCTTCCAGTTACTTCACCACCGAGTTTACAATCATATTCAATAAGGTGCTAAATTTAAAATTCGTGAAGCTAGCCAATTGTTAGCAAAAGGTGGAAGATAAAGTAGTGAAAGATGCGGATGCTAATCATTTTTTTTTTTTCAATACTGTACTTCTTGCTTAACTTAAGCATAATTCACATCGTTATCATCCTATAAAATGGTTGTATGATAGGGTTCAAATTACCATAATCTGAGAATGCAGCATCCATTAATGTAGATGAAATCTCATTATCAAACGAAACAAACTTAGGTACTGAAAGTACTACATACCATGCGTAGCCAATTCATAGAAAATATTTCTGCCAATATAACATTTCCGCTCTGACTTGGCAATAATTTAACCAATCCACTAAGACTTGTTTCTGGTATCTGTAAGGCTGGTCTGAACACAAGATCTCTAATTGATTCCATGATCGGGCGCTTTTCTTTCGTCTGTCGGCTGTTCACGTATGTCGAACTTGTATAATTATGCATAACCGAGTGACATAGAGCAGCCCACTTGCAAATACTCGTCGGATTAAACACGTTCCTATGGAAATAATAAATGCATGACACGTGGTTGCATGTGAAGGAGAATATTGCGTGAGTTGGAATCGCTCGGGTTTAATATTATCTCAGAATGCTGCGATTTAATTTCATCAAGTCTTGTGCTTCAATGTAGTCAGTGTTGCACTCGACAAATGAACATCTACTTGATATTATATACGACGTTCGGACGTTCGTCTTGACCGTATCAGGAAACGAAAAATGGACTAGCTAGCTCTTTTCTAGGTTGGTTGTCGTGAGAGGTTCTTCTGGAATGGGGAGATATGCAGCTGGACATGACACTGCGGGGTCAAACGAACTCGAGGCAGTGTTGACCGGGAGAACTTAGAGGACGATAGCATCTCCAGACGGTCGTTCCTCCTGCACTCAGACAACACTCCAGAACGTATTGTGATCCTCCTTCGGACCTTTCCTTCGCGACCTTGAAAAATATGCATCTTCAGAATCAATAAAATCGAGGTCACACTTATTTTCTATCCTAAATCCTAGATACGTAAATTGCAGATGAAATGACCTTACCATTTCCAATTATGAAATGATTCCCAGTGGATTTATGGACGCGTGCCAGCGATATCATCAATGCGCACGAAACGAATCAATTACGAGCGAATTAGGATGATAGACGGTACAAGTGATTTTACGATGGAGGAGATTATGCTTCTCAGAATCGATTCTTCGCTCGGCAAAGCTTTACTTTTCGCCTTTTGCGGCTCTAATGGTATTCTCACGACCTCTGACTTTGCCCGATTCGATGACTCCCCCTTCCTTTTCAATTTCAATCCTTGCTCACGAGAACTTTATTCTGCCTCAGTTCCAGCACTTTATTTCAGAACAGACACCTGTCGAAGCTCAAGCTATTAACAATATTAGCTTTCTATTGCTCATTTCTGGCACTGAATTTCGATAATTAATTACAATGACACTGCCCGGGTACAAAAATTACTTCCGGTTTTACAAACTCATCAAGAAAATATCAAACTTCTGGTACTTCCTTGAAAATTAACTTAATACATATAACTATGTAACAGTCATCATTTTCTCTAAAAAGGCAATTATCTCGAGTTTCTGATTCGCATAGTCTGATCCGTTTTACAACAGTTCGAGCTTCATCTAATCATGGAATTAACACATTTCTAAAAAACGAAGAAGGCTAATTCTAGTACCAGAAATAGATTTAATGTTACAAGGAAAGAAGAAAGTATACTTAAGAAAGGAGTGCATCGAGTTTTCGTTTTCAGGAAAACGATGGATCGTTTCTTTCCGGTTAATTAAGTCCGTATGAATAGTGAAATACAACGTTTCCGAATGAGTTCCACCCTCTCACTTTCAATAGCACGGATCTTAAAGTAGGACGAAAATCGCTTTATATCGCTTCTTTTTAGACGGATGAGTAGTTTAATGATCTACCGATTTTCCTCATTCAGACGAAAACAACTTGAAAAGAGTTTATTCACGCTTGTAAAATTGTATAGTTTATGAGCGCATCCACTTTCGTCGATTAGAGAGAAGTTGCTCTTTACTGCTCAGTTTAATTTAGAATAGTATTGATCAAAATTGTTATATGCAGTTACAAGCGTTCCACTCTCTCCAACCTGCACCACAAATAAGTTTAGAATTTCCTTTGTCATTGTTAGTTTCTCCAGGATGTAAACAAAGTCCTTCACCCGTGGTTCATACGATAATTTTTTAAAACAGCATTAAAAACTGCCATATTCATGATAAAAAATGGATATTAAAAATGAACATTGGATTAAAAATAGGTGCAACTGATTTGAGAACGCTTTTTACATTGTATTTTATCACAGTTTTATAGTTTTGCGAGCACAGTAAAAAATCATGGACTCTACAGATGGACTTTTGGTCGGTTTCACTATCGTATAATTATTCTTGATCTCGTTCGCGGGATCTTTTTCGCGAAAAAGATCGAATAAGCGGCATGTTTCCCTTGTTTTTTTTGTACCGGCTGCGGCCTTCTCTCGAACGATTATGTCACCCAGCGTATACATATTTCCCCTGACGTTACACAACAACTTCGACGTCGAATTTATATATGTTTTGTCAACTCCTCCCCTCTATAAAAAATGTTTGCAATACATAAGTTAGGTACCAAAACCTCGACACATTCAAAGAATAATTGTATGATCTTGATTACTTCGAATACTATTTTTGCATCAAACAAAATGCACTACATGAGGAAATGGCGAAACTTGAAAGAAACTTTGGAAACGATTAAACTGAAAGAATTCACTATATATAGTTAATATTTCTTTCTTTTTATATAAAAGTCTCAAAATCATGAATCGATAGACTATAAATCTGAAAGGCTTGCAGCATAATTAGGTTTTATTTTATAAAACTTCTGCAGAGGAAAAGAGTTTAAAATTGAATAATAATAATAATAATATAATAATAATAATATAATAATAATAATATAGAATCCCAGGAGCTTTTTTTACCTCCTCCACTTATATTTACTTCTACTCGCTATTTTTATGTTTATAATGCCAAAAAACGACTATCATGTATGCCATGCAGTATGCAAAATGGGCGGAACGAAATTACACTCGCTTGTGAATATCGTCTGCTCGGCGCCTTGGTCGATCAGTGTTGTATCTCGTTTCACGAAACACGTTACGGACTACCGATGTATAGTATATGCGCCTATTTATGTACGAACATTACCCTCTTGATTGTAATTTACTGCTAAGTATGGTCGTTCTATAACGAGACCCTACGAAGGACACTGGGGACATCGTACTGATGTACGATTATAAATCATCTAGTTACATTGGCATATATATTATCACGAGATTTCTATTAACATTCCGGCTCGATCGGTGCGACGTTCTTGAACTTAAGATTCCATCATTCTTACAACACAGATATAACCTTTGAAATTACTTAAAAAACGATGGAAATCCTTAAAATTCCTAAAAATTTCAAGAAATATTTACAAATCACTTGAAATTCCTTTAAAAATTTCCACAGAATCAGTCAGCATTTTCACTGAATCAGTCAGCATCACGAGCAGCGCAAAAGCAAGCTCATAAAAGAAGCAATGATTTCACCAGATGTCGACGAGCATTGAATAAACAACTACTCTAAAATTCATTTCAAGAAAATATTCTCCAGGAAGAACGTCGAAATTAACCAAGCGAATATAAACCACCGATTACATCACATTTCTCAGTTTATCTTGACTCTTTAAATGAACGTTAATTTCGCTCGGTAATCAGTGAATAGATCTGAGATAGTGTGCGTGCGTAGTACCTAAGCCACGGACAGAAAACGATTGGCCAAAGATTGGTACGTAATTGAACTGATAAAGTACCTACTTTGAGTATCCGTGCCCGTGGAGGTTAGTCACGCGATGCGGATATAGGAAGGTGATTGACTGTGATTATCTTTGAACTTTTTTTCATACTTTTATTGGTTTTCGTTTAAATGCTGCAGATCGTTAGCTTTTCCAGTAAATCTATTTTCCTAGACACCTCATTACGGTATTAAACATTAAGCGCGTTCTGCAAATTTATCGTAAATATGTTTGGTTCGTAATTCCACTGTCATTAAATACAATTCAACTAGCCAACACAATGTCCATTAAAATTTAGATTCATTGATTACAATAAAAATTACTTTCGACGATAAATATTGCTTAAAAATACAATTCATATCTGCACACCATATATTGTAAGAAAGATATGGGAAGAAATGTATTATAATTGAAAATATAATTTGTCAATAATAGAAAGTGTTTAAAATTCAGGTAGCAAAAGCTCTGGACTTGACACACGAGGAGAATATACTTTTATGACGTCAAAAAATGCCGTTAATCACTCCCTTTTCACACGAAAGTTTCACCGAAGACCAGTAATGGGCCTTTTAGGCAATATGGCATTAGTCACGACACACTTTCATCACGAAAGACTCATATATGACACTCGATTTGCCGGTTCACCTGATGACTTGCTAGGTCAGGTGTCAAGATACATCATTACTTCTTTGCAAATGTCTATCTATTAATTAAAATCCTATGTGTATATAATCCTATATGTTCCACTTCATAATTGTATTCTCTATGAGTAAGAAATTATTTACACGTTAAATAAAAAAAAATCTATTATGCATTTATTTATTTAACTTTTGAGCTGTCAAGTGCAAAAGAGGGACGTTAATGCATATAGTAAACATAAGCTTTCAACCAGGAAACTTCTCGACACGCATCATCGTAATTGATTATACTAATGGTACGTAAACACAACATTTTATAAGAAGCCACTTGTGTCTCTTGCTCCTTCACCACACTTTCTGATGCTAATCCTTCCGGTAATTTACGTCTCACTTCTTGCAAACCAGAAAAATAATGCTACTGAATAGAATCCACGCTTAAGAAAACTTTTACTTTAAATTAAATTTCAAAAATAATAATATTGAAGAAATAATGAGAAATAAGGTCAAAGTTAATAATTATTAATTATGCATAGAAGCTGATCGTTGCTTTTTTTTATTTCACTTTTTTTTATCTCACGGACGTATTTTATGGAATTTTTCAGGGATTTTGACGAATTTTAAAAGATTACATGAGATTCCATGAGATTTACTTCTTACATGAAGTGGGAATCTTGTAACGTTGAAAGTTCACGATAGTGAGTCAGCGATATCTATCCCTCGAATAATCACTGTCGAGAAGTTATATTTTGCACTGATTCAGTGGGATTGCAAACGAAGGTGAACCGGTACCGAAGGTACAGGTCTGGGGAATCAATCGTGTCTACACCGTGTACGAGTTTACGTTCACTTCGCATTACGCGCCTATCCGATAAAAGCAACTCGTCGAACTAAGCGGGTGAAACAACGTCTACTGGCCTTATAATTGATAAAGCTTGTCTAATTTTCATTTACTCATAAACTCAAGCTGATTTTAGGAACTTATTTCATATTAAATATAGAATTCCTAAATTGATATCACTTTAAGAAAATAATATACTTTTCATAATAATTCACCAACTCCATAAATTTAACTTCGATTTGATAAAGAAGGAACATTTATACGTTATTTAAATGAAGATAATTTTTTATGGATATCCGTAAAAGAGTGAAGGCAAAAGCAACTTTTGCACTTAAAGGGTCCATTATTAGCATTAAAGTGTTGCGATAGCCTCAATTCATACGGCAGTCATTGAGATTGAAATTAGACTGTTCTTTATTGGCCCCTGTTGGAGTCTTAAAGCAGCCCGAGGCTCTTATCTTCTTGCAAGTAGGTCAATCAGATCTTTAAGAGGTGAAGCTAACCAATAATAATCGAAATAAAAATTCATGTGTGCTACTGCTGCTATATATATGAAAGCCTTGAGGGCACGCGGTGAATTCTTTTTTTTTTTATTAATATTATTTTCGCTTTACGGGCTCATTAAAAAATATAAATGAAGTGCGAACGAGGTACAAAACGAAAAAGAATCTTATAGGCAAAGCGTCTTTTCTATAAAATCCACCACCGAATACGCTCATTTTAAGTTATTCAACATTCTAAAAACACAAGAGTCGACTTTCGTGAAGGAAAATACAAAATGAAATCTCTAGCGATTTTATAAGAATGCCAGTGATGATGTTTAAGGAATTCAAAAGATTTCAAGAGATTTCAAAGGACTTCTCAGGATTCCAATTGACGAAGTGCAAAAAAAAAAAAAAAAATATTTCATCTGAGAAGAAAAATAAATCTAGGTGATTTGCGATATCTGCACCGCACAGAAGACCGTAAGGGCGGAATAAGAGAGAGCGATGGCTCCAATTGACTACCGATCGTCGTTCCTATATCAGCGGTCAAACTATGTACCAGGTTTATCGTCGAGCGTGACCTTACGGAACCCCGGAAAAGCTGACGTCGAGTGGGTGGAGAATTTATTACGACTACTGCCAACGGTGCAAAGAGATAGGACCAACGTTCTCATATACATAACATATACAATATACATACATATATATATACACATACATACCTATAATCCCTCGTGGATTATAAAATGACCTGAGCGACTGATTCGATTTCAGTAGATAAGGTAATATCGATTGATAAGATTAGGTATTTAATTGCCGAGTTCAGAACAAAAAAGCAAAAGTACGTAAGTGATCATTTAATTTGGTAGTCGTGGAGGTCGCTGACACTTTCCGCATAAAAGGACCCCGAATGAGCAACGTAAAGTGCCTTCATAAAAAGTAACGGATCACTAAAATGCCGTCTGCGAAACAGTCCTCAAGCATAACGTGCTGGTACCGTTTCCTCTGGTAACCTCGAAGAACTAAGTTTCACCGTCGAGAGTCACTCGAGTTACCTTTCCAGAAATAAAGAATGAACATTTCCATATGCAACCTCCTTTTTTTATAACTGTGTACTCCGCCACTCATGAAATTTATTTCCCCTGGAGACGTCAAGAAATTGTATTTAAGAAATGTCTTCAAAATGTCAGAAAAGTCTGCAGAAAAGGAGAGAATCTGATCTGGAATAATCTGCCCCTGATAGAGGTTGATATAACAAAATCGACCATACGAATTAACTACATAGGTATGACGCCATGCAGACAAACGTGTAACAACCTACATAACCGATACAACAATAATGCCGGCGGGCACACAAATCATTCCCAACGCCGTCAACGGATTACATCTCGCAATTTACAATGCAAAGCTTGTACATTGTAGGTTTGTTGCTTGTTTCAGTTGACAGGCAGTTTGTCATTAATAAGTGAATTTCCGTGAAGACGATGCGTTCAGTTGCATGATTTAATTCTTCCCTTCCCATCATACAAACTTTATGTCCAATGCAGAAATTGACTGACAATGAGTCTTTCCAAGATGCAACACACGTACATGAATACATATACAAAGCTCTCTTGCACCCTAGTGTTCACATTCCATAGGGATCTTTGAGTAGAAGAATGGGAGCATGTAAGAAGGTGTAAAGAGTAATGTACCCAAAGCAGGGCATTAATTTCGACCCCTTAGATAACTGCATAAAAGTTGATGGGATTCTCATAAAAATACGAGGCCAAAAAAGAAATTTCTTATGGATGTGGAAATAACGTTGTGTCAACACAAAGTAGCAAGGAGAGTACTTTGTTGAAACTGCGAACAAATGAGTATGCAAATGAGTTCTTTAATCTCGAGCATAAATTTAAGTTGGTCACTCTCGAGATGTTATAAAAAATGCTATTTTTCTAGCATCGTATAATATGATTTAACTGGTTTTTTTATGGCATTAAGAATGCATAAAGATTCTAACGAAATTGAAAGGTACGTTAGCGGAACGAAGTTTTGCGAGTCAATGCGGACAGACAATGTCATCGACTCAATTGCAATTCACGGATCGCGATGCGCCGAACTAACCAGGACCGGAAGTCATGAACTTTCTTCAGCGTCGACCTCCTTGTTTCACAGAACAATCATGACACACGTCATTTTCATCGTCGCTGCCCAAGTAGCCATGCCAGTTGTAAAAGTAGGTCGATGTTCTCATGTTATATAGCTCGCTTTTCCGTTCATCATGTTCACATTTGCATTCTAGCCGAAATGATTGCCCGGCCATTGCAATTTTAAAAATGACTGCAGAAATTTTTATATGTCTAACTTTTTACCTATACACTGAGAAAACTGTTTGGTTTGGACAACAAAACTTTTTGTTGCTATAGAAGCAACAAAAATTTTTGGTTGTGCCAACCGAATTTTTGTTGAACCAACCAAAGTTTTTTTAATTCAACCAAAGTTTCAAATTCAAAATAACTTCACCATTCACAAATGCAGATGGTTTTGAAACTTAAAGATGATGCGAATATTGATTTTACACAGAGCTAAATATATAAAATATTTATTTGATATGTATAATGATAGACATTATATTTAATTTGATACGTGAAATATAGAAATTATTTATTTGTATTAAATTATTTATTGATAATCATACCTAGTAAATCTAAAAGCACTCAAAAAACCACGTGACAATTGGAGGAAGGGGGGGTCAATTTAGGACAAAAGCTACGATAGACTTCATGAACCTAGGGGGGTATAAAATACATTCAAAATGGAGCTACGTGGTTTATGGGCTGCGGAAGTTTCGAAGGGTCGAAAAAAGGACAAATTTGGGTATCCAATTGAATTAGAATTAAATGTTCTAACAATACCTAAGCTTTAAGAAAACCAGTTGATGGAATGTGTAACACAGAGCTGTACACCTGTTACACTTACATACTTAGAAATACGTATCAGCTGGTATAGAGGTATGTCCAATAATTTCCAGTTTCCGATTCGATGTTTTATGGGTTTGCTTTCTAATTGCGGCCAAATGATCAGCAGCAACATGAACACAAGGCCATCTCGTGACGCAGCGCGCTTAAGCCAAGTCAACGGTTTCACAATTGACAATTGGCAATTCTCCTGTCAAGGAGAGCTGACGTCAAATGGTGGGTAAGTGGCCATATTTACATGGGTTCCGGCGATTACGATTTCTTGGCACTTTGATCCAGCAGCACACAATAACTTTGAATATAGAGGAGTTTAGTTCGCAGTGAATTTGAACAGTCAAGCCAAAATCATAAATTTCGTTCGAGAGCCCTGTTGTGTATTTCAAATTTGAGGAAACCGTTGAATTAGTGCCAAATCACGAGACATGAAAATTAAATTCAAAGAAAAAGTATATTCTACAAATATAATAACTGGCGGGATAAATTTATAAAATATTTAAAGATTCCTAAATAATTTTCCTATTTTCTTGAGATCGCGAATCGGAGAGTTTATTGATACTTTAGGGATATTATCATCTTGATTTGAAACTATAGAGAGAAAAATTAATGGGAAAGAGACTTTCAAATAATAAGTCTCTAATTGATCACTAGCGCTCTAATGAAGACGCATGGAGCCTATATTACGAAACTATTCTGCACGGATTGGAATAAAATTATCAGTGTTCAGGACACCAATAAATAATTAACCTTAACCTATTTGTTCTTGTCTCCTTTTTCGGAATTGTTCAACTGACATTGAACAATTGGTATTGTTTTCGATGGTTTGATAGGAAACAATCAAGAATAAGCATTACTCACCATCTTTAAGGTCTCTTCTGGTCTCAGGAGGTAAAACATGGACTGAAGATGCTGTTGAATATCGCATCCTGCAGCCGAAACGCGCCGGGAGGGCCGTGCTCTCTCGTTTGGTGGTAATACCAACGCCGCACCCTTGCCCGCAAAATAGCATTCGCTCAGGCTGCAAAAAAAAGCCAAGTATATACTTAATTAAACATTTCGCAGGAGTAATCAATCAAAGTCGCAATTTACAACAATTATTCACTTAATTTAACCCTTAGCACACTACTTCGTCCCCAACATACCATCAGAATGAGGTACATTATTCATACTCACAATCATGCGTAATGGTAAACGCATTTACATGTTCATATTATTCATTCAATGGTTCTTTTCATGAAGAGAAACATTCAGTAAAGTGATGCACTATACAAATTTTAACCATGAACTTTGCATTACCGATAATTATATGTTTATAAATTAAATCCAACAAATCTAATCGAGAATTTTCCTCAAATTTTTAATCGCTCTAAAGCCCACAAAAAGATAATATTTCTGAATCGAATCGCCTTGTTCTTTAGATGTCAGTAATCGTACATGTAAGTCAAGCCATTATGTAAGAATCTTTGTATAGAATCCACGACTTGCAGTGCGAAGTGGAAGAAGAAAACGGTTGAATAACCGCGGGTTCATGCGAGGTCAATTTGTCAATTGGTCTGGAACGAAGAAATAAAGATCGACGTCGATCGTCAGCGATTCGCTTGAGAAAATGAGAGATTTTATAATCGAGGTGAGATACGATTTATCGAATGATGAGTGGGACTTTTTTCAAAGAAACTCTGCATTTCGATTAATTGACTCGCTAAATAAGATTACAAGTTATCAAATTTAATTTATTGCTGCGTGAAGCGGAGACTCCAGATCACCATGGCTCGCATACAAAAATAGTTGTATATCTGCTTGTTCTCTTCTAGCACTCCTGAGAGTCTGCATGTTTACAAGCAATGCGCGAATGAAGATATCTTGATAACTGTCCTCGCTAAGGGTTTTTCAAGCTTATGCATATGCACGTTCAACTATTTTATTAGTAGAGTTGTTTTTTAACGACCTATATACAGTCAGGCATACTTCTTTATTTGAGTTTGTGCTAACATCTCTCTGTATCAGATAGATACCTATATCTTGATAAGAAAATGTAAATATAAAATATATCTTGCATAATATGGAGCAGTTTTTTATTATTTTCAAGAACTTATATTGGATATATTTTTTAACACAAAATTATGAAAAATCATGAATCATGAATCAATATCATGAATCATTTCTATGCAAATTAACATTTTTTATAACAAATACCATATTTTCTTGAAGTTTCATTCCACTAACCCAAATCTAGAATAAATACAAAGAAAAAAGAATGACATGAAGTAACATTCTCGGTCAAAAGAGGCTTCATCTCTGAAAGATAGATCTATCCCTTCGTGAAAATATTTGTCCGAGTCTAAAAGAACGCTTTTCGAATTTAACGTTCTCTCTAATTTCGTCAGCGCTATTTCCAGAGTACCGAGAAATTTCGAATGTCAAGAGCACGCGTTGCCAAATGAGAGACAAAATGAGTTACTCTCTCAATCTGAATTAGTAAGAAATTACTACTGAAATAGTGCCGATTCGTTTACTAATTCACTTTAGTAGGCATTTTTATTATCAATTTGTTAAAAACTATTACTGATAATAAAAATGCTTACTAAAATGAATAGGAAAGGAATCGGCACTAATTCGTTAGTAACTTATTCTTACTAATTCAGTTTGAGAGTGGGCAATGTTCTCAAAAAATATAATTATGTAACTGAGAAAATTGTGAAAAGAAGTTTAGCATTTCTAGAGTTATTTTTATTCATAATATATCTAACAATCTTCATATGTTGACTTATTTTCGTGATATTATTATACTACTCAAATATTATGAAGCACGGATTCGAGTTGCGTAACATTACTTTTATTTTTAGCTTCTAGAAAAAATACCTTATTGCACTTTCACTGGAACGGGACAAAGAAAACGTTGTAGTTACATGAATAGTACAAAACGACGCTATTGTTAGAGAAGATAATGTTATAGCTTTAGGTAGGTATGTTGATAGTTTTACACACATATGCGCATTCTTCTCTCACGTGACGACGACATGTTTCTCTTCGTTTTCACTTAGTTTCAATATACATATACATACCTACATATAATTATGCATTACATATATTACATCTTAATTCTTTACACATTTTTCAGCCGGGTATCTAATTTTACTTTCGATCACACAATAACAGTTAACGTAAGAGATTTTATCATCTATGACATAAACCTTTTTTCGGAAGAAAAAACTATGTATGATAGCAAGTAAGTTTATTGTTTTCTTTTATCAAGTGCTCTCTGCATCTTTTGTACAGGTGTGTCATCTCTTATAAACAACTTGGACCGAGCAAAGTAGACTCAACAGACGAATTAGCGAGTGACCGCGTCCTTGTGCAAATGTGCATTCATCATGCGAGCCGGCAACCGTCTTTCTCTTGTATGTAAGCGGATTGTTATTAAATTATCGAGTGCGCGATTCACTTCTCCGACATCGCACCGGTATCACAGAAAAAACCAAGTGTATAATATTTAACTCGATTTCACTATTATTACCTGAATCAAAAATTATCCTCAAGTTACCATGTCAACTTATTGTACCTTCTTTTGTTTCGATGCGAAAAAAAAAATAAATTTTATCCACTTGAGAGAGTTACCCGCAACAAATAATATTCCCTTCCTTTCTTTCCGTAGTATTATCGACATTATCGGTAAGCGCATTGACATTTGGGGGCATCGAACGATCCACGAACTACCATAAACTTCGCAACAATATAACGGAAGTGATGTGCGCTTTTCAAACCTTTGCACTCGACGATGATAAACGCACTTGTCTACGATATATAAATTATAATAAATTCCTCAACGATCCTATATACTGCCACGTGCAGCTGAATTGATACTGCGTCGCACATGCATTTATTAATATAAGAATTTAAGAACAGTTCCTTTGAGTCAAAGAAACATTTCTTTGATATACATGTAGTCAAAGAAAAACTTTTTTTAATTCAAAGAAATTTTATGTAATTACCAAATGCCCTTAAGCAATGGAATTATGTAATTGATCATTGAAGATGTAACTTTTCACTCGAATGAAATTATACTTTGTGTGGTAAGTGTGAATTGCGATACATGTAACGCAACATTAAAATGCATTTTTACTGTTACGCAAGGCCTTGAAATATTGTGCAATTGCTAAGTTATAGTTATAAACATAATATTCACTTTTGTCGAGAAATATAAAATATAAAATATAATATAAAATATTGTGCTGTGACGTTAAATCTTCCATGTCAAAGCAAATTAAATTAGGAGATTAATCAAAACAAATGTCATCTATAAGGAAAAGGAAACAAGAGAAAGAAGGAAGAAAAAAAAGACAGAAAGAATGTCTTTCAAGACTGCAGACTAAAGGCCGATGGATGCTTATTTTCGAGTCAAAGTTGAATGTACCAGCAGCTGTCCCCTAACCCTCAGCGCAGAATCCTTTTCGGAGGAGGGTTTTCATTGAAAAGCCGTTGGTAGGAGCAAAGCAAAGGGGATGTTGAACCAGAGAGCGGACCTCTGTTTCCTTTTGTTACAAGAAAACAAGCATCTTAATGCTTAAAAGCAGTGGAGCTAACCTTAACCCAACAACCTACCCAGCAGTACGTTGATTTTTTACCCCTGCTGTTGATACCGCAGGGGTGTCAGCTTTGGGCCTCTCCGTTATGAACTATATGGTGCAGTCTATCCTGGGAATCTTTTTCAGTGCGAAACAAGTCCACCTTGCGATGGGTGACTATATTGGATAATAATGAAACACCTTTGCGATTTTCAACTGTCGGAAATCACATTGAGAGAATTGCTTGTAAAAACTGTTTGTAATTCGTAATTATTTTGAATATAATTTATTTTATTTCATATAAAACCAATTCACAAAACCAATTCAAAGAGGAAATAAAAGATATCTCTTGTATATTATGTAAGTCCAAACATTTACTTTTTAAATCAGAGAATGTGATACGGTATCAGTTTCAAACAGACTTAAGTTGTATCTAAAGCTTCTCTCAATACGTTCGTAAACAGAAAGTTAATATCGTCTGAAATTTTAGGACACTTTCATTGTTGGAAACGAAGAAGTTCCAAGTTGTTTTAAGTTCACGTTATTAGTCCGGGAGCAAACGGAATACTAAAGTTTCTTTGAGTTTTAAGGTGAAGAAAATGAAACTGTACGGCGTGGGCGATTAGTAGACTTCTGGTCCAAGAAATATTCGTTAGTATCAAGAACGTATTATTAGCGAGAGGAGAGAAACCGACTCTCGCCCTCTCGAATTTAGGAACATCGCCAGTTTTTGGTTGGACTGAAGCGTGGTAGACAAATGCTCCCAGAGATTAAAATTTAGTTATTACTTTAAATGCATTTTCCAAAATAATATATATATATGTTATATATTTAAAAAGTTATAAGATCAACATGTGTATATTTGATGAGAAAGACTCGGTTACAGTGGCCATATACTTTTCATTCTACTGATGTTCTATATATTTAAGCGACGACTAGTTAGAGATAATTTAACGATAATTCGATCCTATACCACAGAGCAGCGTCTCAACGAGAGAATAGCTTTCAATTAAGATCGTCGAACTAACAATGAGCATAACTCGTTCAGCCCAACCCGTTTGTGTGCCCTATAACGATAACGATATAGCCACAACACACTGAATAGCTTTACGGTTAAATTCATGATACATACTATCAACCCTTCTTTAAATAGAGTAAGTACCTTCTTAAAAGTATACTTGCATATCTCACTCACTTAGTGGAAGCATAAATTTGGAATTCATAAAGATGACTTACAAATGTAAACCTCAAAATATAGTCGATTTTAAATTATTATCTGAAAGTCTGATTGTATCGTTACGAATATACTACGACATAATTATCTAAAGGTAGATAATATGTACTATGATTTATTATAAGAGTTGAGTGCCAATGAAAAAAATCTGGGTAGTTAAGAGTAAGATACAACTTCACTTTCACTTCTACGATTTATATTCGAAAGTACTTTTATTTTCGTTCGCTCCCGGGGGAATAAAAATAAAGTAGATCGACTCTAAAAAATTTCAGACACCATTGAAACGAGATTTTAGCGAATAGCTATACTTCGGCCTCAAGAGAAGATCAGTTTCGAAGAAATAAACTTCAGACAATAGTGTTGCGCCAGCTTAATACACCTACTTCAGACTAATCTATAATCAAAAGAGAAGATGGAATCATGGTTTTAAATGGTTATAAAATCCGATCAATTGAGGACGCGCTATCAAATCTGCTCGTTTTATCCTCCTCAATATTTTGACGTAATTCCTCTGCTGCACGTAATGCGAACCCCAGAATCGCAAATGCTCTGGAATTCCCCTTATCACTCTATACGTATCACAACGAGAAGGCTGGATGAATATATTTGCGGATAATTGGAATTTGAGTTGGAGAAGAACTTTTAGCGTTATGACGTCAAAAGGAGAGTATCTATATGTAAAATTCAGAGTCGTTGCGATGCAGCTACTTTTTTCTAATTACAAATTCATTTCACATTTCTTCTGCATTTTAGAATCATGCATTCTGTAGAGCACAAAGCAATATGAGAAAGAATTATGCTAAACTTGATGTAAACTTATGTATTCAATTTAGACAGAAATTCTACGATCAATCAATCCGCGATACATTTGTAATACTTGTGTTATGAGACATTCAGGAGTTTCACCTCACGTACTGAAATTTAAATTCACCGATATTATTGCTTTAAAAAGTCACTCGAAATTCATATCAATCATCGTTTGCGAATTCCTCAGGTTTATAATCTACATACGACATTGGGTCGATTTAACGCTTCTACAGAAGCGAATTCAAGTTCTTGTTAGGATAGGAAGTTAACAGTAATGTATTAAATAAGATGATTAAAAATATAAAAATCACTTTCGTCAAGGTTGTTTAACTCGAAGCTACCATTTCACTCAGAGAAACTATTTCTCATTTCCCTGAAAGTCATAAAAGCATAAAACTCCTTTTAAGAAGTATTTGCTATCTCCAATATAGTTACAGTGTTTAATTATCCTATAAATTCTGATATTAACGCATTTCCATCAAAGCGTCTCTAGAAGGATGAACGGGTTTGGAATTGGAATTAGTTATACTTTATAAGATATACATAAATTGAACAAGTTAATATCATTAAAAAGATGACAAAGTTAACGATATTATAAATGATACCAAATAATAAATTCTAACATTTCCATTAAAACACTTCTCTAAACTTACGTCAAACTCACCTGAAATAAACAAAAGAATACGTGTTCACTCATTTACAGGAACATCATTCACATGATGTTTAAGGCCTTGCAACGTAAAACACATCATATGCGGAAAAGAACAGTAAGTTATAACATGAAAATTTTCATTTTAAATCCGAAACAATAAAATGACACTTATTAGCTCGCGTTGAGTTTCCTTAACGTTAAGTGCGTGGCGTAATGTGATTGTGTACCGGGCAGCATGATGTGTATCTTGTGCGGCACATTAATCAAGAATTTATCGCGCGCATAGTAGTAAACGTAGGCAGGCGAAGAGAGAATAAATTAATGCCTATTACAAATGCAGGTACGATAAAGAATCCTGCGCAAAATTTCAAGTCAATACGTGTACGCACATTTTTTATGCAAGAGTTCAACTTCAACGATATTAATTTATCTTTACTCGCCAATTATCTCTGAGCAATTAAACTTAACAAAAATTTGTCAAATGCAAGTAATCTTTTCCAGTTTAGCAAACTATTGTGACTCGAAAAAGACATGACTCAAAACCTTTGTAGTTTTTGATAAGATATATCTTGACAGTTGAATAATATGTCTTTTTAAAAAGATTCACAAAAATAAGACGTGAGAAGAACAAACGTTTGAGTGAAAGAAAAGATACAAAAAAAAAAAAAAAAATACAAAAAGCGTGAATCATCAGGTTAAGAAACAATATTATTGTCAATGACGTAACATTGCGTTTTAAATGCCATTATAATATATAGAAATCACACATAGAAATTACCTTCTTCTTCAAAGAAAGAATTGCTCTTTGTTCTGAAAGATAATATTTAATCGGTTGAAATAAAATAAGACGGTAGAAAGCTATTTTACGATCTCTATAACTGGTGCGTACCTCGAAACTCGATCATGTGTGTACCCTGAATTTCCGGTGCAACGTACAACAAACGAGATCTGAACCGGAAAAGGCGGAAAGTGCTATCGTGACGATTTGTGTGTAAATAAATCGACAATTCTAACTAGCTTTGATATTCACTACAATTCACATTACAAGGTCGACATATTGTTGCGACTCTTTTGAACAAGTACAAAGCATTAAAAAAACTAGATATTAAACCATGAAAATAGGTAAAACTAATCAAGTTTCCAAAAAGCAGGAAATCCACATTGTTACCCTAATTGCAACTAGTTAGAGTCTGAGGCCGGAGGCATAGTGGATGCAGTTGTTACGGATTATCGCTTATCGTTTATCTTGTTTCGCACTAGGGGCAATACTACATCAGAGAAGCTTTCGATTTAATAAATTGACGCTTATGATCTCCCTGGTTGATCTGACCAACGGTATTATAATCCCTCTCATCTCAAAACTTTCTCCATTTAAAGTACATAACTATAGACGTACAGCAGGAGCGACGAGAGGAGCGACGTGGCGATTGGCGACGCGCTACCACTTATCTTCACCTAGGTCAGCATTACCATAACGAAATGCTTCATCAGTTTTTGTTATGCAGTCAGTTACTCGAGCAATCCACTAGATACGAAAGAAGTCTCCAGCGCCTCGCCCCAGGTGGAAAATTACAAACGGCAAAGTGCTGCGCCAGTGCTGCTGCAAGTTTTCGAGTGCTGGCAGAGCGCTGGCAGAAGCCCGGCTTAAGCTTGGCGTAATGGTGGTAGAACTCCAAAAGGTAAGACCACCGCAGCACTGGCCACCAGCAAAGTGCCAGCACTCGTTATCAGTCTGCGCCAGTGCTGCCGCAAGACTTTGAGTGCTAGCAAAAATGCACTTTAAGCACTCGTTATTATTATTTAAAAATATGCACTCAAAGCCTATTATGGATCCTTATTATACACGCAATAAAATTGTTGGGGCTATAAGAATATTACAGTAGGAGCTGAGTTAAATAAAAATTGAAAAAAATGTCTTAAAAAAAAATATTAATTAAGAACATGGTTTATTCGCAATTATATTATGGATATTCTTATAACTAATCGTTATTTGTAAATTTTATCGCATATATAACAAATAAAATTTCGCACGCAACGCGGGGGGAATCGAACGCATGACCTACGGGACGCGAGTCCAGCAACCTAACCATTACCCTAAGCTCTCGAGATGAGGGTAACACATTTCTTCCACGGTATATTCAATCCGAGCATACACAAATATTAAATTGAACCGCCGGATTGTAAAAGGGCATATAAAATTTTTTAGTCCGAGCACAATGACTTCTCACCCCTTTTAAAATTTTTTTTAAACATTTATGTTGTAAAATTAATTTCCAGTAATTCCTTTGCTTGCATAATATCAAAAATAGATTAACTGGTAAAAGTATATTGCCCTTGAAAATAATCAAAAATAATCTATTATTTTTTAGTAATGATACATTATTTTAATATAAATTGCAAATTTAGGCCTATATTTCGACTCGGGAGCTCTGATAGATTCTGTTTCGAATTTTTTTATATATTTATAATATATTATATAATATACTGATTAATTGACAACAATAAAGGGACAATACTGTACCAGTGCCGTGCTAGTACTGTGGCGACACTTGGTGTTACTAATACATCAATTGATTGCCAACTCTAAAGGGTCCAATACTTGTCCAGTATTGTGACAGTATTGTGCCAATGTTTGGCATTACTCATAATTTGGTTACTTGCCAGCACTGGCAGTCAGTGCTGCGTCGGTACTAAAATAATGCTACGCCAGTAGTATGACAACACTTGGCGCAATACTGACATTCAGTGCTGCGCCGATGCTAAGACAAGACTATGCCAGTAGTGTGCCAACTCTTGGCGCAATACTGACAGTCAGTGCTGGCATTACTGTCCCCGTACAATTGACATAGCACTGTGCCGGTTGTAAGAATTGGCAGAACACCGACTTTTCCACCTGGGGCTGAGACTTACATATCTCGCATCAGACTCGAAAAAATGTTGCGATAACCAAAAATGTTGCTTGCAAGTACTAAGTTTGCAACAAGTTGCTTCTCTTTACACGATAACAATTACAAATTTAATGTAACCTTGACATGCGCTTTTGCTAAACATAAAAAACAAAACTCAACTTAATCAAAGGCCTTCGACAGGTAAACATAGTATTAATGGCTAAGAATTCATTTCCATTCAAAATTAAAAGAGACTCTATGAGCTCGTAATTACAAAAAGCTATTATACGAATTAATCAGAATCCTTAATGACATCATAAAATTGTGAGATTATTATCTTAATTCTTCTTTGTTTAATATCATACATACATCAACACATTAATTGCCAGTTTGCTGAAATAAATGTTGAGTTCCGGTTCGTGTAAGGATTAAGATTGGAACCAAAATTTTTTCTCTCTCTATAATTGATTTCATAGTCACGTGTTCAGCGAGCATCAATTCAGTTTTTCCGCGAATTGCATTTTCATTCAACAGATGCATGAAACTCGCAAGAGTGCAAAATAGCAGAATCGTGCAGAATCACGCTATTCAGGAAGAAAAAAAAAAAGATTCTCGAGTTACCGGAAGCTAGAGGATACAATGAAATCTATGTTCGTGGAATCCTCGCTAGTCACTTTAACTTATAACGCTAATTAGCTTCGGATTAGTTCTTGCATACTGAAGTCATTTATACATTAAGCAAATTTTTTCTGCGCGTCATCTTTTCATATTTGCACATGTCCAGTATTTTAAATCACAGAATGTTAGAACATAACATATGCAACATGAGTCATTTATACATGTATGAGAGAGTTACACTAAATTTAAACCATAAGCATAAAGTCGTGCGTATACCAGTCAAAGTTAAAATAACCTGCTATAGCAAATATAGAAATTGGTTTATCTTCTTTTGTTTTAGTTCGATAACAATCGTTGTGCTACTTTCAAAGGTTACCCAGTAAAGAAGTACATACATGGTGAACGATAAATACTCAGTTACACACGTAGCTCGCTTCTTTTGTTTCTCGAATGAAAAAAGAGGCAGTTCTATAGTTTTGTACACTTTCCAAACTTTTACGTTTAAAGAATGTTATAGTTATATTACTATATATACGAATTGTTACAAGCATAAGAGCAAAATAACCGAGACGCTCATTTTTCCTGAGTCAACAAAACCAAAAAGCAAAAGTAACCTAAATAAGAGGCCTACATTTTCTTTCACTTTTCGTATGAAAGCTGGATGCAGCCTTTACCAGTTTTATAAGAGTCAACTGAAAGTTCTGCAGCAGCCTTGCTAGAATAAGAATGTTATTTAGAGAAGCGGGTCACTGGAGATCGCGCCTGACCTGGGAAATTCGCGAGCTTTTTCAAAGAACCTCAAAAGGCAATACACGCATGTCCACAAATGATGCTTTTTTTCAACAAACTATGGCAGTAGAGCACATGCAACTTGCAGTAGCGAATTTCATCACCAACAAGCCATTTGATTGTTAGATCTAACAGTAGTAACGCATAAAACAGATTCTTACAAGCAATTAAGTGAACTTTATAACATTTTTTTTGACAATTAATGATAAAATCTTTCTTCCTTGACTCAGCGTTGCAAACTTCGTGAATGCAGTACTGTCACTTTTTGTCTTTGCTTTGTTTAGTCATCGTCTTGGAGTTAAGTGGACCTGGTGAATAATTTTCGAATGGATTAAATGCGGTCCTGGGCTCGAGGGTTTTTCTGTATAAAATGGAATGAAGGTGACGATGCAGTTCAAAAGTTCCACCTCTTAAAGTGGGTATAGAATAGAAAACGGAGGCACTTTATTGACTTTCTACTCCAGTTGCGGGAAACGCCCCCAACAACCCACAACTGAATCCTGTACCATGTTTACAAAAGAATCTGCAAACTGAAGATAGTCTGAAGATCACTATAATCTTTGCTAGATAGTAAGGAAAGTTTACAAAACTGAAAAACACCAATTCGAAAATCGAGAAGATATTATACAAGATATAAATGTTTTGTTTCGAGATCTAAATGATCACAATGGATGCAATTATTAATTGAAATATAGCTGCAGAAAGTATATACATGTAACAGTGAATTTCCACTTCTGTTTAAATATTTACGTCCTTGAAAGAAAGGGTGGGGTAAGTAAGGTTCTGTTGACCTAAGATATTGGAAGAGAAGACACTTCAGGTGTTGGGGAGATAATGGAAAGCAATAAGTTCGGCGGCCTTTGTCTGAAACGAATTCCAGGCCATTGACATATCGATCAACCGCAGACGCCAGGTTGGCTAGTAAGCTAGGAAGTCGTGTCATACTGCCATGACGACGTCGGCGACATTATGGGAGGTGATTGCCTCGAGCTTTGTCAATAAAACAGGACATGCACGCATAATACGATCCTATCCTCAATCCTGCCTCACATGTCATGTCCTATCAGCTAATCTTTCCGTCACCAAACTATAGCCAACTTCCTTTTTGTGTGTCCCCTTTCCGTAAACATATATAACATACTTTTCTTCAAAAAATAAATATATGGTGAGGACCACTGAACTTATACATATTTGCAAAATGGTCAGCAATTTTAAAACTTAGTATTTGTTTGTCTTTACATATTTTGAAGCACGTAAGTGCTGATGGGAAGAAAATATTTTTGCAAAAGGCTCTCCTCATTAAAATAAACAAATTCTAAGATACTCATGAATATTTTAGTCTTAGCCATCGTTAATGCGCAGTTCAAACATTTCCGACAAAACTATTATGCAAGATTATAATTAACGTTATGAGTACACAAGTTTATTCGGATTTTATGCTTACGTCAGTAACTGGATTCCGATATCACAAAACATAAACAGCGTTTCAAACTTTTCTCAGCACATATTCTGACCGATTTTTCATACGAAAGAGAACAATGGAGCTAATCTTCAAGCAAACTTTTTTTATCGATTGTAAATCGGCCACGTGTATAAGTCGCGTGTCTGAAGCGCATACTTTTCATCGTGAAAAAGGTCTTCGAAACTCGCACGACGCACGTGTCAAACAAAGACCATTTTACGGTTTCAATACGTCGTTGACTCAATGGCACTAATGTCGAGTGCAGCGTTTGGACAGACCAATAACCGGAATGCTCGAAAAAAGCTTTAATTTTCAATTTTTTATTCCCTTGAATTATTGAGCAGGATTTCATTGTCCTGCGAATAGGGTTGAATCCATGATCGGATTCCACTTTGTGAGTTTGTTGACCCAGAGGTTGTCAAAGTGACTTAGTGTTGGCGCATCAATAAATATTCATAAAGCAACCAACCCGACAATATCCAGGACTGGATAAATTCTTGATGACACCGATGATCAAAGAGTTAAAAATCAAGATAATGGCTCAGATCTTAACTATATTGGATTATAAAAAATCCAAAGGAAGAAAATATTTGAAGGAAAAAAAATACTGATAAAGAAAGTCTTTTTCATAATGTGTCAGGTTCTTTCATATGTAAGATTGTAAACTGCAAGGCTGAATTACGAGCTATTTGCCAGGATGCGAATGAGCAAAAAAAATATATGAGACATCCCTATTCACTGTTCTGCAGACTATATAATTGCAAGGGTCCTTTTGAGGGCACAAAAATGCAGCTGTCACTCCACCAAACAAAGGAAAATATGTATATCTTTCGATGAATGAAATTACATGAGAAGAAGTATCAACTGAAGAAACCATCAATATTAAAAAATATTTTTATCTTTTAGCTTGATATACGTCTTTATTTCTGACCTCTAACCTAAATAGATAAGATGAGAGTTTTCCGAACACGATCGTGATTTATATTATCCAAAAAGCGAGCCAAAAAGCGAGCAGAATAAACCTATTGTTTTTCAGCATTTGAAAAACTACGCAATGAGTAACTATTTAAAAATAAATATTGATTATTGAAGGACTATTGCTACGGTTCTGACAAAAGTAAACTGGCTTAAGATAAAAATTTCGTATCTCAAGATTGTTTACAAGTAACCCTTAAGGCCGATAATGGAGAGAGGATGGGACGATGACCGTTGTCAGAAAACGAAAAGCAAGGAAATCAGACTCCAGAGTTTGCGCACCTCTCTTTTTTGTGACAGCGTTGCCAGATTGCGAACCCTTAAACTGGACCAGTGCTAACGGTTCACATTACCAAAATGTGTTCTCGACCATCGCAAGATCACCTTATATGATAATAAAATTTAATTCTGAAGATCGTTTTTACAAATTCGAGTTTCTTTAAATTCTGATCTCGGTTACGCAACAGTGAACTCTTAAATTTGAATAAAGGAGGAAAAACTGAGAACCACTGACGGTAGAGCAGGTACTTAGGCAGGTACCGACCTTCTTTTTGTTTGAGAGGAAGGGGTTTACTTAGACATTAGGTTGCATTCAAGAGGTATCCACTATCCAGGCACACTCGACATATGTAATGACACCACAGAGACCGACAATAATCATGCCGACAAGTTTATCTCTGCGAACACGTATCTCGTGTCCTCCCTGCTATGTTATTTTCTTGCAAGACAATTTTCCATAGATTGAAGCGACGGGAAATACGCAATTTTGGTGCGGATCGTGTAACATCATTCGAAAATTCAAGAAGAATAAAAACAAGTTCGTCCGACCTATCATTCTACATACCTTCAGATTCATGTAACATAGACATAGATTATATAACATAGCCACGGAAGTAGGTATATCATCAGAGGAAAGATCTAAAGTTACACTCTTAAAAATTTCTACAACATTTTTACAATTCTAATCTTATGCAAAATTGGAATTACGGTATTGTCAAGTCAATTTAAAAAACATGCACAGAATAATTTAAGTGTAAAATTGCAATACATGTAATCAATACAATACATGTAGCGCATAATATTTATATGTATAGTTATCATGAAATAAATTATTTTATACTCTCACTTCTAATTATACCTATTCCGGTTCTACTTTCTGCAATAGTGGAAGTGTTTCATATAAACAGACAAAAAGCATTGTTGTCGTTCTAGTTCTTACACAAGAACAATATCAAATGATGTAATATTTATAACGCATAAATGAGTTTGAATTAGATTTCTTGTGGTTTAATAATTTTACATATTTTCGCATGAATAAAAGGTATGTACTAAATATACAGCCCGTGGAGAAATTTCCCTACTTCAAATAGGGATACGGAAATTTGTACACAGGAAGAAGGGCTAAGTGATACCCAAAGACAATGGTTGATTATAAGCATTCAAAATCTATAGAAGAATTTTAACTGAATGAAACATTCGATATCCAACATAGCATTTGGTGAAAATTATTGCAGGCCTCTAAAGAAGATTTTAATCTTATTATGATCTCGAAACTAGACCGTCATTTCGAAACATGTAATTACCTTATGTACTGAATGTATCCATGCCTGGCATCTTCCAGGAGGAATCCTGGATTCCGCATGCCGATGTTCTCGAAAACCATTAAATCATTGCTTGAGATGCCTCACTTCTTTCAAAAATTGATGCACCTATTAACGAAAGTGGAGGATAGTCTCTGTCTCCAAGGTTCTGGATTCCACGTAAGAGAGACCAATTCCATCCCACGAAAACACAATGCACAACACATGTCACTAACATCTATCAATCTGAATCCACAAACAAAACTTGAAAATTGATAATCCTCAGGAAATCAGCTTTTCTTAAGATTACTCTCTCAATATTTCTTCCTTATGGTACCTTCAGTATAGTTATCTCCTCTAAAACATCTTCCAAATAGCAGAAGTTTTTAGACCATTCATTCTAAAGATACACTTTTGAATAAAGATGATGAACCTCATCTGGAAGCACCAGTTCTTGAGATTCGGCACTTTCAACGAAGGTTTCAAACTCCAAACTCTGGGGAATTATGGAGCAGCAAGGCAAAGGGGGACAACTGACTTGAAGAACCTGAACTGAAGAATGAATGTAACTGTCACTAAAGAACAAGTAAATAATTTTTGACAGTTGACAAGTATAACAACGGACGCGAGCGCGCAACACGTGCGCACAAGTTGGCGAACGCGAGGCGACTGTCGACTGAAAACCTGAACTGAAGTAGAGAGCGAATCGTATCGTAGAGCAGAAAGAGCGACAGCGTGCCCCACCGCCCGCCAATGCCGGTTTAAGTGTATATCGTGGCATGGCCTAACCTCACCTTTCACAGCGTCGAAACATATAGCGCAAGCGGGTCGATCAAGGAAAACTCGAGAGATAAACTGATGAGATGAAGTGAGAAAGAGAAGGTGGGAGATGCTAATATCAAGCACCATGGCACCTTAACATATTTTCCTGTCTGGCTATCTATGCTATTCTACTGTCTCGCCTTTAGTTACAAGGTCAATGTCCTTTGCAAATCCATGATCAATTTCCCTAATTGGAGCATGAACTTAATTTTAACCTAATCTTATAGATGTTACGTATAAATAGTCGAATTTCTTATTTTATAAATCAAAAACATAGTGAAATCATTGAAAACCCTTGAAATCTTTGAAAGATTTCATTCTCTAATGAAAATATGTATTATTTCCAAATGGAACACACTTGAAGCAGATAACTTGAGTTGACTGCATTTAAAACTCGCCTTTAAGACCCACTTCTGATTATTGAATATGTACATTAATTAGCAATGTTAATATTTAATTGAACAGATATTTTGAAACTTAATTATTAAACCGCGGGCATGCATGAATATTATTAGTATGGAAATATGTATTTAGATAAAGAAACATTTTTCTATTTCAATATTGAATTTGTCTATGACTTTTTAATTCTCTCGGTATGCACACGCAGAAATTACAAAACATCGCGTAATCAAGTGAAGTTAATGTTTTTGATTAATGAGCGTGTTAATCGTCATGCGAATGTTACACGCGACTCTCATTACTACAGACATTGTAAAGATAAAAAAAAATCATGTCAACGACCCTTGTCGACTTCTCGATAAGCGAAATGATAATTTATTGTCGCAAAGCGAAGGAAAATGAGGATAAATCGTTGGTAGACTAAGAATTATTCGCAAATGGCATTTTGGTGTGATGCAACTCGAGACCCACGCTGTGGAGTATGGTGGCACGCACAAAGGGTGACCTTGGATATTTTCCGCTATGCGTTTCACCCTGCAAGTGCCACGTACAACTTAGAAAAAGTCGAGAGAATATTTTAAATGAAAATAAAATGCCAATTTTTCTTGGATAAAGCTAATTCCTGCGATTCTCATCACCGACATTTTATATATTTTCTAAATAATTTCAGTATTCACTTCATGAGATTTTAGACAAAATTCCGCAAATCTCACAATACACTGAGTTACGATAATAATTGATAATTGCGATAATGCTCTTGGACCCGAACAAACAAATCTTCGTTTGCAAAATGGTGCACTTTGGCCCAAAATGAATCTATAGTTCGAGACTCAGGCCGAAAGATTCGAACCATACCGGAAATGTTTAGAGAGATTTTTTCTTAGCATGCGAACGATAAAAAAATTGCTGTTGATTCTTAATCAATTCTATAGTCATTGGAAAGACGGAAGTCTTTAGGGTTTTGAAAACAATGGGCAGTCATTAATGACTTCATTGAGCACCATGTCGATAATGCACACAACAAGATGTCACTTCCACCTTCCTCATCCTCTGACCTGATTATTGTCGAACGCACTCAAGCGCAATGCCACTTTTAGTGCATTCACCTTGACTGATAGATATATAACATATATATATATTTTTTTTTTCCATTTATAGTTGTTAAAAATTGAATCAAATCATTCGAATTTTTAAATGTGCAAAATATTATCAAGTGGTAGGAAACTTGTGATTCTATTGTAAAATGTAGAAACTGTAGAAATAGATTAAAGTAGAACATAATTTTATATAAATTGAGCAAAAATTGAGAAAAAAGAAGCATAAATTCCTATCGGAAATCCTTTTATCTGCAAGTAATCATAATTACGGAAATTAAATAGACGTATAGTGAAAAATGTGTAAGCCTCGAGGAGGTAAATGACCTCTGTTTGAATACCACACCCTTACCATGTGAATTCAATCGATGGTAAACCCCAGTCAGCACGTGTAGAGTACAGAAGAGCATAACCATTGTTGTTACCAGATCTGAGGGGAAGTGAACAACGATGCAGGAAATATATACGATCATTGAATTGATATATAAAAATGAAAAGAGTGAAGGAGGGTAAGGGTGGATTAGCAGGAAATTAAGTGGCAATGAAGTCATGCTTCTTAATCTGATAACTCTTTCAACAAAATCCCCACTTTTCTGTGCAATATCTCAGTATTTGAATTTATTATGAAAAATAAAAAGCATTAATTTTACAGAGGCACACGAACTCTACAACAAAAAATTCATGAAATTCTATATTAAATCTCCTAAAATCTTATCATTAATTATAGAAACTAAAATTGTTAAAACGTAGACGAGCAATGAATCACAAAGAGAATGTGCAACACGAAATATCAATTTAATCGATAATCTAATAAAAGAAGATTCCGACAGTCGATACGATTTGTCAAGGATAAATGAAAAACAATCTCGGCAGCGTAATCTAAAATCCTTAATGCAGTAAAGAACACCTGGCTGAAAGGCTGTGGTCTCTATAATGTATATGCCAAACAATGACTCATCGTCTTATACTTATAGGTCGTTCAGGTATACCAGTTTTAAGATCTCATTTCATTAGACATATATGTCGTGATATTTCTATACTAGTTCTGGTTATAATTAGTGGATTAAATTCACTCAGAGTAATTCGTCGTCAGAGATTTATGTAAGTCCTATAGTTCCTATCCATCATTTAAGGACCTGTTCATTATCATTTTTAATTACCCCCCTCTATCTTAGGGCAATACACTAGAGAAACGTTTTGGACAGAAGGAACAAGTGTAAACCTGCATAAACCTTACACATGATTACACGCATAAATTGAACAAGATAACTCGAGCCCAAAGCTGTTGAGGACAATCGGCAAGATAATCGCGATTCTCGTTTTTCTTGTCTCTCAGCGGGCCACTCTTCTGGCTTTCTAGGGCAAAGTTCGCGACAACTTTCGCCCGAGATACGAATAATGTTTTCACTGACACATTCATTTTAAAATGAATCACATTCCGAACTGCATTGGACAATACAATGCATTTTTTGATGGTCGCAATGTGTATTCCTTATTGGAAGAAAATCGATTGTTGATTGAAAGAGTCATACAGAAAAAAGTGAAAACATAATTCATAATTCACAAGGACAAGCTATTTAGTGATAATTAATACCCTGCATAACTTCCAGTAAATTTTTAGCTCCTAACGAATAGTAACCGCGAACAAGCCTTAATAATTATTCTCTAAATCAGAGATATTCAGAATTATGAGTCTGTTTCCAGGTCAGTATAATTAAAAACTTTGCCGTCGTTTTAGTGTAATTAAAGCACATTTATATCTGAATATTTAGAAAATTTGTAATAAAGTTTGCCTGCAAGCAAACTATGACAAATAAGCTTGCACATGGCAACATCTTAATGGTCTAGTTCTGATTATTTTAATTGGCAGGTGCAGCCAACCTGAACATAAAAACACTCTGTAGGTTGAAGTAACCAGTGCTTTTTGGAGAATAAACCTCCACGCTCATTGGCTAAGGTCAAATTAAAATACTATGATCAATCAGCTGTAAATAATTCTGTTTAAAGCAGCACTCAAGAACTAAATTCTCGGAAGCTATAAAATACTTTTAACAGATTAAGAAATACATAGAATATAAATCTAATATATGCATCTATAAAATATTTGATATGTATAGCTTAATCAAAGGACACCTTATTTAACTGCAAGGAGTACGAAAATGATGAATTTTGTTGAAGAGGATGGCGGCAAAAAGCGCCGAGAAAGTTAAACGCTAGGTGCTGGACATGACCAGTGAACCGAGTTCGATATGACCTGCTGATTTGAAATACTGTTAAGTTAAGATAACTGTGAAATCATGCCTAGAAATTAGTGACGCTGATGTCGACTTCCTTTTCAGCGACACTTTCTTTTTCGAGCAAAGAGTTTCTGAGTCACAATGACTAACTTAAACAATAAACCTGTTGTGAAAAAAGTAATAAAGTGCAATGTCACCACGAGTTTTAATTGCCAAATTGATGATAATTTTCACTTTGCACGAAAGTATATATTGTTACGCATATCTGAACAGTGAACACTGAACAGTGTACAATCGTTCCTAATTCAATTAAGATAACTACGAACAAGAGAATTTCTTTTTAAGAACAATTTCCTTCCACTCTTGATAGTATCAAACGTTTCAGAATTTTGTGCATTTTCTATTTGAATTGATGACTGAAGTTCGGTCCAAGCTAAAAATTCTTTCAACATGATTTGACAAGGAAAATTATCACCAATCATTATTATTTATTGCGTCCAGTTGTAGAATTACGAGCCCAGAGATACAGAAACTGGATGGAAAAATCGATAGCTCCTAAGCATCAGATGCATTCATTCTCAGGAGAACGCCTCAAGCTCATGCATAAACCTTACGCTGAATCATTTGAATACAAGGTATCCGCGGGCACTCCCAGGACGGATTTTTAATTGGGTGATCTTCGCCTGACTGCTACCGTAGCGTGCGAAGTGTACTTACTCCTAAGTACTAGTTAGAGGAAGAAAATAATGCTGGGTTTGATTGGGAGCTGAAAAAAGTACGAATAGCATCGCATGTGGCGCCATCAATTTCTTACCCGCTGTTTCCATTCAAGTTTTCCTTGTGCGAGAGTAATAAATGTCGAACCCCACAGCTAATAATCACGATACGACTCTTTTATCGAGCCGATCAGTAATTTTAACGCAGGTGGGTTTAAACTGCTGGGCTTATTACGCGTCGCGTGGTTTCTTGTTTAAAATAGATCAGAGGTGGATTAGAGCGTCCTAGCCTGTCATTATCCCGATCAACAAGGAATTTCCATGCACCAAGTTTCTAATTTTATTTTTAAATTAAGTGTATTCGTGAAAATTATTTTGAGCTCAGCTCTACGGGAGACGATAATTAAAAACCAGCTCAAAAGTAAATTGGAATATATCAACTAGATAACAAGTTTAGACACACTTAATAAGTAAGGCCAGTGAAATCAAACCCGATTTTAATATAATAGTACCTAGATATCTGTCTTGTTTGATTAGCTCCTTTGTAACCTCGATTAGCTAATTCAGACGGCAATTCTCTACTCAACGCAATGTTCCTACGACATAGTCTCGACTAAACGAGTCAAACTCACTAATCGATCATTTGACCATGCGTTTAAAATTGAAATTCAGTAGCTTCTGTCCTTCTCTTCATTTCACAAATAATGGTTTTATCCTTCAGTGAAGTCGCTGCTGGTACCGTAACGATTATCAAGAGCCGTTACATAAGTCGCGATCGTGGAATCGATTTGCTTTGAAATCATAGCAGAATCGTGAAACTGAGACGTGAAAGCAAAGTGCGAAATCTCAGCTATTGATCTTGTGTAACCCAAGAAAAATGTCTTGCTTCAACTATCATATATCGAGGAAGAAAAAATGCTCTCTTTATATGGTATCAATTCAAATTTGCTTGATTTAAATTTAAATTTAATCTTTACATTTCAACTTTAAATTGAAACTATAGGTATAATTCTGTACTGAATTTTCTCTCGTTTGAATGGATGTTTTGTTCGATGAAAGATTTTATCTATCGATAACTATCGGCTTTCGATGATCATTCATCTCATCCTCTTTTTCCGAAGGCGTATACCGATTGAAGGCAACAGATCTATGGGTTTCCATTTCGAAATATCGCAACTCTTGAATAATTCATGCAGAAACCACCGCGCCGTGCCGCGTCGTCGTCCAGTCTGGCAAGGTGAAAAATTTTGCACTGCCAGTTGCCACACTGTCTGTGCGAGATTCTTAGCGAGAAGATAATCAGGATCCCATGCCAAAGTGATTCTTTTTTTTCCCTCTTTTCTTTTGTTTTTCCATTTTCATTTGTTTTTTCCTCGTCTGAAAGTGGTCGCGGGATTTCAAAGCCATTCAAAGTAACCGGGTCACGGTTACTCGTCGCACGCAGGACACGGGAACGTGTAATGCACCATTATTTTCTCATTGTTTCTCCCTCGCGGCGATCTTGCCGACGCGACTGTAAATTGAAATTACGATAATGAGTCTCGTACTTGCTATCGCAACAAATGCTGGATGCGATCGCAAGCGTCGCCTTTGCAAGCATCTGAAGCGGATTAAACTCTTTATCGAATACCCGTTTCTTGTCCATTGTTTCAGAGAGGAATAGAAAGTGGTTTCTTTTATGCAAAATGATACACTCATAAATGAAAATATCAAAAGAAAAAATTGCAAATAAACATTACAATCAAACTAAAAGTCCATTACAAAGATCCGTCTATGACACCGTGAAATGATCCCTGAATAAATCATCTAGTCACGAACGGTTCATTAATATAATTTCTCCCAGTGGATTCCTATAAAGTAAAACCATACCACACGTACGCACACAAACGCTTTAGCCAATCACGTTTCTCCCCTTATTGACGCAAATCTCCAGAATTGGAGAGTTGATGATTAATAAATTGGACTCGAGCTATTAAAAATAAAAATATGAAAAATTCTTAAAGCATGATGCATGAGTAGAGAAGTAAGAATCGAAAAAGTATTATCGGTTGATGCGAATTATATTTCGTCACGCATATCGGGCAAGAACGCGTAAACGAATCCCGTATCACTCTGTCATTAACGCTCATCGTCACAAGAAACGCTATTCCCCTTTGTTAGAGAATTCATATCGTTGATGGAGCTCGCTACTTCAAGTACTTGTGAATGTGACGACTTCAAGGTAGACCGCCCTGTTGTCTCCGCGGGGTCCTGGTTCATATAGAGAATGCTGCACCAGCTTCACAAAAATAAAATGCCTCAAGGCCATTGATCAAGTTCAAGACGCTGCCCGGCCGAGGGTGCTCATGAGTCTCTCGATACTTTCGGCTTCATTTATTTGCGACCTTATTCGTGCTACACAGTGATTTATGAAACTGTAACTAGCACCCTTATCTAACCTTTCAGAATCCTAAAATATCCAGTGTGTACCACAAGTTATAACCAATGACTATCAGACGAGAAGTTTAAACTATGCGTTCATATTTTCTCACCTTGAGAACATTTTATTGACAATAATTTGGAATTTTTAAGCGATTAATCATTAGGCGTTACAAATAAAAAAAAAACCACGAGGATTTCAAAGCAAGTATAATTCACAGAAATTGATAATTATGGTTAGAAGATGAAATTTTATCCCTGGTTAATCCAACAGTAGTCGCTAATATCTGTGAGAGGCAAATTTGTTGTTTTGATGCGATAAAATCGCAATTTTAACTCATAAAAACAACAAATTACATAATTTACTTGCATCGCCTTCCCCGTGGTTTAGAGAAAGAAACGAGATAAAATCGTTCCCCCGTAGGATTTGAACCTGCGCCAGCGTGGCTACAAGGAAACTCCCAAGTGGAATATAACCCAAGCGCTCTACCACCTTAGCCACACTGCTCCCAAATTTTGGGGAGTGTTAAGCAAACACTAGAGAACACTATGGAACCATCAAATTCGTATCTTCTTTGCAAAATTCATATTTTTTGTTTCGATATCACGAGAGAGAAGACCCGAAATCAAAGAAAGAGTTCAAATATCAAATAGTAAAAGCTAAAAACTAGACAAATAGATTTCTCTTGAAATCTATCTTCATTATTTGACTGAAACTGATTTCCTTTTCACCTCTATTAAGATTTTTTTTGTATAAAAACCAGAAGAACAGATGTCACTACGGTATTCTAGTCTAGTTCACATACCCAATTGTCCATTCATGCCTACTGAGTAATTTCTTCTAACAATCTAACGCTTGGATGAAAGCCTATTTTCACTGGGTATATCTTGCACAGTTCAGGTGACTTTTATGACAAAGATGACAACTTTCTCGACTGAATCTACCAAGAGTCACGTAACTAGGCATCAATTCAATTTAAAATCATTATACTGCTTAAACACCGCCTGATCTCTTTTTTATATTTGTTTCGCTAATTTACTCCTTGTCAATGATTTGTATAAAAAAAACTTCTCACGCTCTACCAAACTATTTCTGAATTAACATTTAAAAACGTAAGTTTTTTTTTTTTATTTTAAATACATAAACTTTTGAGTAAATTAACTAAGACAGATTGTAATAGTTAAATTAAAGAGTCTTACAAAAATATTATCTCAAGGTTAAGACCACTTAATTATGTTTTTCCAGCATAGTTTAGAAAGGGAGAAAAGTAATTGAGGAACTTCGACAGGTTCCTCGTCCTCCCAGATGCTCCCTCTTGAATTATCAAGAGTCATTACAGCCTTTGCCAAAGAAGGCGAGTACGTGTTCCACGTGACCTGAGAAAGGGTGATAAATATTGGATTCGTCCTCCCTCTCAAATCCAATCAAGAAGCTGATTTAAATAAGAGTTTCGTCCAAATTAAAATAAATTTACATTGCGACAGGAATCTGGTTTCAAATTCCAGATATTTTCTAAGTTTTCCAGGTCAACGTTTGAAAAAAAATTCCAGTTAAAGTTTAATTTTATGATTTTGCATTAATGTTTTACTTTTAAGTTAAATAAATTTGTATTTCATGACAAAAAGACAAAAGCAGATCTTCATGAATATTAAACATAGCTAGCAAGTTAACGTCATAATGAAATATAATAATCCAAGAGTAGACATAATAAAAGTAAAATCGAATAGATTCAGGTCTCACGAGTGCGAATTTGAAAGACGCGTGATTATTATTGAATCCGCCATCTTGGGGTCGACGTTCTCCACCAACACCAGACTCTTTCTTGATTGGAGATTGCAATTGACGATAATTACTCTATCGGGTAGCTCGTACCTACTGAGCACTTTAAGGTGGCAGAGGCTCGGCTTAATTGCTATTATAAATCTAGGTTGGTGCGACGATGCTCATTTAATTACCAATGCTTGGAAGATCTTGTTGTAAAAGCATCCCCACCGTTTTATTGATGGCGAGAACGATTTGCTTTCTATGTAAGGTAAAATACCCAATTAACGACACGTACCCGATTAACGACGATTTGAATTTCGTTTATTTAAAAAAATATATATACAATATTAAATATTGCAACATTTCACTCTAATTTATTCTGCTATGAATATATTTTATGATGACGTGCGAATTTGTCGATATTTTCATTTTATTTAGACGTTTTCATTAATTCAAATTGAACTGCTCCGCTTCGAAACGCCATTCACGCCTAAATTTGCGCCCCCTTCTTACAAGTCTCGCGGGTTATGTTGTGTTGTTGTCACTAATTTTTCCGACGTGAATAAACGAACTTTATGCAAAGTAAGTTAACAAATGTTTATTAAAAAGATCAATAAACCACGTAGTGTACATGCAAAATCTAGAAATTCAATAAAATTATGGAAAATCAAAGCGTCGTTAATAGGTTCCAAGGAGCGTCGTTAATAGGGTTACGTCAAATTTCTCGCGTCGTTAATAGGTTACATGCAGAGGTATAAAAAAAGCGTCATATTATCAACAATTTCATAGATAGAATTCCGTAGCCACCGTTTTTTGATGCCAAAATAATAGAACTTTACATAGGAACAAACATTCCGAAGTAAACAATTTTTCAAATCTTTCAATTTACGTTTTTTCTGTAGGGTGATCGTAAAAGTGTCGTTAATTGGGTATTTTACCTTAATGCTTTGGGACGTCCAACACTCTCACTTATTCCCTCTCGTTATCAACATTAAGTGAAAAAAAAGCTCCAAAGACTAGAGTGTTACAAAAATAAAAAAATAGCTAGATGACTTTATATGGATTCGAATTTTTCTTTTGATTATTAATTCTATTTGCTTAGCTGTTTTAAAGAGACCTCTTCAGACTGAAAACGTAGGTAGCAAGTCTAGTAGGTGTAGAGCAATCACCATAATGGCGCGAGTGTGTTGAAAGCCAGTCAGAGACTGCATTGTACTGGTGATAATCTCCACAAGAGATAAGAAGAACAATTGTGATTTTGATCGTATCAGTACGATTGAAATATTATCAGGGTTAGTGCACAGTCGCCATTTATAATCACTCTGTACAGAGAATGAGCCTAACTGTTTTAGAATTATTGCAAACTAAATTCATTTTTTATAATATAGCTTACATTTAAGAAGAACTTGCTTATTTTTTAAGAAAATAATTTTTAACGAAAAAACATACAGGCCGAATGTTCATTTTTATAGAAAAATGAATCCGTGTCTTGAAATGGTGAATTCCGTGACGGAAGACAGAAGAATGGCAGAGATCACCCTACCTAGCGTTGACATCATCACTCTTCCCCATTGTAATGGTAAGGTTATTTTGCAGTATGACCTTTAACTGGTCTTTGGTAAAGGTCACGTATCTGATACGCGTTCTCTTGATGCTTTTACGAGGGGTCGACCAAAAATAACGGCTACCCCAGTCGCTAAAACGTGACTCGAACGGCTATGGTGTAACATTCGATTTTATCGATTTTCATGTTCTTGTTCCATAAAAGTTTATTTCTTGCCTGCCAAACCCAGTCGAGATTAAATTCGTTAAAAGAGTGAAATCTTTATTTAAGAGGATTTTGGAATTTTTTTAAGTTTTAAGGAATCTCTCTTTTAGTTTGAATTTAACTTTTTCATGAAAAGGTTACTCTGATTAATTTTTCAAATGCATTTTCCGGAGGTGGGATTCTTCCTTCTTCCGTAATGAAAAAATTATGACCGTGTAACGTAATACCGAGCATTACCAAATGATAGAAAGTTACGCGATTAACGAACGTTACATCTTTTTCCAGATATCTAGTTTAAGTTAAGAGCGAGGCGAGGAGGATCACCTCTTCTACTTTCAGATTTGGTTCAAGCATTTTAAGGAGATACGGACATTAAAAAGTGTTGTACCAGTTAGGGCAAACGTTCGTAATCTGTCTGATCTCATGAAAACCAGTCGTATATATAATGAACTTTCTTTCTCGGCGTGGTGACAAGGCTTCACTTTCATTATATTCTTCTTCCGTCTCGCTGTCGAGAAAAAAGCGGCTTGCACTTTCGCAGAATGCAATGGAAATGGCCGAGTATAGGTCATTTCGTTAATATACGCTTATAAGGAATTTATTTGGACGTTTTCTCAAGTAATAAATTGTCGATCGTATTTCGAGTTTTGTAACTTCGGATTGAATACAAACAACTATGTATAAATCTGAGATTGTCGACAAGCTGATTAGAAAATTGAAATCCGTATAGAAATTGCTTCAGGGAAAATATCACCAAGAAACCACAGAATAACCTCGTTTCTTATCCAACCAAGACATTGTGAAAGTGGAAAAGGGAGGAAGGAAATTATTTAATTAAATTCAATCCACTCCAATCAGTAGTCCAATTGCAGAATTACAAAAGAGTTGAAATGTTTGCAAAAGTGCGAATAAGACTCAACAATCACCATAAGAAAAGTTGATTAACCCATATTTATCTTCGACTATATGTATGTTCTTAAGCGTTAAAATTGAGATCATTATTAGTCTTACAAGATACAAATAACAATGCCTCATAAAAGTGATCGCAAACTACATAAGGCAGAACGTATAAACAACAATAATAACGATACCGTTGACTTTCGCTATTGCATACATTAAAATGTCGTTATTAACAAACGATACAGAATAAAATCTTAGGAATTTTCACGGTCGAATGTTTGCAGAATTTCATTATTATACAAATATTATTGTCAAGTGATGAGAATAAAAAATTCATGACGGAATAAATTGTGTTTAAAAAGAAAAAAAGCAAAGAAAACGTCAATTTAATTAAAAGAAAATAATAAAAATTTTGTAGAAGAATTAAAAAAAATGGGTAAAAAATTGTCAAAATTGACAGTAAGAATGAAACTATTTAAAAATTGTATGACTTTTCCACTATGTTTCAAGATTTTCCATGATCTCTAAGCAACCTTCTAATTTTATGGAACGACTAGTATGTAAACCGACGAGGTACCTGGACAGATTCTCAAGATAGGAACAAATGACTTACTATTGTAAGTAGGGTCAGGAAAGTTATCTGAGACTGAGCTACCGGTTGCTAGCGGTAATATAGCAAGACTACAGCCCTTATCTCGACTTATTGACCAGCCGTTGCGTTAAATTCTGGTCACGATTCACTGAACTCAATATCCATATACAAATATACATTTAGCTGAACAAGGTGACAGTTACGATCTAAGCAAAATGAAAAACAAAGAGAAGACGAGCCGACTGATAAGAGGGACTGATACGGCTTAGAAACTTACGACTGCAGATTGCAGTCCAATTACGTCTAAGATTTACGTTTACGCTACGGAAGTGGATGAGCGAGACAGATCTCGGGACTTGAGAAACCTTCCGTATGTCCCCCCTCTCAAAATTTAAGCGACCATAAACTATATGATTTATAATGACACTAAAAGCACTCGCAAAGTGATTTGTGCGAGGGCAAAACAATAATTACCGAAGGTATGAGCGGATATATTAACATTCTTTTGTTGTGGCAAACTCAATCTGTTCAGCCGGAAATCTAGAGTGAAATGCCACCTGGAGAAATTTATATATGTATTTAATTTACAAAATGTAAATTTTTTTCCGAGGTGTAAGTAAAATTTAATTTATTTTATTTGAAATCAGAAGCTTACCTTTTGCAACTCCTTGCAGAGTCGTCGTCGTCTGTTGGTGCCCCTGCTCCGGAATCCTGAAAGCAAACAATTTTATTTTATAACTCAAAAAGAAAATAGGATTTTCATAAAAAATGCGCCACAGGACGCATATTTTCTGTAATTTTCTCTTATTTGTGGCTGATTAATCGGACATGCACGGTAAAGCTGATCATTTAATCGCCATTAATATACAATAAAAAATTATAAAAAAACATGCGGAACATAAATAATGCTGACTGAATTGAAAAGGGACAGGAGAAAACACGATGTGCGACTTGGTTACATTAATAGGTATCACATATCCGTCACTAATTTCCTGGTAGGCGATATGTCCACCCACGATTTGAATGAAACACCTCGATCTCCGCCTTGTGAAGGTGACTCCACAAACAATCCTAAGCCGCCGTTCCGCTCCGCGTTA
>CAJFCP010000074.1:905936-1056575 GCA_904066005.1 Synergus itoensis | reverse complement strand
TACGAATGTGTACTTTAGAAATTCATTTAATACTTGTGAAATTTGTGACGGCCTCATTCATACCTAGTAACTTTTACATTTCTGGCCGGAGGTTGGCACTAGTTACTTCGCAACTAAAACATACGCGCAACTTACGCGTAACGCGGAGCGGAACGGCGGCTTAGGATTGTTTGTGGAGTCACCTTGAAGGCGAGATGAAGTAGTGTGGAAAAGCTCGAGAGTGCAAGCAGCCGCGATCGGAGACAATACCGGTCGTGAGCTACCGGAGTGTAATTTAACCTGCAGTCTCCGGCTTTTATTCTCTTTGCCTCTTTCTCCAAGCAGACGCCTCTTTGTCGGAAGCACAATGATTAATATGTATTAGAGGTGCTTTCCGCTGAGGCTTAGTATAGTAATTAACAATAACATTCAACAAGAACGTTGTAATCATCCATGTCAGTTTTCAAGACTGAAATTTTCAATCTTGAAAACTGGCACACATTATTCTTAGGTTCTTCGCGAATCAAGCAACCTTTGATGAGAGTAGGAAGTTACATATGAAATTTTCAAATATTTCTATAATATTTGAGATGAATAGTTCCAAACTTATAATTTTATGAAAATAATCTAGTTGAGACACTCGATAGACGCAATGAAAAGTAGTAATCTCCTAAGTAATCCTGTTAAAGTACTGGAAGAAGCCATACAAGACTCGAAAAAAGACACTGATGTGTATGGAGTAATGCTACAGTTCGAATTAAAATTTTGAAAGTCCAACTCAAACTTTATAAAACAGGCGCTAATAAAAAAATATCTATACTACACTTTAAAAATTTCATCACTTTCGGGTTGGTTATAATTAAACTATAATGCAGACTAAAAATAAAACAATGATTCACCATTAATATCTTAAGTGAGATGCTATCTCTAATTGGATCTCACACTATCACGATGTAATCTTCAATCCTCTCTTATCTGAGATCGAAACAATTACGCCAGAAAACCTATCACTAGCACAACAAGAGAATGAAAGGGATGACTAATCTACGATTTCAGGGATCTTGGTGGGACAATTTCGAGGGGCTTCTGAAGTAGGGTGGCTACACCCCCAGGAACTTTGCATACTCTCAATGTTACGGACATTACAGAGTGCACTTATGCTCCCCAGTGTATAGATGTATTTTTTTTCTCAATCAAAAGGGGTTTCAGCGTTGCTCTTCCATTGATTTAGACTCTGTAGGGGTCGAGAAAGCATACAGGGAATTTATTATGCGAAGTAACGACTGACGCACCCAGAAATTTCACTTTGTTTCGAAGAGTTGACCCATCACGAAACGAGAAAAATTCAACACAAAAATAAACGAGAATAAATGATTGAAGAAGGTTCTATTTGAATTTACGTGATCCATTAGATCTAGATTAGTTTCAACGTATGACGTTTATTAAATTTTCGTGTTCCCTGATGTAAGGGGTCAACTGGCGAGTTTGATTAAACAGTAATATGATTATGTAATTAATTTCTAAATTACAGTCTGAATCGAAAATGATTGAAGAGGTGAAGAATTTAAGAAAAAAAATAATGTAATAATGCAATATATCTTGAGAAACGAGAATGTCATTCTTATTGACTGACTTGCTGAATTCCACTCTTTACTACATTGTTGTATATGAATTGTTTCTTTTAATACGCCACGCCTTATTCATTCGCATTACGATTGACATTATAAACATCGGTAATTGAAGCGTCGGCGAAAAAGGCATAGTGAGATCATAAAAAGAACGATGAAATAAATATGATTATCGGCTTTTCAATCGAATGCTTAGCAGAAAAAGGATATCATTTATAAAACATTCCCTGAAGAAGAACCATTAATAACAAGTACATTTCTCCTCCGCTAAACGCATCCGAAAACGCTTTCATATTTTTAATTTCTATGTTTTATTCGATTGTTAAATAGAGTTGATACTGGAGTAGGTTTTCAAATTTCAGGGCTTCTGGGTTAATTATTGAAAAAATTAAAGATAATTCAGTTCAACAAGTACAAGACATTTTAGGGTAACTACAAAGTTTACATATAATAGTGAATTCGCAGCAAAAATTTTTAAATGCACATCAGTCAAGTATTAAATTTTCAATAAGAGATTTTATGAACGTTTTTACGGAATTTCAGAACTTCTTTTCTGTTTCAAAATAACAGTTCATAACTTCTGCTACATTCGAAAACCAAGTTTCAGTCTAAAAAAATTGATTTTTATTATAGAGGGAATAAACTCATCCATCTTCAATGAATTCGACATTAACGTCAGCCAGTTACCTTGGCCCCAACCACCCAAGAGAACGTACTCGTCATCATATTTATAGCTCAGTAGAATTCAATTTTCCGTTGATTCGCTGAAGACAAAAGCATATAGCGATTGCTTGCGGGTCAAATTTAAATTCCCGTTGGAGTCTGTCGTGGGAGCGACAAGCCGTCAGTTGTAAAAGCGATGAAAGCAATTTGCGGGGACGTCACTTGCAACAAAGAATGACCAAGCATCTTTGCGATGAACTTGTCTATGGAGACTACAAGTGCAATCCGTACTTTGGAGCTATATGCACTCATATATTGGTCTTCTGCGAACTCAGCTGTTCCAGCAGAAACAGACGCTCGTAAAACTTCTTTCGCGGAAGAGAAAAGAGATCTTGAAGAAGTGAGCACTTTTAAAACAGCTGGACTAACCTGTGCTGGGTATGCCTTTTTTAGTAGACTGGCAGAAAATGTTCTGTATCGTGCGCGTGCATAAAATAACCTACGACTATTAGCGTCATGGTGCAATTTTCCAGTCCCGCGAGGGAGCTTGAAATAGAACCCTTCACATACATATTGAAAAGAAGATTGAGCTTCACGAAGGGGATTAGTTTTTTTTTTAATTATGAGACCAGAAACGTACGGACCACATCGAGATAAAGGGTAATGAAGCCTTTCATATTTTGAAAGACTTTATGTATTATGAATTAAATAAAAGAAAGCCTATCTTAATTTAACTGTACCATGATTTAATTTATGATTAATATTTCTGTTGATGTGCTTTGTCAACGAAATGATTAATAATTGAGAGATAACGACATCAGTGAACGATATATTCGATATAAATTGTAAGGAGGGGTGTAATTTTATAATTTCCATCACAATGAAGGGATAAAACTTGCACTTTGCGTTTTGCATGCACGTCTGATAATTCACCAGAAAATTTGCATTCCAGAAGAGCAATCTCTGCTCCATAAATTCTGCACATACTGTAGACTCTGCCTAATGCAGCCATCTAAACTCAGCTTCATGTCCCTATTGTTCCATTGAAAGAAAAATTAAAACCAACTTGAGATTTTTCAAACGCATTCTGAATTCTCAAGAAATATTAATAACGTGGAAATGATAAGACGCCTCAACATTTCTGAACATTCAGGTAAGCAAAGACTCTTTAAACTCTGTAGCTTTATTATTTATAGAAGAATAATTTTCTCGAAAAGAGGAAGTGGAGACTTTGAAAAACCTGAGAATTTAACTAGAAGCGATAGAACAGAGTCGAAAAATAAATAATAATTGAAAACTATTGGAAAATCTCGCTCTTTCAGTATATGGAATTAAAAAAATAATTTAAACAGAATCGTTGTTTCCAGGGTTAAAGCCAGCTTTGGCTGGTCAAGTTTAAAGTCAAAGAAGGCTCGGCTCAACGCCACTCTGCCATGTTAAGACCATCAAGTTGGTGTATCACCTTATCTGGCAAGGTTGTCCGTATAGTGCAAGTGAGAAACTTCAATGTATGGCAAAATACAACAAAAAAGCTAGAGAACAGGGCAATCAAGTAAAAAGCACAAAAATTCTTCAAAGGCATGTGAAAGAACAAATTTGGTTTTGCCAACTAAGGCTTTTTTTAACATTTCAAAAGATTTCATTGGATTTTAAGAGATATAAATTGATTTTAAAGAAATTGTAAAGATTTAAAAGTAATTCATAAAATTTCAAGGGACTTTAAAAGATATGTAGAGATTTCATTTATGAATTCCTAAATTTCCTCCTAAGTCTTTTAATCTGTTTTTGTAGAAGAGTAAAAGAAGGGAAATCACTTTTAAATGTAAAAGTGCCCATTCGTCATACATATACTAACGTTGACACGAAAGTTTTATATTGAAATTGACGTAAGGATAACCTATCACAACGTTGAGATTAAAAAGATCGAAAGTGTTTTCTATTGGGAAAGACATTTTTTGTCACAAGTTTTTCATTCGTGTTTGCTTTCTCATCAGGAAATGAAACTAAGATAACGGTACACAGATAGTTTTATCCAATTAAACTTAAGGATTTCATTCGAGCTTATTAAAAATTTGAATTAATAGAGTTCTCTTAATTTGAATAATTAGGTATACATATATGTATTTATAAGGAAAAAATGTAGACCTTGATTCTTACTGTGAATGAGGAGAGGTTTCTAAAATATTGAAAATAATAAATAATATAATAATAAGAAACAGTTGCTTAAAAATTGGAGTCGATATTTATCTAATAATTATACAAAGGAGATGAGAAACTTAGAAAAGGTAAGAATTTTTTTCTGAATAATTTCTAGAGACCATTTCAAGTCTCCTCTCGTTTCTCGCTTCCATATACAAATCCTTTCTATCCTACAAATAACGTTGCTGCTCGTACATATGCCCACATGCACCCAGCAGTGAATTATTTATTGCGAGTAAAAGTGAAGATGGGTGAGAAACGTTAAGAAAGGTCATGTATCGTGATGTAATTCTCACGTACTACACGATTTGCAACACAAAAAAAAAAAACAGGGCTTTCCTTGTTCCTTTGATCAGGAAATCAGTGTGGATCACATACCTTTGTTTAAAATATTAAAGCTTTATTGCTTTATATCAAGTTGAGTGAATTTACAATAAAATTTTTCAAGTATAATCCCGGAAAAGTATCTTAAAATGATAATCCCTGTTTAAAACACTTTCTTTCGACTTCGCAATCCAATGTAACGCAGTAGTGTAATAGAGGTGACGATAGCATCTTTGTTTTCATAAGAGGCAAGGCTCTATAGAAAGTCAAAAGGCATCGGAAAGCAAATACAGTGTGGGAAGAAAATTTTTTTTTTCATAGGAAGGAATCTAAATTGCATAAGGAAATGATGGAAAAGCATCGGTACCTAATTCATTGCTCCAAACAGCGATTTTAATAAAAAGTCTCTTGAATTAAAAAGATGGCAAGACGAACGATGCATAGCGGTCATGCCTGAGAATCCGCAAACAGTGGGATAAGTAGCCAAGGTTTACGATTAAATAACACTATACACGTGCCCATGTATGTTCGTTATTAGGAGCTATTATAAATTTCATTTTCATTTTATTTCATCATTTTGTCTAAATGTGTCATTCCTCGGATACAAGCCAATGTAATGCAATTGTAATAAATTCGACTTTCTCAAATGTAGATCAGCTTAGAAAGGTATTTAACTTCTTATTTCACAAATCCGAGGCTTGATATTTTACCTAGAGGGATAATTACTTTTATAACTGTAACGAGTCTTACTTTTGCAATCACTCTGTTACGCAACTGCATCACGCGAGTTCCCCGAGCCACTCGGGTACGAGGTTGTCTATCAACTCCCCAGAGAATACTCGACCATGGTGAGGGTGGTTCTGGAGCTGAAGGTGGTGGCAGAATGTATAGCACAGCACTCTTTTGTTTCAACAGAATCATTGTCGCGCTAGGAAACTCGAAAATAGCCGGGAACACTGACCTTCCACAAGATGGTCAATTGATTAAAATAATTGTCAATATAGTGGAAAATCCTCTCTCGAAAGTATAAAAAACAAACTCGAAGTCGACTAGACCAATAAAAAACAAATCTTTATACAAGTTTGTATTATTTATATCTTGTTTAAATAAATGTTTCATATTCGGACTCGAAATCGAATTCAAAATTTCATTTGAATCGTACCGTCGTTCGAAAACGCGTCAAGCAGACTGAAGACGATGAAACAGAGGGTTGGGTTATTCTCCATCACCAAAAGCCAAGTCGGCGGTCGGCCACTGTCGGTCACATCACATGAGTGCTCGTTTTAAATCCGGCGTCGCGATGCTCCTAAAGCCGCCGTTATGCAAATTTAGATGTCTCCTGATTAATTCTCAGTGCAGCTCATTTCAAGACATCAATTTCAGGGGTTCAATTTCTATTTGTATTAATGCCTGATTTAAAAGCTAAAGTTAGATGTCCACAATTTGAAATTTCAGTTTTTAAGAGATTGGCCCAGGACCTAAAATCGATCTTTCTCTAGGTTAGAATAAATAAATAAAAAAGTATATATAAAAATCAACAAAATACATTTGCTTGTATTCGTTCAAAATACACTCTTTGCAATTTATTAATACGCTATTCACCACGTGACTAATGACAGCTGTGCATTTTCTAACATGAGAATAAATGAAACAATCTAAACTTCTCCTCACTCCCAGCTCCCAGGAAAGGATCGAATCAACAAAGACAAAGAAAAGAACTAAAAACCATCTAGTCAAACCTAACCTAAAATTCACAACAAAGATTCTTGCACAAACAATGATTAAAAACCTTAAAAACCGACAACATACCTGATAAAAACAAATCAAGCCCATTTTTCCAATGACAGGTTCACAATTTCTACACAAATTCTCTCACTCTTTCATGCATTTATCTTGAAATTTTCAGGCATTGTTGATGAATCAAAAAGACTAAGAATTTTGTGATATTCACTTTGTGAAACTGATCCTATTAAGTATTTTACGAGAGAAGGAACACATGGAAGTATTGCGAATTGTGATTCCCTTTTTAGTTTAAATATCAAGCATTCCTAGCCAAATAAGGAAACTTTTGGATTTTACAACAAATTTTCCATGTCATCGGTCCAGACGAGTTCTAAAAGTGAGAACAATTTGCAGATTGCCGTAGACGTAGATGCAGGGAGTCACCAGATTCAGAGAAGAGAACAATCGAGTTCGTTGACAGAACATATATGTTGTCTGGATGCGTGCCGAAATGAAATAGAAAACTCACCGAACTCTGAGGAGAGCTGGAAACACTCGGGGAACGCTGAACAGTGACCAACGCCATAATTTCACACAAAAAGTTCACTACCAACACTCACTATCACTCGACACCCGCGTACCGATGAATGTACTGTCAAAATCGAGGAAAATACATCATTTTTCGCGCACGTCAAACGGCATCACGCTTGATCATCACACTAACGGCGGCCATCTTGGATACATTTCACGAGTTTAATTGCGCATGCGCCATGCGCAAAATACTATTTTTAGCGCCAAATTCAAAATTCCAGTTACATTTCTTGGAAATCTATTACTATTTTTAACTTGAAAGTCTAGCTTCTAACCAGTTAATTTTGTTTCATTGAATTTGTAATATTTTTTATATTTTATCACAAAAATATTGAGTCAACGATCGATTTTCATTTGTGCAAATTTCTTTTTTCGTCGGTTCAGTTTCGCCCCCGGCGCCTCCCCCCGGCCACCCATCAAACTACCTCAAACAGCTCAAACCTGCGCTCAAACCACTCAAACTGTCAACTCAATTAACTGCCGACAGTCACACATTAAATTGGATAAAATACAGGATTATTAAAAAATAAAGCTTCAGAATGCCAAGCTCACAATTGTTTACACCGACTAATCAAGTGAGACTCACAAATGTCGCTGTGGTTCGAATGAAGAAAGCTGGTCGAAGATTCGAAATCGCTTGTTACAGAAATAAGGTTATGTCATGGAGAAACAAATTGTAAGTAAACCAAGTAAACAACATCACCTAGTCCTTGAATATTCGCAATATTCTATTTAATATTAAGTTAGTTTAAAATGATACAGTCTGCAAGGTCGAATCTTAAAATTGTTTCTTTTCAAAAGTCAACGATTGAACATTTTTTAATTTTTAAGTCTCCTGATATTTATTCATTCATTTTTAACATATATAAATATATGTATGTATCAACAAATTTGTTTTCTAGGGAGAAAGACATAGACGAAGTATTACAATCGCATACAATATTCACAAATGTATCCAAAGGTCAAGTAGCAAAAAAGGAAGATCTAATCAGATGTTTCGGCGAAGAGGATCAGACCAAGATCTGCAAAGAAATTTTAGAAAAGGGTGAACTGCAAGTCTCCGACAAAGAAAGACATGCTACTTTAGAGTCGATGTTCAAAGATATCGCCACAAACGTGGCCGATAAGTGCGTCAATCCGGAAACGAAGCGTCCCTATCCGGTTTCTATGATCGAAAAGGTAATGAAAGAAGTCCACTTCTCAGTCAAACCCAATCGAAATGTAAAGCAGCAAACCCTGGATGTTATTCCACTATTGAAGACTGCCATGCCTTTGGAAAGAGCACAAATGAGATTAAGAGTTTTCGTGAATGGAAAAGAAGCTAAGAAGGTCAGGGAAAAAGTAATCAAAATAGTTAAAACTACAGAACGAGAGAACTGGGATGATGGTTCCTTGAATTTGATATTCCTTATCGATCCAGGACAGTACAGAGAAATAGACGAAATAGTTCGTTCAGAAACTAAAGGTTCAGGAACTCTAGAAATGCTAAATCTGAAGGAAGTCACTGAAGGCGAGGAAGCTGTAGAGTAAAAGAGTATTTATAATTCGATCTATAAAATGTGATTTCATTTTTATATCTACTGTGTTTGAAAATTCAAATTTTTTTTAAATCAACTGTTATCAATTATTAACACGATAATTGTTATTAAATTCTTATTGAAATTGTTAGTATTTAGACTCTTAGAATTTCTCATCGTTAAGAGAAGTTGTATGTTAATAATTTTCGATTTTATTTAATAAATATCGTGTACATACTCATACATAACAAGATACCTAACTGAGTTACCTTCAGCGACTATGTACAATCCTAAATTGTACTGATTATCTACAGATGGATCTGACTTGAGTAACGAAAAGCTTTTTTGCTTTCGTTTTACGAAACTTAATCTAACTCGTTACAGAAATACAATTATTTCATGCAAGTACAAACACGGCTTAAGAAATGGTGCGTCTATCCGACATAATTAAATCAAACAGAACAGTCTAAATAATAAATGGTAATCATTTCATTACGTTATAAAATCAAAGTCTTGTTTGTCGCACGTGAGTGGAAACTTTTCAGCAGCTCAGTTGTACACCGTTTATCACTTCATCATTGGTTCATTCTACAATAAACGTAAGAATATAGTTTAACATGTAGTACATCATTCTATAATTTGAATCACTTCTTAAAAACAAACTTTGACCTCAAAATCAATATTTAATTCTGAAAAATCAATTTTAACTTTTGAAGAAGAGGCAAATGTGTAGCAAACAATTTAATACTATTATTTTAATTGAGACATTAATACTTTCTATGTTTTCCCCATTAGAGACTGAACTCTGGCGAGGCTCATAATAGGAATTCGGTTTATAATTTCTATTATACTAGCTTACTTCTCTTCACGGACTTCCGCTCGTGGAATATAAATCGTTTCCGTGCGTTGATCGCATTTTGCAGCGATCCGAGATACAGTGAGCAGAAATTCGCACAATCGATGCAAGTACATCTGCGCTTCCTTATCCAAAATGTTATCATTGACTAAAACATTCACACTCCTCTCGGCTCGTTTGCAAATCGTTCTTGCTACATGTAAGGAAGCACTTGCTTTGCCTCCACCCTGGAAAGAAATTAATTTCAAATATGAATACATTCGTCGATTATTCGAAAGATTTTTTCATTTTCAATTAGAAATCCGAACGAAAATGTTAGTGATTGAACAAATAATAAAGAAATTATGGCAAGGCGATTTACTTACAGGAATGATGTAATCTTCGGGAGGTGGAAGTTGGCTTGAATACTCTGAAATCCATTCTTCTAAATCCTTGGTGTGATTATTTTCGAATTGTCTCATTTTTCCGGGTGCTGATCTTGATATTGCGTGAGTAAGATCAAAGAGAATCATTTGGACTCTTTTGAGCTTATCAATATAAGGATGTTCAGTCTTGCCATCACAAGCAAATTCCCTTGCCAATCCTATATAAGAAGAAAGTTCATCGGTAGCACCAAGTGCGTTGTATACCGTATCGGTTTTCACCAATACTTCCGGAATAGTCGAATGGGAATCGCTATTTCCCGAGAAAACTGCCTGAGCTACCTTTGAAGTCGTAGCACTGCTGCTATATTAAGATATACATTCAAAATTAAACATTATTTACAATAAATAAATACAGATTTTCATTTTGACATGTAATTTTTGTATCGTCTTTATTATACTAACAAGATAGCAAAAATTAATTCTATATTTTTATAAAATTTTGAAAAATGACTCATAAATACATAGAACTTTGCAAACGATATCTAAAATTGCACTGATTTACCAGAGGCCAAATTTATTCCCAACGAAATACCAAATCTCAAGTATTTAGAGAGATGTTCAGCCGGTTAACAAATTTTTATGTATATTCATTTTAAGGTTATGTTAGGATTTTTAATTTTACCTCTTTCGCAGTGATGATTGCAGGCCGGATTTGTATGCAAATAAGGACCTCTTCCAAATATGTCTAGTTAATTCCATTTCTATAAGAAACACTCTTTTTCATAATCACGTGATAATTTCTTTTAAAATCCTGTCGATTTCATTCGTGTGCTATGCTATCGCCAAAGATTTGACGTGGTTTGACGTTTCGTGTTAATGGTGTTAATCTTAATCGTGTTTCGTCTTTCGTTTCGTTTCGTTTCAGTATTTATGTGTGAGTACATATGCATATATATATATATATGCGCTGCGCTAGTGCACTGTTTCAGCGTTTGGTAAATTAGGTATCTCACGTTGTGACGTGAATGTGATAAATGTATAATTAAACCATTATTAAAAGTGCAAAACAATGTCAAAAAAAGATTATTTTGAAAGATTGCCCGCATATGTGAAGGCATTTTTGACATTGTTTTGCACTTTTAATGTTTAATTATACAGCATGTACATATGTATCATATTTTTTCATGCACCAGTGTTTGCGGCCATTTTTAATTTTATATTACTACGTTTATTACGTGAAATACCCAGAAATACCTAATCTCCGCCCTCTCGGCCATCTTGGTTACTATATTGGTTACTATGGCAACGGAGTTTAAATTTTGACCCACTTGATATTAAATAAATATAAGCCTCTCTGATATAAGTAAATATTTATTATTATAAACTTAAAGTTAGCCAAATTAAATTTGCTCCTGCAAAATTATGAGTATCCTATTTTGGACTTCACTATACCTTTCTACAATTCTTAAATGTTCAAAATATATAAAAAGATTTTCGAAAATTATCAAATTTTTCTGTTCTGTGAGTTGAGTTATAATTATTTTATAATCCAAAAGAGAAGAAACAGTGTGTGTATAGTGTTTTACTAAATATTATAGTATAATAGTATTGTTCTAAAATCAAGAAGTTATATTTCTTTGATACAAAAGTACACAAGCAATTCAATTTCAATTATAATAATCATTCTACTACATCTTAAGTTTTTCTTTAAATTTAATTTTATCATTCTTCTTTCTCGTAAAAATTCCAAAAAATTTCTTAAAACTTTTTGGTTCTTCCTTTAGTCTTGCATCTTTAGAATTGCCCTCTGAATAAATTATATCAGGTTTCTTTAACTGAATCTTTGTTGGCTGAATGAAATTATTACTATTTTCTATTTGAACTCTCATCATTTCTTCCATATTAATTTTCTGGGCAATAAATTCCGTGTTGTGAAATTTCATCCAGGAAATTGGAATCATCGAAGGAACTGAAGAAGAAAAATCTATTGGAGAATCTTTTTCAAAAATGTTTGATTTAAGACTTTTTTCTAATGTATTTTTGTTCAAAAGGGTAGTTGTATTAAGATTTAGATGTCTATTTTCATTCTTGGGGACTAAACATTCTAAATTCTTCTCATTTTCAGACTTTGTGAATAGAAATACCATTTTATCTTCAGGAATTTTTACAGACGTACATTTTTTTAAAAAATGTAAAGAAGATTTTGGAAAATTTAAGAGAGATTTTTTTGAAGATGGTGAATACATTTTCTTCGTTTCTTTTCTAAAAGATATTTGGCATTGCTCAAAATCAGAAGATTCTGGAAAACTGGTATTGCTCGTCGATTCTAAAGAAGTGAAATATTTGTTTGATCTGTTCTGGCATTTTTTAGTATAAGATTTTTTAAACCATCTTTTTTTCCTTTGATTCTGCCTTAAAGTTAAATTAAGTTCAGTTTGTGTTGAATTATTATGTTGGGAAGATGTTTGGTTTATATTTTTATCCGAAATCGTATTTTCCAAAAGTGGAAGTGATCTTTCAGACTCTTTCAAAATTCGTTTTCCTATTATGTATTCGCCTTTTTTGAATTCTTGACTCTGAGATTCTTTGAGTAATATAGACCCATCTATATTTTTATAAATTTTGTATACGCAATATTTTTCCGAATCGAGAAATTCTATTTCATCAGAAAACTTTTTTTCGGAATATTCAGTTTTATTAATGTCAGGAAGTCGATCTTGAATATTTTGCAAGGAATCGTACCCACTACTTTCACAACTGGATTCTATTTCATTTTCAAGTTTTATTCTTATACAAGAATTTTCCTTTGAAATTTGAAATTTCTTATTTCTTATATCTTCATTTTTATTCTCTTCTCTATCACTTAAAATAATTTTTCGTATCAAATAGATCAAGTAACGTAGAGTTCTTCTCTTAAATGGGGGTCGAGAATTTTTGTATCTATTTCCTTTTCTTTTCTTACTTTTCCTTTCCTTTATTTCTTCAATCATTTTTCTATTTTTATCTTCAATTTTCATTTCCGAAACGCAGATGACAGTTTGAATCTTTCCTTCTTTTGAGGCATCATTTTCTGAATTGGAAATTACACTAATGGAATTTTTTATCTCTTCGTCTATCTTGAATTTCTTTTGTCGATCTTTAGAGGATTTTCTACTACTCTCTTGACTTACTCTTGTTTTAAATGAAAATTCAGTAGTAGGACTTGAAATACTTTTTAAAACAGACTCCGCTTTTGTATCTGTAAATTTAATTTCCTCGTTATTGTTCTTTTTTGTTTTCTTATTTTTATCCAGTTTCGCCTCAAAGGACTGCTTGCTTGAATTTTCTACATTTTTTTCTTTCCTTGATCGACTTTTACTTCTTTTTTTTGGTTGATTTACTGTATTTGATACACATTTCTTTCTCTTTCTTGACTCACAAGAATCATGATTATCGAAATTTAAATTCTCAGTTGATTTTTTACAGCTTTTCAAAAACTTTTCTTCATCAAAAAGTTTAGTACAATTAATATCTTTTCTGTTCTGAATACATTGCGTATCTTCTTTCTTTTTCAATTTAAAACCTCGTGTACGAGCTGATCCTTCAATAGACTCTTTTATACTTTCCTCGTTTTCATTTTGATCGTTCCCTTTATCCTTTATTTGATTTATTCCAATATTATTACTTACAGGATTGCATCTGGAACTCCTCTTAGGATGATCTTTTTTCTTTCTCTCAGAATTAAAACTATGACAAGGAGAATATCTATCTGAAAATCCATTAACTTCTGTCAAAGAAAATCTCCTAAAACCTTCACATTCTAAAGTTCTAGACTTTTTTTCACAGGATGATTCACTGCCTCGTTTATTTTTGACAGAATGAAAAATTTTATGACAATTATGTTTTTCTTTTCCAGAATCTTTAGAAGTTAGAGAATGATCTTCATGATGATGATGTTTTCTTTTGTGTTTATTAAAGGAATTAGAGTTTATTTTTAACATGGAATCAGTTATCGAATCTATGTTCTTTCTCACAGCCACTTTAGCGTGGCAGTTTTTTGATTTATATCTAATTTCTTGATCACCAGAAGAGTAGGGTACACTTTTAATTTTTGAAGTTGAATCATTTTTGGAACAAGGAGATTCGAGACTTGCAAGATACGATTTACAAATTTTTAATTCGTTTCTTTTATCTGCTCTTTTTATTCGTTGGCTCATGCTGTAGAAAAAATAGGGATTGATTCCAGGATTTTTGGGAACTTTATTGTATGTATTCAAATTAGAAAGATTTGGTTTTAGAAAGATTGAAGAAATGAAAATTGAGACCAAATTCAATCAATGGAAAATTGTTATTATTAGAATTATTACCTCTTGAGTCCCTAATTCCGCGATAAAGAACTATGTATAATAACAGTTTTTATACATCATAATAAAAAATCCTTCTCCTATTTTCACCCCATTTCAGTCGTCATTTCCAGAGTTCTGTCAAATCTGGTCAGATCCTGTCGGATCAATTCAGATCAATTTGATGGAAACTGATTTTCATCTTTTTTATTTTTCTATTCCTGAATAACTTTTTTTCTTAGTTTGTGATTAGTTCAGTTTGATTAGATTCATAGTTTTAGAAATAGAGAGAAAAATATCTGTTATTTACAGTATGAAAATTTAGTTTTGTAATTTTGAAAATTTTTCATTTACATAATAAAATCAAAGATAATATCTTTGATAAAATTTTGGAAAAATAAAAAATAAACATTAATGTTGTTTACAGGTTTTGACGTTACCAGCATGGTTGTTATGTAATGATTTGCTGGCGAGAGTCGTCAAAAAACTCGTACGAGTCCGATTTCTCCAAAGTTTGTATTTTGTGACTAGCAGAAGATCATTTAAATTTCTCGAGTGACACACTGATACGGCATTTGTTTAAACAAAATCATGGAGGCAAAACCAAAATTGAGAGAAGAACCGGTCTGGAGTAAACTGCAAGAATACTTCGACAACAATGGATCAAAAATTAATATTTCTGATTTGTTTCAACAGAATCCAAGCCGCTTTGACAATTTTAGGTGAGTTAATCAGTCTATTCATCTTTGACATGTAACCTTGAAATGACCTTTTAAATTCACAAAACTCTTTCGCACTCAGGGTTCATGGAACTTTGACATATGATAATTGACATTTGATTACATTTGGTGAGAGGACAATCAGCAATTATAGTGAAATTGAGTCTTTGAAGGGTTGATCTGACTTCAATTGAAATTATGAATTACTATTATAACTGAATTTATTGCAAACTTAATTCACATGTTAATTTGTATGTTGGAAAAGTTCAGCTATAGAAGAAATAAATATATATTTTAAATATCGTTCAAAGGAACTACTTGTGAAAATATTATATAAAGTTGCATCATTTCATAATTTGAGATTCAATAGTGATGATCGATGTGCTAGTTTTGATTGTTATCAGTTTTAAAAGTTTTATTTTGATATGTTTTTTGTGTTACCACATTTTTCTGATAGCAAGTATTTGAATTTGAAAAATTTCACGCTTCCAGTAAGCCATTTAATAGTCCAGATTTACCTTATAGATATCAAAAATAATGTATATTCAAATTAGTTTAATAAATTGAAATATTTTTAAGTTTAAAGCTCGAAACACCTGCAGATGGACCAATTCTTCTTGACTATTCCAAAAATCGAGTCAACAAAGATGTACTTGACCTCTTATTTGAATTGGTATGCATTATACATTTTTAATTGATCTCTATAATATTTTTCTCAATTCGAATTCTGCAACGTTGTATATTTATTGTAAATGTAGGCCCGTGCTCGAAAAATCGAAGAAGCTCGTGATTCTATGTTCACTGGGAAAAAAATCAACTTCACTGAAGATAGAGCAGTTTTGCACACAGCTTTGCGAAATAGAGGAAATACTCCTATTTTGGTCGATGGCAAAGACGTGATGCCTGACGTTAATGGAGTTCTGGAACACATGAAACAATTTACAAATCAGGTAGAACAATACCATAGTTAAACAATAGAAGAAAATTGTTATACCCTCTTCAATATTAAATTTTACAAATTCTTGTATTACAGATTTTATCCAAGGAATGGAAAGGCTTCACTGGCAAACCAATTGAGGATGTTATCAATATTGGGATCGGAGGCTCAGATCTGGTATGCAAACTTGAATTATTTTTTTTATTTTCTTTGCCATGAAAATTCTGATGTTAATCATTTTAATTTCCACCAGGGTCCTTTGATGGTAACAGAAGCTCTGAAACCATATCACATTGATCCCAGAGTTCATTTTGTCAGCAACATTGATGGAACTCACATCGCTGAAACCTTAAAGAAACTAAATCCCGAAACTGCTCTCTTTATTATTGCTTCCAAAACTTTTACTACTCAGGAAACAATCACAAACGCTACCTCCGCAAAAAAATGGCTTTTGGAACATTTGAAGAACGTGAGTTTTAATTTATAGATTCAAGTCAAAATTTAATTTAAGAAAAGTATTTACAATCATTGTTTACAATATTTTATTTTTCAGGATGCAGCAGTGGCGTTACATTTCGTAGCCCTTTCGACAAACAACCAAAAGGTTAAGGAATTCGGAATTGATGAGAAAAATATGTTTGGATTCTGGGACTGGGTCGGAGGTCGATACTCTTTATGGTCAGCTATTGGCTTATCAATTAGCTTATCAATCGGTTTTAATAACTTCGAAAAGCTACTCAGTGGTGCTTATTATATGGATCAGCACTTCCGCTCTGCTCCCTTGGAAAAGAATGTACGCTTTTAGATTATGTTGTATATGTTAATTGGAAATTAAAACGTGTTTTATAATAATTTTTTTTAGGCTCCTGTAATACTGGCTCTTTTGGGTATTTGGTATCATAATTTTTATGGAGCAGAAACACACGCCTTACTGCCTTATGATCAGTATCTCCACAGATTTGCTGCTTATTTCCAGCAAGGTGACATGGAAAGCAATGGAAAGTATGTCACTCGTTCAGGTGACGTGGTTAATTATTCGACTGGTAAGTTTCTCCTTTTTATGAGGATTTTACAAGATTTAACTAAACTTTATAACACAGAACCATTTATAATATGTATATAAATCGACTTATGCATAATTATATTCTAGGGCCAATTGTATGGGGAGAGCCAGGAACAAATGGACAACATGCATTTTATCAGTTGATTCACCAGGGCACAAGACTCATTCCAGCGGATTTTATTGCCCCAGTTCTCTCCCATAATAAGGTGAAGAATATTTTTGAAAATTGTAATAAACTTGACACTAAACTTCAGAAGTTCTATTTCATTTTGATTATTCTTTTTTTTAGGTTCAAGGAGACCTCCACCACAAAATTTTGCTTGCGAATTTCCTCGCCCAAACTGAGGCTTTGATGAAGGGAAAAAATAAGGAGCAAGCTAAGGAGGAACTTGAAAAATCAGGACTGAATCCTGATCAAGTGAATCTGCTTCTGCCACATAAAATGTTTCAAGGCAACAGACCAACGAATAGTATTCTTGTGAAACAGGTTTCTCCATTCATATTGGGCGCTTTAATAGGTACCATGAGTTATTTATTTTATATAAGTACAATAAATGATGTATTTTTTAGATGAAGGCTGAACGATTTTTCTTTTCAGCAATGTACGAGCACAAGATCTTCATTCAAGGAATTATTTGGGATATCAATTCCTTCGATCAATGGGGGTTAGCGAAATTAATAATTTCTCTATTTATTTTATTTAGATAATTTCCATGAAATTATTTTGAAAATTTTAAATCAAATATTAAACTAAAGATTTTTTCTACAGAGTGGAATTGGGAAAGCAGTTGGCCAAAGCCATAGAGCCAGAGCTGAACAGCCCCGATAAAATCACGAGCCACGACTCTTCAACAAATGGTTTGATCTCTTTTATCAAAGATCATAGCACTTAAGTACTTTATCAATTTTGTAGCACCGAATTGGGGAAAGAATTAGCAGTCGATGTATCATCATAGATATTAAAATGAGGATTGCTACGAATCAGCAGAATCCATGAATGGCCTAATATTAAAATGCCAGACCATCCTCGAGTCTATTTTTCCAAGTCCCAAATGTTTCCAAAATTCAAAACATGAAAACTTTTTCTGCTAAATAATTTCTGTACCTAAATTATTTTCTAAATAGATTGATTGATTTGTGGAATCAAGATTAAAAGTGTCTAGTCAACTCGTGATATTTAAAAATTGGTAAAGTGTCGCCTAGAGAAATTTTTTCCTCGATTTACATACGTAAATTTTTTTATATGTTTATTATCAATCTCTTTATATAGTCAAGAGATATGGGTTATCATAATTAGTGAGTGGGCTAATTATTTTTCGGTTTATTACTGTCTACTACAGAAGACTTGAATATTTATCCTTCAGTATCAGAGACAGATGTATTTTGTAATCGGAATTATTGTTAAAGATGGTCATTTCAATGTTGTCCGTCAGTAACACGACGTTTTAAATAAAAATCCATGATTAAGAAAAATGTGTCTTTAAACCGCTTACATCGTTCCAATTTAAACCAAATTTATAATTCTTTTGTTTTTCCTAAGTTTTTACTGTACTTCCGCTAAAATTATTTGCTATTTTGTTTGAGGTTTTATTATTACAAAAATACAAAATAGTAAATATTAAATAATTATTCAGTTTCTGTTAGGTATTTTTTCTGGAAAATATTTTAAAAATGTAAAAAAGGGGTAAATAGAAAATACAGAGTGCGTTATAAAATTCTTGGCAAGTCGTTTATACAAGAAATTAAATGATAAAAATTGTAATTATTTTAGAATTAGAAAGTCAGTGTGCACGTGTGTGCGTGAATGACGGACTTCGCACTAACGTTATGTGGAAATAATGTTCATTTTCCTCAAAGCCAAGGCACAAATATCAAATATTTATATATACGTATGTGAAGCATGCTTTTTATGAATTGTGAATCCTCTTACATTCGTCTCAATTCGTCTCACGACTCACGCTGAGGTTGCTCAGTTGCTGAGGTTAGCTCACGTATTCTGTATAGGTGTATAACTATAGCAGTGTAGGGGTGTGGTTTGCATTTGGTGTGGTTGTGGTGAAAATAATATACACTTTCAGACTCCTTTCGGTTAATGGCGTGAAAAAATTCACAAATTAACGAAAAGCCATGGAGGCTCAAGCCAACAAGTTTGTAAATATAGGAGAGAAAATTATACAAAACTTGGAATTGAATAAAATTCGCCACCGGTACGTAAATCGACATATATTACGCATCTTATTAAACGACGACGAAACCTAACCTCAAAATACCTTATATACCTTATACTTTTGTTTCGCTTACTTTTTGTCGTTATTGACGATGTTGACGATTCAACCAAAACGAACACAATGTTGTTGTTTACTACTGTCCTCAACTACATTTTCTATTACTGTTATACTTGTTGGTTTGTGTGGAATATTTCGAATATTTGTATATTTTTTTATTATATGCAAACAAGTTTCTGTTTTGTCACCTGTAGAATCCACAATTGCGAAACTTATATTTAATTTAGGCTTGTATCGAATTAAAACTTAAATAAGAAAATATATTTTGTGATTTATTTTTTATTAACTTTTTATTTTTAAAATGTTGATAGAATTCTAAACTGAAGGAAAAATTACCAGTTTTTATAAAACCGGATTCTTTATATTTTTAAATTCAGAAATCTCAAGGACCTTGTATAATTGCTGGTATAATTGTTAATTATTATTTTAATATGACTATTGACTAATTGGGTAATTAGAATACCAGCTTCTCATAAAATAGATAAAAACTAACAGAAGTGTTCATTTTGAAAAATATGTACATGCAAAATTATTGAATTTAAGTGTTTTAAATTTTGAACATAATTATAGTTCTAATAATGTATTTCATATTCTTTTTAGAACAAAAAGCAGCGCAGGATTATGGATTGGGCCATTGATGGGCTTAAGTGCAGCAGCAACTCTGTTGTACGAAGACCACAGATACTCCGAAATTTGTTTATTAGAAGGATTAACAGGAATCGGATTGATAATAAGTTGTGCATGTCTCTACATGCTTCTTTCAACGGATAAAGTAGTGGTCAAAGATTTTCAGGCGGTATATTTTATACCTGCTATCACAACATCCACTCTGTATCTTTTTCTGGCGAACAAAGGTATATCGATTCACAGACACTATCTTCTAATGCGTGTTTTACTAATTTAAAAAATAAGTTCATTAAGAATCTGATTTTGGAGTTTGGTCATAATAATACAAATTGGAAAGCTCAGCTAATATATTGCATCATTATTTAAATTATTCTGGATTTATAAATTATACTATTACGGAAGTTCAGAATAATTCCGAAATCAGATCCTTGTCAAATGTGTTTATTCTGTTACTTGTTGTTTACCAAAATATGTATTGTTAATTGAGTTATAAGACGACATCAAATCGTTACTTTATTATAATAAAACTGCGATGTTTACTTAATCAAGTGCAGGATTGCTAGTGAGTGTAGCATGGGGTTCAAGCGTTGGAAGTTTGAGTACGTGGGGTGTCGTACAAGTGATGTCCCATTTCCCTGGCTGCTTCACTGTTGGTGAAGCTACTGCAGTGACGCATGGAATCGTCTTGTTTTTACTTTCGATCGCTACCAATATTCCATTTAGATACCATTTGCCTCCAATTCATAACAATGACATTGCCACCGTAATACTGCAAGTGAGTTCCAACTTCCAAATGTGAACATAGTCCCATTTTCGCCCTAAAATGAACTGTAAAACCAATAATTTTCGACATATTGGAACACTTTTAACAATTTCAATTAATTAATAATCTACATCTCTAGTCCAATCGGTCTCTCGATTTAATTATTAGTTAAATAAAATTCCAATCTCAGTGGTAAACTCCTCAAAGAGTACCTACTTATTATTATTTTTTTCAAACCATACTGTCAAGAAACAGGATATTAAACTTCTAAAACGATGGATTCGATTGCACCATACACTGAAATTTATTTGTCAATTACACAATAAAATTATGTGAAATATCTTGTTGATGGAATGGGCTGATAAATAATGCATTACCTGAAGCAGGTTTTTATCACGTACACTTATTAACATCTTTCAGGTGGGAATTCTTTACGTGTTGTCGATTTGCTTACTATGTGCCAGTTTTCCGAAATTGCGTCAAGCCACGAAATTTTATGCACTATCTATCGTCACACTCTTAGTAGTGGTGATTCCAGTCCTACATATTTTATTAGATCAAAGTCCCCTTCTCTGGGTATTTTTCTTTATATTCAGCAAATCCGCAAGGGTAAGTTGGATCTTGATCTTGATCTTGTATTTCAAGTTTTTTGTTTAAAATATTCTCAGCAATAAAATAAAAATTATTATAATATTTTTCCAGATTTATTTGCTAATTTACTGGCTTGCATGTTTTCTACTGGCATGGGGTTTCATCACGTATCGAATTCTTTCGAAATCGAAAGCTACGACTTCGGATAGAAAAGTCTTTCACATTCTAGCGACTTTGGTTTTCATTCCAGGAATAATTTGGGAACCAACGTTATTGTACACAGTCAGTGGCGTTGCCTTAGCTTTGTTGTTGATGTTAGAGGTATGGAGAAATAAATTTCAAATCCAATCAATTTAAGTAGATTTGAGTAGCGACCTTGCTACAGTACTTGAAATTTTAAGTTGTAATTTTTTTTACAACTTTCAGGTTCTAAGGTTTTTAAACCTACCACCTTTAGGAGGAATTTTACGTCAAGGACATTCAGTTTATGCGGACGAAAAAGATGAAATTGTATCCTTAACTCCGCTCTACTTGCTTTGCGGTTTATCTTTACCAGTTTGGATGCCTGCCAACGATTTTGGAATCATACCTTTACTTAGTGGTGTACTGTCAGTAGGGATTGGAGATGCAGCTGCAAGTTATGTAGGAAGCAATTGGGGAAAGCATAAGTTGGTTGGATCCAAAAAATCAATCGAGGGTTTGGCTGCTTGCATAATTTCGCAGCTGTTTTTGATTTACAGTCTTGCCGCTTTCGGTATGTTATTTTAAACGTAGTTTGTGATTTAATAAAGCATTTTCTAGTCTCAGTCTCTCTTTCAGAGAAAGAAAAAATAACGGATTTTTATTTGGCGAAAGCAGTAAAGATGATAAAAAAATTCTTTTAAAAAATTTTACTTTTCTTTTGTAAAATGTCACTTGCTTCAGTAGTTTGATGTTTAAAGTAAAATTTACTTTTAGGTTTAATTGATGACAACAGACAACTCATAAGAAGCACATTCGCTGTAATTGGAGTTTCAGTCGTTGAAACAAAAACAGAGCAAATCGACAATCTGGTAATGCCACTTCTGATGTACCTGTGTCTTTTATTGTAACAACTTTCCTCCCTGACAAATTTTTAATTTATCACATAGATATAAATTTTCATAATGCGTGATCTTTGATTTCCAGTCAACGTTTCTCGTTTATCCTTTTTTTTTTTATTTTCTGGATAATTTTTTAATATTATTGTTATTACTTTTTCTTAAAAAAAGCAAGTATTTTCGTAATTTTAGAAGCTTAGTTCTCGAAAATATTAATATTATTGAAAATCGAAAGGCTGATCAACTTCAAGTGCGTTTAAAGCTTTAAATCTACTTTAATATTCCCGAAAACATCGAACAATATTTTTTTCAAATCTTAATATACAAATTTATACTCTACAATTTTTGTGCTTGATTGAGATTGAGAATACACTTCTGTGTAAAAATTTGAAAAAGCCCAAGTGCCAGATTCAAAAAACATGTATGAATTTAAGTACTGCACCCTTAACTATTGCTTTTTGTTGGTAATATATTGTTTAATTTATGGGGCTTTCAAAACTTACTTTTATTTTTTTTCAGTAAAATCTTTTTTTTTAGAAAAAAGTTTATAAACTACTATAATTGTTTCGAATTTCTCGTTTAATGTTTACTGTGAATGACCATGGTTAATTTATGAATGGTTTAAAAGAATCACTTTTATAGTTAAGGGTTGACATAATTTATAAGATTTTATATACATATATATATATAATAATAATAATAATAATAATAATAATAATAAATAATCGATATGAAAGTTTTTAAATGTTGTATGTATCTTGCGATTGTCATGAGAAACATCTTGAATTTTAATAAAATATTTTTCTACTTCATCTGCGCTTTTTCATCTTGATTGAATTTCATTAAGGACTTTAAGGAGAGAAAAAAATTATTTTATTATTTTTAAATTCTTTATTGACTGCACAGCCTTAAAATCTGTTCACACAGAATGCTATAGGCATTCATTTTTGTGTTCTGAAATCTCAGGATATTCATCAAGCCATTCAGAAAATGTTGCTCTACCAGAAAGTAATACACATTTTAAATTATAAATTTGAATTTTTCTGTAATTACAAATAAAAATGTTGTAAAGGTGATATTTATTTGAATATTTTAATCTAAATGGCGAGATATTTTCTAAGATTTCATTCCAAGAATCAATGAGTGTTACAGCTGAATTATTTCGTGATTGTGCAGAGCGAGATTTTGAGATATTTTTGAATATTTCACCAAAATCTTTTCATAAATAATCTATTGAATCTCGAACTCTGCAAAATCAGAAAACGAAGCACATTTTTCCTAAAGTATTACTCTACTTTTAACTTGTTACGTTCGTACCTTGTAGTCGTTACAGTATGTATAGCAATTAATTAAGTAAGTAGATGACACTCTCGATTAGAATGGATTTTTGCACTTCATTAAATTTGTGTATTATGTCTATTGATATAATTCAGTATTTTTTATCGTTATTCGGTATAACCCATTGAGTCTTTGTATGATTTACATTTAACGTTCGACTTACTTTCAACTTTATTTCCCTCAAAGGTACTGTTTCTTACCACAATGACTAGAATGACTCATCTCTCTCCAATAGAAAATCTATTCTTCTCTTCACATTAATTATCATATATTAATTACCACTTGAAGCGAAATAAACAAAATCTAAACAATCATAATTTAATTTCTGAGTCGTGCAAAACTAATTAATTTCTGTACATTTTAAACAATAATTAACACCAACTTTTTCCTTTCATTAAAGTTTGATTTGCGGTATTTATTTCAAAACTGCGTTAAAGAATCGCAGAAAATTGTACTATAAAAAATACACAAGAGTGTTTATTTCGTTAGATGCGTTGCTGCAAAAATTGACGTTCGTGCGAAAAAACGAGGATTATCTATCTTCTACACGTATAATTTGCCTGAAACTTGTTTGTTCTATGGTTCAGTTCCTTTTCAATATCCATATACGTTGGCAAAAATTTATTAGAAAAGCAAACAGCTTAAAAAATATAACTTAACTTATTTCTATAAGATTATAAAACAGTGATAACGGTTTATTCATAAATTAATATAAATAAATTGCAATTATATGTATATAAATTAAAATTCTTCAATATAACTTACATATTTACAGAAAAGGTTGCTTATATCTCCGAGAAAGGAAAGTAGCAACCTCCATATCTGAAAGTCATTTTCACTTTCCTATTTTATAATATCTAAAAAATTGGAACCCTTAATTAATAATATTCATTAATTACCCCCTCCAATATTTATCACCTTTATCAATTTAATATTTACTTTTTAGTAAGACTTATTCATCTGAAATAATTAATTTAGGAAAAAATGAATCAGTGATAAATATTGAGCTCGGATTCTGAGGCTGTTACTTTCTTCGCTTTTTAAAAATTTCTTCTTCACTGAAAATCGCCTTATCAACTAACAATCATTCTTACCAATTAAAACACACGTGTGTACCTTAAGCTTATATCGAAAATTCGCCTTCGTAATTTTTTTTTTACCAACATGGAAGAGAATTGATTCTCTGTAAGGAGAAAGCAATTCCTACTGCTAAGAGATATAGTAATGGAGTGGTGACACATAGTAAAATTTTCCAATTTAACATATACGAACTCTTGAATTTTACATTTTATATCTGATGAAAAGGCATTGATCTAATTCTAATTATGCCATTTTCAAAGGATACGACGTCACTTAGGTTACTATATTTTTTATCAGCCAGTGATAAAAAGTTTTAATATTTGTTACAACATTGTTCCAGTGATTAGTGGAATAAAGAAGTTTCACACTCTTCGAAACTTGAAGTTGAAAACACGCCAATCAAGTTTCCCAATCAGAGATTGGGAAACTAAAAGACGAACTTATAAAAATTCGAGACAATTTTTTAAATGTGATTGCTTCCACACACAGTCGGAATTATGTAATCCTTTCGAATCTCAAAAGACTTTCGCAAGATATTTCCAATACTTTATAAAGATATCTACAACGTCGAAAGCTTTCGAAGTTAGGCATTTTGTGAAAGTCGACGCTTATAATTTTTTTACCCTTCTTTCGACCTTAGCTATCAATATTGTTTCACTATATTTTACAATCGGAAGCTGCACAGATCTTGAAGCCGTAATATCGTTACACATCGAAGATAGTAGTTTTTATCAAATAAGATAAGACACCTTTATAAATCTGTGCTTTTCATATAGCAAATTTCGTGTTTGAATTCACGGGTTTTTAGATATGGAAAAATGTTTCTGGGCTCGCTTATGTGTATTGCGCGAAAAGTGATAAAGAGTGATTAAGTTTTTATTCCCTCAATTTATGCCAGTCGGCGATCTGGCGCTTTGGTGATGTGCAAACCTCGTTCCAGTGGTTAAGAGCTGATCCTTGACACTTGGGGCCACCGACCTCGAGTCGTCCAATGACCTAAAAGTTTTTTTTATTTCAAGTTAAAAAATTTAGCCCTTCTATTTTAGATTAATTTTTTTCTAATATCCCATAATACATTTGTAAAATTACCTCATTCTTGGTAACTCTGTCCCAATCAAGTAGAGCGAACTCAAGACTAATCTTGCTGAGACCTTCTGTTCCATTCGGTATTTCAAAAACGAAGGATTCATTGAAAATTGGGTCGAGAGTGCGTTTCTTGACGTGGGTCTTCCTCTTTGCGATACGTTGCGAATTATACAGAAGATAAATTTTCACGTAGGGATCTGCCAAACCAGTGACGTCCATTTTCGGTAAGTTGCGAGCTTTTAAGACTACTACTGTGAGTTTACTTGCTGCTGGCTGCCAGCATAAAGATACCAGCAATTCTCCTCTTCCTTGAGATTGAATCTGAAATAGTATTAAAATTAAAATTTAGATTGTTTTTTATTTATTCTAAATTTTTTTTTTTCGTTTACATGTCTACCTTTAAACTTCGAGGACAGATCTCTCGACAAAGAGATATTTGTCGATTCATTGCATCTTCAAGATCAGATACTGAAGTTAGAGGACAAACGACTTCTCCAATCACATCATCCCGAGAGTATCTGTCAAAGCTCATCACTACAAAGTGAAGACTGATTTTCTATAAAAAAATTTTGAGTTTATTTAGTTGGAAGCCGAAGATTCTTCTCTTCTTCTAATTCAAGTTTTGAGGACGACTTAATTACTTACCTGAAGTTGAGTCTGTGAAATTCCAAAGAAAGTAAAGTCCTCATCATAAACCGGATCTCTCGTATTTCTCAAAACTCTAGTTTTAGTTCTGTGTTGTTTATCTGGTAATAATTGAAGTTTCACATAAGGATCACTACTTCCATTATGCGTTCCTCTGGCTGGTAAACCTTTGCACTTAACAACAGTGACTGCCAAGGCATTTTGTTCATTAAGGTAGCGCAACTTGAAGACCAATTGACCAAGGCCATCTTTATTTATATCATCACAATTTCCGTTTCCACGGTCCACCTTCTCACTCTTCTCCAATTCTGCCTTGTCTCTTTCATTTTCGATAGCCATGGTAGTTTCGCTAGAAGGTGTTTGTACCGGTGATCTGAAATCTTGAGGTGATCGAGATTGAGTTCCATGACTATTGGATTGTGAATGTTGAGATCCTGTAGGACTGGGACTCTGGCCTCCAGATCCTGGGGGACTCTTGGCTGGTCCAATGGGACTTGGACTCTTCTTTAGATAGTGAGTTGTACTTCCGGGACTCTTCACGGCTATGGGTTTCCGGTGAGGCGGTCTGAAAGCCAGAGACTTGTCTGAATTTAATTTTGTGTGCTCTCTTCGTCGTCTACAGAGCCACCAGGTCATCACCACGGCGCAGATCACAGCCGCGGTTCCAAGACATGATCCAATGAGGGCCGCTGTTGAAACTAAAAAAAAAGAAGGATAGTTGGTCGCTGCCTTTAAACTTCTTTATTTGATTTAAATTAATGTTGCTTGTATATTCATTCATATCAATTCACACTGAATTTAATATTTAAGTCAAAGTCTTGCATTATTTCACAAAACTGATGACTTAAATCCTGAAAAATATTTCCTATATATATATATATATATAGCAGGGTGTGAGTGAAATGGCGACTGGACTTTTCCATGTGTGTCATTGGCATCAGAAGCAAATACCTACTACCAATTAACAATAATAAAATTCTCTAAAGTCCACTGCAATCTCTTCACTAATATATAAATTTCAAAATGACTAAAAAATTTCAATAAAGAACCAAATAATTCAAAATTGAATTTCTATCTCTATGACTCATCTGCCAGATTTTCAAGAGGACATGTAGAATCTGCTTTTCATCAATCTGAAGATGCAGTATTATTTGAGATCATGAAAATAATTCGTTTCTTATATTAGCATGTTTTTTAAAAAGGATTTTAAAAATAAAATAATTTATCTGCCAGGAAAGAACGATGTGCCACTTTTTATTGTTGGATGCCTAATTTTCGAGATGGTATCAACCGGCTGTCAGGATCATCAACACTCACCGGGCTCGACGCGTTTGATGATGGGATCGTCGTCATAACGAAGACCCCCCATTGTGGTCTCTTTCCGCGAGAAAACACTGTATCCGGATTTTTCAATTTGATATTTCGATGTCGGAAACACTAGACTGGATTTTTAGAACGTACACCTTGCACTGACACAGAAGACCACAATCATAGAACGTTGGAAAAACGGATCAATAGGCCGCCTGAGCTTGCGCGCAGCTTTCCATCCAGAAGAACACTATTTGTGAATCAACGTCATTTTCATGAGTTTACAGAAAACTACCCTTTTTTTAAATTTCATGAGAAATCGATTCCGTTAAGAGTGGGAATAACTTCTATAATAGCTTTTTCAACAATTTTATCATTAACTAAAAAGTTCTGCAGAAGTATTGGAAGTATTGGAGATCACTGGGGTCAACTTCTGGGATCAAACTGCATTCCTCTGAATTTTTATAGTTAAATTGAAAAGAGATATTTCAATTCAATATTTTTTGGAAAGCATAATACTCAGTTGATTTGAAAAACAAACTTTCTCTCGTATTTTTGTACTATTATTTTTTTATCAACATAATCATGATTATCTGATTATTGAATTTTCTCTATTTATATGAATGAATTTTATGAGGTATAGAAATTCTCTGTGTATGTAGGTTGAGGTTGACGTGATATGTGTTACTTATATCTGAGCAATTCGAGACGATTATGAATGAGACATGGGTGCACGTATTTGCTGAGATTAATGGATTCACAAAAAGCTCAGTTTTAAAAAGTAATTTCTCTTGGCAGTTCAAAAATTGTATAAAATTATCATTTGATTCCTTTTTGTTTTAAATGTTGAAGTCATCTTCTATAAAATAGGATTGATCAATTTTCATAATATATTTATGATTATAAGTGACTTTTAGGTATCGGATATTTTTTATGTTTTAGCATTTACTTATATTTTTTTCTATTATACATCCTCAATTTTTTAATTAACCGCCTATTATCAAAGGAAATAATAAAATTTAATGCGATTTGTGAGTAAATAAGGTTGATTCCTTAGGAATGGTTAGTGACGTCAACATAATACATCTCTAGCTACATCTTGTCAGCTTATTCTGATACGTTCTTCCTCCTACACCATCTTACACCTACTATCTTATAAAAATATTCTGTAAATGTATATTATACATATATATTCTGTTCCCAGGTCGATGACGTCATGGTGAAAAGTTGCAGAGTATGCGCAAAAGAGTCTTATGTGCCCAACTAACACTAGTTTGTGACCATCAGATGACCGTATGTATATACAATATCATAGCTTCTGAAGCAAGTATTGTGTCAACGCACATCGCCGATTGGCAGATCTAAAAGAAGAAGGCTTCATACTAGTATCATCTTCATCAGAGTGCTATCGGTGCTATCATAGACCTGATAATTGTGCACCGCTCAAAAAAGACTTAATTTTTAAGTCACCTGAAGAGAAGACATTTTTTATAAAACGTGAATTAAGTGCACAATATTGAAAAATACAATTCTGAAGGATTTTTAAAGGACAAGAAAGATTTATAGAGTGAATTACAAAGATATATTGATGAAAAGAAGTAAGACCGGTTTTTTTGGTCATTTTAATTTTATATAGCTTAAAGATGGGTCTCAAAGAATTCAAAATTCTTTTTGATAATCCTTGGAAGACTTATTACCCAGGACAAACTGTCACAGGACGCATTGTTTTGATTCTTGATGCCCTTAAAAAAATTCGAGGTACGTATATTTTATAATGAAGTTATTTTCTAATCAATTTCTTCTGTTTTTTTATGTTTGTTTGACTATAAAATTAAGAGATAACAGCTAGAGATTATCGATAGATTGTATAACTGATATTTTGGTAGATTATCTCATTCTCAACTGAAATAACTTTCATGGCATAAAACTCCTTTTTTACATCACTTTACAACTTTTAAAAGTGGTCATTTTAGCTGATGTATCTGTAATTTCACAGAATGACAACATTTTTATTCTAGAAGTATAACTATTTTTATTTTGTGGATTTGTAATGCATTTAAAGGGTAATTTAAAGTTTAATTATAAGTGATATAAATCAATGGAAGATCTCATTGTAATTATGCACAGAGTCGTTGTATAATTTCAATACTTTAAATCTGTTAATTTTTTATTTATTTTTAATTATTAATAATATATATATATATATTTTTTTTTTTCGTTTGTTTTCAGGAATAAGTGTTAAAATGAAAGGAGAAGCTAACACTTCTTGGACAGCAGACAAACAAAAATTAAATAACGAAGGACATTATGAAAACGAACAGCAATTGCTTACTGGACACGAAGAATACTTTTCTATACAGTATTACATCGTCGGACAATCCTCTGGTAAGCGTTATGTAATTTAATTTATTGCAGTATCAGTTGCATTAATTATTGATTCATTAGATTACATAAAGTGATAAATTAACAAATATTTTATAGAAGCGTATAGATTTATTATGACTGGAATTTCTAGGTGGAGAAATGGAATTGCCACCTGGTGAACATGTCTATCCTTTTACGTGTGCTTTGCCTCCAAATATACCCAGCAGCTTCGAATCTGATTTAGGATATGTTAGATACACCATAAAAGCTATCATCGATCGTCCTTGGAAATTTGATCAGGAAACTAAAGATGCCTTCACAGTTGTATCTTCTTTCGACCTCAATACGGAATCTAGAGCTTCAGTAATTTTCCACTATTGTTTTATTCTCAATTTAACTAATAGAGTTTCATCAATTTATTATTTAAATATTTTAGGAGCCTATTATGGAAGAAAAGTCTAAAACCTTCTGCTGCCTTTGTTGTGCCTCCTTACCTCTTTCCGTTAATGTTTCTTTGCCAGTGAGAGGATACGTTCCAGGGCAATCAATGACGATCAAAGTCGATGTTGAAAATCAGTCAGGAATAAGGGTTGATACTGTAAAATTAATGCTTCAAAAGGTAAGATATTTTCTTTAAAAATATCATTAGTGAGATCTTTTACTCTATACAAAGTATTCTCTCTAGGTTGTAACTTATCGTGTGAATACCCCACACACTGATACCAAAACAGAGTGGATAACAATAGCTGAAGTTAGCAAAGGTCCAGTGGAAGGTAATGATACAATTAGCTATGAACAGGTATTGGATATTCCTCCTCTTCCACCCTCAAATTTAAACAATTGTGGTATTATTGACCTCAAGTACGAATTAAAATTTGAAGCTTGCGTCGATGGATGGTAAGCATAATTTTGATATTTTGTTTACAATTTTATTTTTAGTTTTAGATACTATCTTATTGTTTTTAAAATTATTTTTCAGGTATAGAAAGAATTTGAGAAAGAGTACTCTAGTGTTTATAGGAACAGTTCCTCTAGCCAATTACCAGTCATCAGTTGCTCCTGCAAAACAAGATTATCCAACAAAAGAACCTGGGTATGGTTGGAATCCAGTTGCTCCAGGTGATGGCGCATTCCCACCACCAGCACCTCCTTCTGCTCCCCCGTTACCCCCAGAATATACAGTAACTGATAGTTCACCGATTGGAAATCTCTATCCGAACTTACGTAAGGATAATTTATTTTTATTAAAAATACTTATTAAATATTTTCGAATATTATTTAAAATTAAAGAGAAACAAAATTTAAAAGTTTTTTTCATATAAATGTATTTCTTGCAATAATGTAATCTGGTATCTTCTCAGCTCCACCGTCTTACGAAGAATCTCTTTATGGAGCTCGAAGTCTTCGTGATCGAAACGAATCAGAACACGTTATAGGAATTAGAGGACACTTTGCACCACGATACCCAGTTTACAACTTCACACCAGCTCAGTAAAATATTTCATTTCTGTTATTCGTTGATTTTAAAGTTATATTTTTAAGCTATTGCTATTCTGCGAGAGAATAGAAGATAATACAAAGAGAGATTTTTTAAACTAAATGGATCTACATGTGAATTTTATCTCTTGTGATTACAAGCGTTTAAAATTGAAAAGCCTGCAATGCACAAATAACAATTCAAATATATTCAAGATACTATTTGATGACTTTTGGATAAATTATAGAATTTTACGAGTGATAATTTGACAGTTTTTTTTACTTCCATTTTTGCAGAAAGGTTGAAAATAACCTTTCACAAGAAAGATAGTATTTATTATGCTCATATTTACAAACGCAAGTAAATATAACGAAGATAGAATGTACAGAAAATTGTTCTGGGGGAAATTTCGTTAAGAAATTTATTTGCTTTTAGTTTAAATTTGTTTAGAAGAGATTGGCTTTCTACTTATGACTAATTAATATTATCTTAAGACATTTGGTGCGCAAAACTTGGAAAGTATTTTTGTATTTTTTCGATTAAATAGGTATAAGAATGTTTCATTGAAACTTCTTTTTATAAAATATACATTTTTTAAACTACTATGCAAATATAATATAATTTTTATAAATTTGGAATTCTGTAGAACAAAGAATATGTATTCGTAAGAGCTTAATATAAATTGTTTCCAAAGAATTTAATATTTCTCAAATTTTTTTATTCTATTATCATATCAAAATCATTCTGTAAGGAACTTGCTTCAGCTCCGGTTTCATTTGGCATCACAGCTTGTCTAGAACCGTCTCCCGCTTCTGCATTTTGCGCGACAGTTGATGGTTTCTTTTCTTCTTCAGATTGCTTACCATCTGATTTATTTCCTTGTTTAATTTTATTTGTGCTTTTCTGTTCTTTTTGTTGCGCTCTTTCCAAATCCTTTTTCCCAAACCTTCGAAACTTGAAATTAGGGAGATACCGAAGTTCGCCATCCCAATTTTGAAGCATTTTACATTGCCCGGTGTTCAATATGTCAGGAATCTCTGTAATGATTGTAAATATAATATTAAATTATAAATGAAAAAGAAAATTAGGCCCTATTATTTAACATCAGATTATTGATAGATCTTCTATTTCAGGATTTGATTATTTACCAATACCACAAGTTTCATATTCTTCTTTTTCTCTCTCTTTGGTCATTCGAAGAATATCCTCTCTACTTGCATGTTGTCTATTTTTCCTGCCTCCTATTGAATGTTTTATAGCTATTTGTTCCATCTCTTCATCATTGCGCGCTATGTACCTAATGAATGAAGGACATGTGATAATTTACTAGAGCATTTACATCCATCTGTACGAAACGAAGCACGAAGGTATCAAACACTTTACTATGTATAGAAATGCATACTAACGTTTCCAACAATTCTGCAGTCAATTCTGGTGTGTAAGGACATACATCCACCATATTTTCTTGGATCCATAACATTTTTTCAGCCACTATATTTTTCTTTATGAAAGATCCAAGCTTTACTTTTTCTCGGTTGGATATTCTGAAAATACGAAGACGATTAAATCATTAAGTTATGCAAAGGTAACATGTTTGAACTACGTACAATAATTACATTATTGTTGACTTAGTTATTTGTCAGAAAAAAGCGGGAAATCTCCATAATCTATATACACATACTTTTTTGTTTTCTTGATAATTGCGATAGACTTTCTACTATTTGGATGTGATACCTTTTTCACCTTCGACAGTTCCTTCTTCATAGTAGTCGACTGAAAAAAAATTACTTTTTAATTACATAAATACCTCCTATTCTCAAGATTTTGTCCCTAAAGTATCCTATTTTCAGTCCACAGTGTAAAATTTTTTTTAAAGTATTACAAAATCAATAGATTACAAACTATATAAGTCTTCTTCTTATTCCCCTTTTATTTGGTTGATAATTTCAATATTTAATTAAAAATTTATCTTTTTCAAAAAAATTTCAATTCTGAGATATTTTGGGATTATTTTAGGTATTTGTCAAACTAATTTACGTAAAAACCACAAGCTTTTTTTTTGCTTTTGCTCCTCAGATTTCAAAACTATCTGATTTTTGTAAAAAAAAAAAAGGGTACCTTATGTATCTTATTTTTTTCCACATAGGTATTCTGAGATCTTTAAACTAAATAAATATATAAATTTTAATTTTGAGAACTTAGAAGGTTTAGCTTACCATTTTGTCTTTTGTCTTTCGTCGTTCAATAAATAATTTTTTTAACGTTGATAAGTATCTTATTTATCTACAATAACTTTATAAATTGTATTCAAATATATATTTTGGACTAATGAAGTAAAACAATACGATAAAACAACAAAGACATGTGCTTGCGAACGTAACCTATAAAGTGTTTAAGTCAAGGACGTACAAAAATTAAAGGGACGGGGCAAAAAGTCCCATCTTAGGCAAGGGGGGTTGACTTGGTACATCGGGAGGGACGAAGTTACTCCCACTCTAGGGAGGGCAACTCGGGATTGGTTAGTAGAATCCGCGCATGAGTCATGTACCAGCGCGTACTATTTTCTTATATTTTCTTATTTGCAAACCAGTCACTGAGCTGAGAGCCCTCCGAAAAAGTGGGGAGAGCATGTGTGGTGTGCCCACCCCCCTTACTTACGCGTTGCCTGATCCCACAGGTATGTGCTCCATCCCATCCATGTAAAGATTGGTCCATGGCTCCACCCGCTCCACCATATTTTCTTCATCCATGGCATATCCCGAGTTTGCGCAGTATGGCTCTCAAGGGCGGATTAATGGGGGGGGCTAGGGGGGGCTATAGCCTCGGGCCCCCACATCCAACGGCCCCGCGAACTCGAATAAAAAAATATCATATTGTGCATTTGCATTTTTTCACACACGTAATTTAACTTTGCAGACGCAACCATGAATGAATCAAAATTTATAATTTTAAAATAAAGATAATAAAAGCAAGTGCGTTCAGATTGCATTAAGTATATTAAAATATATTGCTGCCAGTCGATGCATGTTTGAGTTCACGGAAAACGTAATTGTTGGCGTTTTCCGCGAATCAACTAAACTTTATATTCATAAAATAAACATAGTTTGCTGCCCTTAAGGGGGCCCCTTATATTCATTATAGCCTCGGGCCCCGTAAATCTTTAATTCGCCTGATGGCTCTATGCGCCAAATGGCCCCAAAGATGTTATGTGATATGCAAACTGCCACCGGCCAATATAATTAACAATAATTTCGAAGGGTTTCAATGAATTTCCATGGATTTAATGGAATTTTAAACAAATTTTCAATAGACCTTATGGGTTTACAAAAAATTTCAAGGAATTTTGAAGAATTTAAGGGGGTTTTATATTAGTTTCACTTTTTTATTAGCAATGTTCGCACACATATTTATATGAATTTTAAGATAGTTTTAGAAATTTTAAAGTTTATCGTGGAATGTTGAGAGGGATTTAAAAGTTTTTTATGGCATTTGAATAAAATTCAAGGTATTGTGATGATTTTTAAAAGATATATTATGTGGAATTTTAAAAGATTTCATGGAATTATAAGAAATTTTAAAATAAATTATAATTATAATATCTAGATATTTAGGATGAATGTAATTCAATTTTTGACTATCAAAATGTTACGTTTGAATATCCCATTTTTCTCCGTGTAAATTGTCGCCTTTACTGTTTATTAAATCATTTACATGACTCTAACTTCACATTAAATAAATAATAAATCACATGCGTCCATCATGAATTTTACAACAAGAATTTTTTCAACTACTTTAATGGTCTTTTTGCCATTTTTACTAATAAACCTTTACCTCCAAGGCGTTGAATCTTTTGGGAAGCTTCGGCCAGAAAGATACAAACAATTTAAAAAAAGGTGTAACGTTCAAAATACAAAAATCGTAAATTCTTCGATAAAAGTTAATGAAACAGATGATGGTTATGTAGATCCTCATTATAATTGTGATATCCTCGAAAAGGTTATCGTTCAAAGAATCTCTTACCAATCAACTTTACCTACTTTTTCAACTTCATGTGGTGTTGTTGATGTTAATTTTAACTCAGCTTGTGTAAAATGTGGGATGTGCCTTGCGATTGCTAAACAGGTTAATTTATATCCTACTTTTTGTAACAGTTTTTTTTTTTATAATGAAAGAGCATTAATTTAAAACTTTAATTTTTCCAGATGAATAAAACACTGATTGATGTTCATAAAACTATGATGCCAATTCATTGGTTCAACGATACAGATGCAACTCTCCTCTTGAGAGCAATTTGCGACAATTCATTTGAACAGTAATTTTTCATGAAATAAAATTGAAAAGCTATAAGCTCTTTTAAATAATATAATTTTTTTAAGTTTAGATACAAAGCTTAAATTAATTACTGTATATATGAGTTAAGTAACCCTTTTTAGATAATATTTTTATATGCTCAAGTTACAGTTTACGAGAACTCGATGGAAATCATCTCATATGTGGTCGAATACCAGGTACAACACTTGTCACATCTTCAGTCGATGGACAATGGAATAAACAGTAAGTTACACCTTCAAGAGAAATATTATGTATAAACATTTTTTTTACAAATAACTTCAATTAGTTTGAAGAAAAAATGTAATGAGTATCTTGACGAAATGGGTCCATTTCGATTATATGAACGATGGCAAAGATGGTGGTGTAATAATAATGGCTTAGAAGATGGTCCAGAGTCCCTCGATTTAACTACTATTTTATGCAGGTAAAAAAATTAACTCACTGTATGAATTATACACTGCTGCTATCTAAAATTCTTCCCCTGTGAAGGCATTTATGAATTTCAGTATAACAAGTTAAAAAGACATAAAAAATGAATTCCATAATACTTTTTCGATACAAACTCGTTTTCTATGATTTTCTACTATAGAGTTGATAAAAAAAGTATTTAACAAGAAATAAGTGCAAATAAATACATGTATATAAATATAAGAAATTATATATATCAACTCAATATCAATACTTCTTCTGCAATTTTGTTAAACTTGTTTTTGTGATAGGAAAATTCAAGAAGTATTATTAATTTTTTTAATAGTTACTGACGTCAATATAGATAAAGTTATACTCTTTTTTAAATAGAACTTACATATTTATAATGCATAGTGCATTTGCATTGAAAATATTATGCTTAAAAAGTATTTTAATTTTTCTGACTTGCCCTGAACCGTTGGTCTATTGGTCAGGAAATTAGGGAAAACTTGCTTTTATTAATGTGAAATATAAGGACACAGTTATATTTTTCATAATTTATGTATAATTAATTATATAATTATTTGTTATTCCTATTGTAAAAAGATTATTATAATGCTAAAATGCGTGGACTCGTTTCCTTATTCTTGGGAATAATAAGGAAACAAATAGTAATAAATATACAAATAGTAAGGAATCGAGTACGTATATGACTCATATACATTATACTTGAATTTGAATTTCTCCTAGCAACAGCCTTTCAAAACACGTACAAAATTGTTATTTAACCAAAAATTTACTACGTTTAGAGTTGTATGAATGTTTATATCCTTCTATACACGCAAACATCTTATTTTCTATTTCTATTTATTTTTATATGTATTTATATACATTCACTTTTACAATATATTTAATATTTACTGTTACCTAATTTATTTCTATAATTTAATTTTCCCCAGGGACGACACCACTTTCTTTCGTGATTGTAAGAGCATCGAATATAAAACGCAAAATGAAATACCTTTTGAAAATTTCGAAGAGCACGTAAGGATTTTAATGGAGTTGGAATGGAAATAGGATCTACACTAACGGAAAATTTTATAAATGCCATTTTACAGAAATTGAATAAAATAAAATGTGTAAATATCGTCTCTTATAATTGAAAAGGAATTGCCGGATCTTGATCAGGTTTTTTATTCAGTGCAGGATCTTCATAGAAAGTTTTTTTTCTTTTTCTGGGTGAAGGTTTGCGAGCAATTTGCGATTCTTGATGTGGAATTAAAATTGAAGTTTTCTCTTGTGTTATAAGCTTTTGTGTTTTTGAAAACTTGGAATCTGCCTCATGTTGGGCTGAACTTGTTTCTTGTAAATTCGGAGGGGACATTAAGTGAGACCATCTAGTGCGAAAATGATTTTGCTCTTCGGGTAGTCCCGAGGCTCTTGGAAGTAAATTGTCCCTTCGATAAGCATGAATACTTCGAAAAAATTGATCTTGTACTATTATTCTGTTAACCCATATTCTCTCTAAAAGACAAAGTGCTAAAGATATAAGCATTCCTCCTAAGAGCAATCCAAATGCAGAATAAACGTCTACAAGACTTGCACTGTTAAAATTTGAGGTGTCTTCACATTTTGGCATTTCTGGCAACATCGTTTTTTTGATTCTGTCTAGAACTCCATGCTCTCGAGATCGGAAGATACTGAAAGCAGAGTAAAATATAAATTAGAATCAAATTTTTCAATTCGAAGTATGACAATAATTTGGTGTTCAATATATTTATAAAAACCTCAAATTGATGATCTTCTTGTATGGAGAAGAGTGAGCCATCGGAAGAGCGACTGCTGAAAATGTTTTTTCAAGTTGTAATTCTTTTAAACTACACTGGTTTCGAGTTAATGAAGATTGTAGAATTTTTCGTGCGTCTCCAGCACCTACGAAAAATCCATAGTTTCCTTTGATTGCTTTTTTGAGACCAACAATGGTTTCCAATCGAGATTCTCGATTATCAAAAGCTTTTATGTACAGCTTTCGAAGATTGGAATCATTTGAACTCTAAAATTATCATAAGAGTAATTTAGTTTCGCCAATTTTATATTTGTAAATACTTTTCTAAAAATAGAATATGAAAATAAATATTTTCCGCTAAAACTAGACCATTTACCTCCAATTCATGCAGAAGGAGGTTAATGGTCTAGTTTTATCGAAAAATATTTATTGTTGTGACTGAAATAAATATATATTTATAGAAATATGTAAATTTAAATAATTAGTTTTTGTTTACTCGTATGTATTCGTCCTCGTTGATACTGTATCCTACTTTAAAGTAATTATACAGCAGGAGGTCATCAAGTGTTTTAATGCCCGTGTTCTGAACCGAAAGAATTGAAGTTATGAATCCAGAGTAAGCATTGTAGATCACCAAGGCAAAAAATAAACTAGATAATAGAACAGCTTTTCCTGAGCGACTTTTTGGTGTCCATGTAGAACCTTAAAGTTAAATATAAAATATAGTTTTATGATCATCATATATTCTTGAAAAATGTTTTAAAGGCGCACTCAAACTTGTGAACGAATAAGCACGTGATGAGAATGGGCCTCATACATGTGTAGTTGAAAAAAATACCTTGCATGCACATAATACTTAAGCACCAAAGTGTTGCTTCTCCAAGTTCTGCATCTCTTTCATTGTCATTGTGCAGGATAGCCTTAACTACGTAATTTATAGTTTCCATAGCAGCTACTATGATACTACAGGTTCCAACAACACAGAGGAGAAGACGATAATTAAATGGTTCCAAAAATATATTCCTCATTGAACCATAAAAAGGAGGAGCATAGTAAACATTTCTCCTGAAATAGAATAAGAATCAAAATTAAAATCACGAATTTAGAGATTTTCAATTTTAAATTTAAATTTTATTTCCTGAAGAATGTCATGGCTTTGTTTTTGCACCAGTCTGTAAAATAGATCAAGGTTTTTCTCTAGCTTATTTTCTATAATCTTCAATATGATATACTAAGGCAATTAGCTAGTCATTAGCTCAGGTAATAGCTAGGTAATAGCTTCTTATAATATTGCATCTATTTCATTCGTGTAAATGAACTTTGATATTATTGCTTTGAAATATTGGAAACCAGTCTACACTCTATTCAAAAAAAAGTTCTGATTAAAGTTACTTGATGCTTCTGGCTAAAAACTATCTAGTATAGATAACAATATTTTCAGCTTTAAAAAACTGACTTTCCTTATTATTTTAATTATACGGAAAAGTTTCTTCAAATCGGAAATTATCCGGAATTATCCTATAAATCCAATATCAATCATTTTTCATATAATTCAACTTCATTAATTGAAAAAAAGTGAAAAGGTGACAAATTCCCAAAATAGGTGAAAAAAGTTGAATATAGGTAACGACCTATGATGACTGCTTACATAGATTTAACGAGAGGGTAACTGAAACTCATTTCTTGTTGTCTTTCTGTGGTGATAGTTATGTACCCTAAACCAATATCCACAGTTCCAGAAACAACTTCTCCTAGCAAATCACTCCAAGCTTTATTAGTCACTGTTCCAATCTTCTCAAAAGCTGTTTCTACAATCCTAGAAGTATTCAATGATTCTTTTTGTGATTTTTATTTATGACAAGGACTAAAGTATTAATAGAAGCATCATGACTATAAAATTGTGCTCACGTAGTATTTAAGGAGTTTGCAATCATTTGCATAAAATCGAGAAGAGGTGCCACATCATTAATTTCTTCTTCCCTCATTGGATCTGTTTTAACATCTTTCGTACCATTGTGAATACCAACTTTGATAGGAAAACCATGAAAATTCGTCCTCAACTTGACGCTGAGGGGAGTTTTTATCAAACGCGTCTCTGGATCCCAAGCCCCCAGAGGACTGACTTGCAAACTCGCATTTTCGCTTACACGTATCTTGTAAACATGAAAAAGATAGAACGGCATCGTTTTATTTTCAAGAGATACATATTCTTTGTTTGTTTTTGCCGCGGTTTTGTCATCTGTATTATTTTTCCAGGGCTTCACAGTACTCTTATATTGGTTATATGTTTTATATCTCCTAAGAGAAGAACACGTTCTGCAATGTTAAATAAAAAAATGAATGCAAAGAATAGCATTAACATAATTGAGTCTATAATAAAATGTTTACATATTCCTGAAATGGAGAAGAAGTTTAGTCTCCTCTGTTGAGGAAAGAAATGAAGAGGCTACGACAACATCGCTATCGATGCCGATTTTTAAATCTCGAAGAACTGAATCAATGACAGTACTTGATTCATTAGTGGTCACCATTAACCAGGAAATATAATAATTGTAAAGTAATTTTGTTGAAGCCTGTAAAAACATAAAATTGAGATATATATCACCTTATATTTAGTTAATCGGAATAACTGCACCCAATTTGCATTCAAGCTAATTTCATTCATTTTTCTAAACTTATACCACGTGAAGAATATTTTCAGTATCTGTCAAGTTAAGACCATCTAAAAGAACAACGGCAGCAACGCGATGTCTTCTAATTTCGAGAGTTTCAACAATTTTCGAGCCAACGCCAGGTTGAAGAGAAGTTTTAATTCCTTTCTTTCCAAGACACTCTAACAACGGTCTTGCATATTCGAATGCACAATCTAATATGAAATTTATAAAGTTATTAACGTTTGATTTTGAAGTCTCTTAGATAAAACTGATACTCACTTTTATTCGATCCATCAAAAATGACCATTTGATCCCACTTCCTCATCTTCCCATAGTCAATGATTAATTGCAAACTCAGTACTGATGGTTCAACACAGCTTCCAATTGTTCCAGATACACAATTCATAAAGTAGAGGCAAATTTTATAGTATTTCCAATTAAAAAGAGTATTTTTCTCCTTAAAAATCATATTTTTTATTTTAAATTATAGAATAATCGTAAAAATAGCCTTTGAAAGGTGAAGATGGATTTTTTAAAAACGTCAGCTCTCAGACGGCATTAAACGAGATGTATCACATTTCACGTTTTCTTCAAAACTGGCGAGTCAAGTGAAAAATAAATTCCCATAATCGCGTGTTTGCCGTCAAATATCAAAGTGTCCTTCAACAGTTTCGTGGATGAGAATAATAGAAAATGGCAAAGGAAAGTGATTCGTGAACCTATACCTATCACGTTACTTATTAATTGTCTGGTTTTGACAACTGGGAATATCGATACCCTAAATTCTCACGAGCCTTATGCTTTTCTTCTCGCGGCTGACACCTTACGGTAATGGACACAATGGAAAAAGACGAGTTCTTTAGATTACACGTGTCTAAATAAATGACAGCGTGACGTCCTGTTGTTTAATTCCCGAGGGTGGAATGACACGAATCTTGAAAAGCGGAGTGATATTAAATAAAGTGGATAGAAACAAAAGTACATTAATTATGTAACTCACTGTTTCCACCTCCTACTACGTATTTACTTACTTTTTAACCATCTATTGTTATATATATGAAATACATATGAAATAATATGAATGTATCTCATGGTTTAATTTTTTAAACATGCTTCTGGTCATTTTTTATTATCAACATTTGAAGAAAATGTTTAGTCGATGAGGTTTGGAAATGTATCCAAATATGACCTCAATTCTTCCAAGTTATGTAATTAAATTAATATGCATTGTGCATCTTAATTGTTAAGATGTTATTAATTACTAATTGACAATAAAGTTGTTAAGAAGTTTTCTGTTATTATAGTACCTATTGTTATTAAAACAGTATAGAAGTAGTATAGCTCGTTTTGAGATATTGGTTGTGCAAATAAACCCTACAAATATTTCATCAATTTATCTACAACTGTCTTGAAGTTATAGTGACGACCTGTAATTAATGCATGCCGTAACTGCTTTCGGGGACAGTAATGTGCTGATAAGGCATTTTGTACAGGTGACTGAGGAAGAGTGCAAGAGGGGAATCCTTGAAGCGAACCAACAACTTGCAAACAGTAACTTATGCGACAGTTATATAGTCATTTCATGAAATAACGCGAAAAGGGTTAGTGTGACTCATTTTTGCATTTTTCACCATAATTTTCGTACTATCTCAATCCATTCACAGTGCATCTTCGCTGAGTGTTCAAAATTGTGTTTTAAATTCATCCTAATTATTGTTAAAAATAAATGAATTAATGGGTGGGTTGTAAACGTTTTCTTCGAAATTGCGATATTTAAAACAATAATTTAAAAATACTTGAAGTTCGTTTGAGAAAAAGGAATCTAATCGTTCAATATAGTTGCAGATTAGAGTGGGTTAACACGTTAACTTCTGTGACATAGCACTTCATTATTTAATTTAATGCATGAATAATGCAATAATTGTGTATTCTCTACTTATATCTGCGTATAATAAATTGGAAAGTAAATTATTGAGGTTTTGAGGCACTTATTCAACATAAATGGACTGAAAATTTTGTTTTTGGATTTCTTGTGCAGAGTTGATTCGCGAGAAGAATGCCTCCCAACATATCTGGTGCCACCCCATGTATTGATGAGGACAAATCTGAGGATAGCGACTCTTTGATTTTGCCATCTAAAATCAAAGAAAAAGAAATAGAACATCAGGAAAATGGATCACTAAAAACTAATGGATTTAAAGTTGAAAAACGCTTTGAGAAATCATCCTACTTTAATGCTGAATTAAAATTGAAGAATATTATTGGAATTATCACTTTGCACGTAGCGGCCCTCTATGTATTATTCACCTACCCTTATTCGGAGAAGAAAGGAACTCTCTTTTTTGGTAAGTATAAATTATTATACTACGAAATAATTATACTGCGAAACTGAATATGGTTAAACTTTACAATATTTAAAAATTAATCAATGTATTTTTCATTTATTTCCTCCGTTATTTAAAGCATATATTTTTGCATTCCGTTATATAATAACTGATGTGCACAAAAGAACTCAAGTAAATTGATAATATTTGTAGACATGAATTATGCATTATTACAAACAAGTAATATGTAATAGTGGGTAGCAAATTTTTTTTTTAATTATTTCTATTCGTTTAAATTTTGGGACGTTCCTTTTGATAAAGTGTTTTATTTTTTTTTCTTTCAAAGGTTTTTTAGTTGGTCAAATGTGTGGTTTTGGTGTAACTGGTGGTGCACATCGACTATGGACCCATCGAGCTTACAAAGCTAAATGGCCTTTAAGAGTGATTCTTCTTTATTGCTACTATACAGCTGGACAGGTAATGTACTCATAGTGTGCAAAATGTTTTAATAATATTTTTCTTCCAGCTGGTGACACTCATTCGAAATTATACATACATATATCTATATCCCTTGCTATACATACAAAATTATAACTTAATTTGGTAGAATCCATTATTTGATTGGGTGAGAGACCACCGTATCCACCACAAATATTCGGAAACAGTAGCAGACCCACATGACAGCAGTCGTGGATTTTTCTTTTCACATGTCGGTTGGCTAATGATGAAAAAGCATCCGGAAGTTATTAAACGTGGTCAACAAATAGATATGAGTGATATTCTTTCCGATCCAGTTGTTGCATTTGGTGATAAGTATGACTTTCAATGATAACGAGATTTTCAGAATAAAATTAATATTATTCGAAGTTAAGAGTAAATTTTTTGTAATTATTTGATTTTTCTACTGATAATGATAATCATATAATTCTTCAACAGATATTTCCTACCTTTGAAAATATTATCATGTTTTATAATACCGACAATTATACCAGTACTTTTGTGGAATGAAGATTGGTATTATTCTATTGTTACAAATATTGTCCGATACACCATTTCGTTGAATGCAACATGGAGTGTTAATAGTGCAGCTCATATTTGGGGTGCCAAGCCCTATGACAAGTAAGGGTGGCGGTTACTACATTATTACATGTACAATAACAATAATCGTTACAGTCAAATCTATGAAAAAGCTATGCAATGTTTCCATATAATGTTGCTGATAACATACAATAGATGTTAACAACATTATATTAATACAGATAAAATTGGCTAATTGTTACTTTTCTTTCTCAGGCAAATAGCTCCAACGGAAAATAATTTTGTCGCCTTCCTGGCAATGGGTGAGGGATGGCACAATTACCATCACGTTTTTCCTTGGGATTACAAGGCAGCAGAATTAGGAAATTATGAATTAAACTATACCACAGCATTGATTGACATGTTTGCAAAAATCGGCTGGGCTTATGATTTAAAAGAACCTTCTAAGGAATTAGTCAGGACGGTGATTGAAAAAAGAGGAGACGGTTCTCATCCAACTGAAGAGCCTGAACCTAAATACAATTAATATTTTATTAATTCAATATTAGAACATTTTGATTTTGCAATCATTTCAAAATTTTATGATATCTGCTTCCTGAGTCTTCTAATACAACATTATTTATTTTGAAAATATCAAATATAATTGATGTGATCATAAGAAAAATTATATTCTATATATGAAGAGAAACAAATTTCGTGAAGTGAATTGTAATTATTCCTCGGAATAGAGTGTAAATTTGATGATCGAATTGATATATGTAATTTTGTATGTATACAATATATATATGTCACTAAATGACAGGGTACTTCAAAAATGATAAGATCTCTTTACATCATCTATCACACTAAGGAAATTCATTTGTATATGATTAATATTTCTTTCCCTCTATAATAGTATTATAAAACGTACTTTATATTCACAATTAATAAAGAGAACCATTTACTTAATAGAAGTGCTTTTCATTTCTACCGCCTCTGAAACTTTGATTTTCAATTACATCAACAGGAAGATATAATCAATTTGATCTTGTCAGGAAGCATTATGGTAGAGTTTCTAATATAAAGATGGTTTTTCATAACAGAATAAATAATTTACTTTTAGTCTTATTTTCTTTTTAAATGAAATGAAACAATACAATTTAGAAATAAATTTCTTATCTATTGCTTCATTTTTCCGATCAATTGAGAGAGCAGAAGTTATAATTATTTCGAAAATTGGTCTTTCTTAGTATCAGAAATTCTTGCAATCCTGTCGATTCCTGTTGATTCATTCGAAAAATTTGTGTACAAATTAAATGGAATTTTGTTTATTTTCTTATTTATGCATTTTTTATTTTGTTTTTACATTTTTATTCTTATATACAACAATATGTCATTTTATTTGTATCATTTTATATCTTCATTATCATATGTTACAACGGTTAACACGTATAATCATTAGCAAATCAATAGGCCTCATTAAGTTCAAATACAAAATTAACATAATTAAATGTATTTCTATTTTTGTGACTGTAATAATTGTTATCTTTTTAAAGTAATAATAATTACTATACTAGAAGAAAAACTATTTTATAAAGCTAGACTAGAGTCAATTTTACTCAAGTTTTACATTAATCCAACTCGTGCAAGGCCGTTGACAATAATATTCGCGATATAAATGGTTTGGCGCAGAAGGTACTTGAACTTTCTATAATAATACATCATTTTTCTGCGGTCTGAAACACTTGCGATTCTTATGCCGCATATTTTTTTATTTTATTTGTAATTACGGTTCTTGTGCATCTTATTGCAGACCTATATATATATTAGTAGTGGTTTGTAATGGCAAAATCTGTCGCATGCCTATTTAATAAAAACTCCTACTATAAGTTTTTCAGTCAGATCTCAACAGTGCTAACATCTATTTCTATATTGAACGTAAAAAAGTATCAATACAATTTAATTTTCATATTTGAATGTTAAAAATTCGAGCCGTGAAGTGAAACTGTGCAAAGTTGTTAATTTGTGACGAATAAAGTTCAAATTTTTGTTTATTTGGGTTTAAGATTAAGTTCAATTTTTTTTTAACACAGGAATACAAAAATCTGAATTTCAGTTATAAAACTCTAGGTTGACCCTGAAATGTAGTCAAAAAAATTAGTGAACAGTTAAAAGTCAACCGCTTTATATGCATTAAAGGCACAATTAAGTGATCTTCTTAATTTATAACCAAAGAGACAGATTCTTGTATTACTGTAAAAATATTTGCATTTTAATTTCTTATATGTAGATTTATTCGCTAGAAAAATGGCTCCTAATGTATCCGGTCTCATCAGTAAGGACGAATCTGACAATGGAAATTCTATTTTATTGCCCGGTGAAAGTAATTGTAAGGAAATAGAAAAAGGAAATGAATTAGAAATGGCTAATGGACTTAGAGTAGAAAATAAATCGGAAAGATCATACTACTTTGGAGCCGAATTAAAATGGTTAAATATTATCAGTATTGCAATTTTGCACATTTACGCAATTCATTCTCTATTGACTTGTCCTTTTTCACAGAAGAAATTACTTATCGCCTATAGTGAGTATATTAAGAAGTTTTTTCATTATTACATCAACAAATACGAATAATAATGTTAATTATTCCGTTAATTTCCTTAAAATTTGATGTATTCAAATGTACTTTGTATCTTTTTTGTATATTTGAATATTATTATTATTAATATATTTGAATATATTATTATTAATTTAAAGCCATCTTCATGATATTTATTTCTGGCTTTGGTGTAACCGCTGGTGCGCATCGACTTTGGACCCATCGAGCTTACAAAGCTAAATGGCCTCTTGAAGTTATTCTTCTTTGCGGCTATTGTTTAGCTGGGCAGGTGATTATATATGCGTTAAGATTGTTTAAACATGTATGTAAAACCTTTGTGCGCGATAAGAATTAATCTTTCTTTCGTATCGTCTTTTATAGAATTCAATATATGATTGGGTGAGAGATCATCGCACGCATCATAAATATTCGGAAACAGATGCAGATCCCCATAATAGCAGCCGTGGATTCTTTTTTTCACATGTTGGCTGGCTAATGATGAAGAAACATCCGGAAGTAATTAGACGAGGACGTCAAGTAGATATGAGTGATATCGTTTCAAATTCAGTCCTGGCCTTTGGTAACAAGTATGATGTTCAATAATGAATCTTTTTACAATAGCGATATATATATGTAAATTATCGAAAGAAATTTATACTTAAAATGTAACATTTTTATATTTTTTCACAGATATTTTATACCTTTGAAGATAATACTCTGTTTTATCATACCGATTAGTTTACCAGTGTATTTATGGGGTGAAGAATGGTATTACGCTTTTTCTTCGACAATCTTCCGCTACGCATTTTCATTAAATGGTGCATGGAGTGTCAATAGTGTTGCTCACATTTGGGGAAACAAGCCATATAACAAGTAGGAAATAACTTGATTAGTCTTGAAACAATTTTGACATTAATTTAACTTGAGTAATAACTTCTTGATATCATATTTTTTATTTACACAGAAACATAGGACCAACCGAGAATAAGTTTGTAGCATTTATAGCTATAGGTGAAGGTTGGCATAATTACCATCACGTATTTCCCGGGGATTATAAGACTTCAGAATTGGGAAATTATGGACTAAATTGCACAACAGCATTAATTGACATGTTCGCCAAAATCGGTTGGGCCTACGACTTAAAAGAACCTCCTAAAGAATTAATTAGGTCGATGATTGAAAAGAACGGAGACCGTTCTCATCCAACTGAACAACCTGAAGCTGATCTTAAGTTAGATTAACATTTTTGTGTTAAGCAGAAGAAGAAGAGTAATATAAATACATATATTTACAGTTGTAAAAAATTCTGATTATTCTTACCAGAAATTCTTGTTACACTTAACAGAGAAACTGATTAAAATAACAAGAAGGTGGTCAACCAGAAACTTCTAATATTTCTAATTAGAATTGATATAGTAAAGCCATATTTAACATTATTTTCTGGTTATTCTAATCAGAACTTTTGTTGAACGTGATGCATATAATTAATTTAATCAAAACTGCAGTTTTTATAATGATTCTAATTATGATGAATATTTCATGAAAAAAGATAGCAATTATCTAGAGAAAATCATCAAATAACAAATTTACATTTTATAAAGCGATTCCATCAATCTTTTAAACACATACGTGTATTGTACTTTGTTCACCTGCGAGGACTTTAGTCTACGTTTTAGAGATCACGTATTACCATCATTAAAGTCTGTATATTGAAGTATATATAGAATTTATTATTGAATATATGAACAGTTTAAATATATAAATCGAATGACCAACTGAAAGTTTTATCTCTCTATATCAATTATATTAATTGAAGATGTTAATTTCAATTTTCGATTTTTCAAGAAAATTAAAAAATTTGTTGTTATCTCTTGACTCTTTTTTCATATCGTGCGTTGTTTGTTTTAAAATTTTCATTTTCGTTTGTTTTTTGAATTTTTATCTAAAATGGATATTCAACGACCTCGTCTTTTCTTTTTACACCCTTAGAAAGTGTACCAAAGCACAATCCAAACGGATAATTCTGTCGACAGCTATCGTGTTTACAGACGACGACACAGATACACACCAACGTAAAATTTAATTCGACATTTAATGGAATCCAGAAAAGTCATTTTTCATATGTATATATTAAACATTCTCACTGATGATGAGAATGCAAAAATGCATTTATATATTGTAATCTCACATCGATGATTGTGCGAAACCAATACCGGTCAATTCGATCAATATCCCAACTTTCAATCCGATTGAATTCGGAAATTAGGATTGACAGGATTTTTTCGGATTCATTCGGATTACAAGTTCGGATTGATTTTTAATGCACATCATATTGAAAACTTCCTGCGGATTATAGATCGAAATTAAATTGTTAGTTCGGATATAAGTTTCGGCATAAATTAATAAAATTTTTAATTTGTTCGAAATGAATTTCAATCCAAATTTTTTGTCATGGAGGTCAGAAATTGATCTGTCTGTCTAGTTATAATGAGAGGAAATTGTTTGGCATAAACATAACAGAAGAAAACAGATTTGACTTGCTATTAAACTTTTTATAATTATACATTATCATTCCGAACTTTTTCTGTGCACGAATGTATTTCGTGTACAACTGACAAAAGTACAGCCGGGGAGTGCATATCAAGCAATGATTACGTCTTTATATATATATATATATATATATATATATGAATCATTGGCCACCTAAATCAATTAATCTGAATACTAAGTCCAAAAGGTATAGCAAAGTTTATATTTCGCAATACACTGGAGAGTATGTACATATATTTAAAACTTGACTCTTTGCTATATTGATAATATATACTATTCGCATTTTGGTATCGTGAACTCCTTCTTATATAAGATACCAGTTTTTCTAACTTTCCAATATTTCATTATCATTAAGAAGGTTTAGCAGAAATTATCATATGTACAAATTACAAAATGTCCGCAGGAATTTAAAAAGAATTTGATCAACTTTGGCAACATTTCAAATAACTTAAAAGGATTTCTAAAAAGTTTCAAAATATTAAAAGGATCAAAATATTTTAAGATATTTAAAAAATACCTTAAACGATTGAAAGCGATTTAAAAGGATGAAATTTAAATTGATGAAATTGAGCGAATTAAACTTTAAAGGACGTAAGGGATAAGTATTTTTACATCATTTTTTTGCATAAATATAAACTAATATGACTTGAAATCAAACATTCTCGAATATTCTTGAAAAAGTTCTCGCGGGAATATTCTCCTATTTTTCGTTCTCGAGAATTCTAAAATTTTATGTGCATGCAAAACTGCAAATCTGCAAATAGTTCAGGCTCGGCGTGAAAATTGATCCTTGAAAAGGGGGTTCGGAAATTAGCTAACGGCACAACGTGACACGACATAGGCTCGGCGCGGCCGTTTTTAAATCGTTGACGTGGCCTCAGCCTCAGGTGGCGTTACTTGTCCGAGGTTCCAGGATACTATTTAGTCCTAACCGCGTGCTCAGCTACCGGTGTCTCAGCTCAGTTAGTCTGCTTGTCTCTTCGTCATCGTTTCATGTGTCCGGTTTAAAACGTAGTTGTCGCTGTCAATCGGCAATTGTTTATAAATTTTCAATCAGTTTTGGTAAAAGTGCTAAATGTAAACTAGTATTCCAGAAGTTGCTGAGAAAATTAAATTCCGGTCTCAAGAGGTTACAATTTGCAAGAGGAAATAGAATACCTATAGGTACGTTGAAATTTGTGAAATTGATCGGTTCCACCATCATGTCTATCCTTAGAAAACGCGAATTTTATTGCTTCGTACCAATGTTAAATTAAATATCCTGTTATTGTCCTCTGCATGTACAAGGTTATCAAATTTCACGAGCGCTCGTAAACATTATGTCAATTTTTATTAGATTCGAGACATTTATAGTCTAATACTGAGGTGGATTTTAAATATTCGTTATTCAATCAGGTAAATTGAAGATTGCTTATAGGGGAACATGAGAGACTAAATTTATGGATCTAATATTTTACTTTATAATAAATTAGTGACAAAACTAATCTAAATGAATGCATCAAAATAAACTATACAATTTTCTGTATTTGAAGTCAACCTTTCACTGAGAAGGAAAACTAATAATTGAATTTCTAAATATAATTGATGTCAATATTAATTCAGATATTTAATGAGAAAAAACTATAACTATTTAAGAATTTGTCACCTTCACCTTTTTTCAATTCATAAAAACTTCTTTCGATAACTGAAATAAAAAGGAAAGTCAATCTTTTAAAGCTGAAAATATTTTTATTTGAAAGTTGCAATTTTATTAAGCTCGTGAAATTCTTAGAATTAAATACCTTTCAAATTCTTTAAATTCTTTTAAAATTTCTTCAAATCCTTTTAAATCTTTTAAAGTCCCTTCAAGGTCCTTGAAATCTTATAAAAATCCTGAAATCATTTCAATTCTGAGACCTGTTGTCATTCATATTGAATTTAATGAATAATAAATGAAAAAAATTTATAACACCTCCTTTAAGTCTAAATAATAAATGCATTTTTCCGTATCATTAACTTATGCCAGTGTGGAAAATTCGATTTCAATCAATGACTGAAATTTGACACAATAAATGAATGTGAAAGAATCATAAATTAAATTAATGATAATTATACTATAAATAAAAATTTATGTTATATCATAGGAGATGATCGCGATTTGCACTGATAAATTATACATTTGGTATAATTTCTAGATAAATATTAACATCTTAAAAGGTAATCTATCTTAATTTGTGATTATGACATGTTTTGGAATCAGAATCAGTTAATCTTAACTCAGAAATAATCGAACTTGACCCTAGCCACCAAATTTGCTTTGATGTACAGAAATTTACAATAATTCTTGAGAAGATTCCCAACTATATTGATTCCACGTTTGTTATCGAATATCTGATGTAGGTATTTATTATATAGATATGTCAATTCTCTAAAAATTCTTCAAATTGCTTTCGTAATTAATTTTTTTTAATTATTAAAAATCTCCTTTCAAATCCTTTTAAATCTTTTGAAATCCCTTGAAATTCTTTAAAATCTTTTTAAATCAGTTAAAATCATTTGAAATTCCTTAAAATCTCTTGAAATCCCTTTAAAATACTGAAACTTTACGGAATTATTTAAAAATTCCTTGAATTATAAAGATTTCATACACTTTACAAGAAATTGCAACGTTCAAATAAAAAAATTCTCAGCTTTATAACCCTTTCGGTATCGAACGCATTGTCCACCACACTACCCCAAAAATTCGCTCGTACCGTGAGGGATAAAAAATTGACTTCCCTTTTTATTTGAGTCATCCGGAAAAGATTTTATCAATTGAAAATAAGTGAATAGGTGACAATCTATGATGACTGTGTCACAGACCTAAATATAATTTTGTTAATTTAGTTACGATGGAAAAGAAAGAAAATATCTCACTCTCTATTCTTCTGCGTGACTTGGTTAAATTCGTTTGGATTTTATAAATCTGCAATCGGCTTTCCTCAGATGAGTAATATGTAAAATTCGTTTTCTGTCGAGATTCTTTGAAAATTCAATACTTAGCACTAGCTATAGCTTACGAAAAAAAAAACGTTTTAGCGCAAGAGAATAATGTTTAAGTTCATAACTGATGACGCGCACATCAATATTCTTTTTCAATCATGCTGAAAGACACGTACAAACCTTTAACCTCATAAAAAAATCTTTAACCTCATTATAAATTCTATTCGAGATATGTCAACTTTTTTCTATAAACTAATTATTTTTAATAATAAAATCTATTACATATGTAACAGCAAAAAAATTTTTGTATTATGTATAAATTTTCTTTAATAATTTCCTTCAACGCAATAGTTTAAAGAAAATTTGAGCCGGTTTATGCACAACTAGCATGAGTCTGTTAATCTAATTATTACAATGATCCATATTCAAGGTAATGAGCAATCATAATGTCACATAATGTAATATACAATTTCACGATACGTAATGAAGTGATAATTGCAGAGGCTCTTATAATTCCTTAACAGTAATTAAAAAACACTTTCCATAACATGTTTTCATTAATCCATTGATAAGTATGCATGAGTTCAGTCATTTATCATATTCTTCACACATTAGTTTTCTTTAAGGCATTAAAAAATCAGATTCTAACATCTCACGATGTCAAGCAGTAAAATTGTCAATTTTGACAGGTTTTTTGTTGTTTTTATGCGCATATATTAATACATATTAGTAAAACCTCTGTTTTTGACCTTCTTTGAAATATTTTTGCAAATAAGAATGAAAAAAAATGTATTTTCGCCAGATCAATACACGTCAATACTTTTAGCCCAATTTTTTGCAGTTTTTATAGAAGTAGCTCGCGCGCTTTTCAATGAGTTCGGTTGAAATAGTATGATACGAGTCGCGTGATCGTCCAGGATTGGTTGAGAGATCTCAGCTGAGCTCAGGGCCGCTGTTGGTTCGTGGTAGTGTGTATGGTACCACATTTCCAATGTCGATGCACGCGGGTTTCTTCTCCTCTCCTTTTCTTATTATTTCCTCTCTTCTATCTTGTTCAATTTTACATCCCTTCCTTTTATTTCTTTTTGCACATGTTAGCAAAGCACGTGGCTCTTAGGTGCCTTTTACGTGAATAAATTGTGTCTGAATCCTGATACATCATGCGACGCAACTTATCGTACCATTCCATATCACACGAAATGTATTATACATTTTGTTCTTATTCTTTTATTTTAGATAAGCCATGCATTTTTTTTGAATTTGATGGCTCAATAGGAACAAAAGCATTCTTATGAAATTGCATGTCGTATTGCTTTTATAAATTTGTCAAGAATATACACATTTTTTCTACTGTTTTTCTAAATACTTTTTTATGCCATTAATTTCAATACTTCGAAACATTGGCTTCTAAATCTTTTTGTATTTAAAAAAAATTTATAAGATCTTTTATCCTTATTTTTTAATGGAATTTAGTAGATAACATTTAAATAAGTATATAAAGAATTAAAAGAGCCTACAATATTTATAAGGCTTAAAATTTGTAATATGTGGTCGACACATCAAACCTTAAACTTATTTGTGAAAATCACCCATATATAATACACTTTATTTTTACTATGAAGACTGAATTCAAATTGAAATTAAAATATGTTAAAAATGTTATGCGTTTTTTCTCCGAAGTATTAAAATTCTTGTTTTTATGATTTATTCAAATTTCAGTTTACATGATTCATTCTTAATAAGTTTAACATTTATTTGGATTATTGCTGGGTTAATTTCATTTCTCGAGATAAGCCAATGGTTCATGTCTGACGATTCACCTGTGGAATAACATCTTATTATTTTGTCCCATTAACAAAAGGATCTGTCAAGTCTGGTTTCTTTTCTACAATACGTAAAATAAAACATATAATTAGGTATTTTTAGTATTGACGGCCCTGCGAAGTTCCTTACATAATAGGGTTTTGTGAATCGCTCAACGATAGCGGAACCGAAACTTCACCGACTGCGGCTGTTGCGATAGAAACATGTGCGGGTCGGTGACTCGTGTATGACTGCATGTATTGTACTGCATTACATGCATTCAAGCATCGTGTGCTCTCAACGAGGCTTACGAGATGCGAATGAAGTAAAGCATTCGATGTCAGTGCCAAGGTTACGTGTATCAAGTTTAATCGCACGCATAACGTAATATCTTCCTACTTGATATGCGGGATGGTACTTGACTATCATCACTGAAAGTGTGATGATAAGAAACTGCAAATAATTGTTTCTATAACTTTCCAATGCTGAACCTTTGACATTCAAAAATAAAACTGATATCGACCGAGATGCATTTTCTATCTCGTTTTTTCATTTTTCACATACATTTTTATCATTTCATACATAGTAGACACTTTGCGTATACTATATTACAGATAGTATTACTTTTGCATACTTATGCTTTCGATTATTCTTCACATTACATCATATACCTATATTAGCATGGGAAATTCGCATTCTCTATGTTATAATATCTGAATGCAAAGATTGCTTCATAAATTTTGTGCGGATTTACATGAGTTATCAAAATTGTTGAACTTGCGTGTCTCGCATTTTTTTTTTGTATATATACATGCAAAAGTGTGGTTTGTGGTTCCATACTCAGTGAAATTTATTAGTCATCATTTGAATATTATTTATTGTATTAATTTAAATTATAATTTAAATTGAGTTGCATAAAGAATTGATTTGTATATAGTGTTATAAAAGAATACGCATGAAAACGTTCTGAGAACTCATTTTTCAGTCTATTTCATATTTAAATTTCCCTTTCGCAACTGCTATGCGTGTAGACTCCAAAACCATTAAACAGTAGTACAGAAACTTAATTTTCAAAAGAAATTCAACCAAAAACTTTTAATACTTTTACCTAGAATTTATATCAAGAGCATATTTAGCACTATTTTCTGGTTAGAATAACCAGAATTCTGGTTATTGAAGGAATTGAAACCCATTCAAATCTTTTGAAATCTTTTTGAATTTCTCATATTAGTTTTACGTCAATGATATATATTTTGTGCGATTTTTATTGAAATTATTTGTGTAAAAAGGTATATACAAATACCTACATGGAAAAGAATATTTAGTTACTGAGTATAAAACAATGCTTTAATTAAAAGGTAGCATGATACGACCTTAATATCAACTTTAATTATACACGCTTTAATAAGCGGAAGAGTGTGAAACCCTATACAAGGAAGGCATCAATATTTATTATAAATATAAATTTATAACTGTACTTCTTTTTTAAGACTATGAATTTCCATTGTATACAATTTAATAAAAGGCTTGTCCAGGAAATTGTGATAATACGCTGAGCGCAATGACCTGTCGATGTATTCTGTGAAAGTTGCTTTAAAACTACTACTTTTAACAAGTACGAATATCGATCTTTCTTTTCAGTAAGTTCAAAGTCTAAAAATCAGTTTGACCGGAGGATTATGGCAATAGATTCAGCGATTCAGGTCGTTGAAAAATGTAGGTGAAGAGGATCGGTATTATGACCTTTTCAATTACTTTGCATTCTTGCCATTTTTTTAATTGATCCTGCGTTCAACAATGTCACCTATTTCTCACCTATTTTTATGAAAATAAAAATCACCTTTTCACCTTTTTTAATGTCAATAAGTACTCATGTGTCTGTAATAGGTATAGGTTTAGGTATGACTGTGATTGTTAAATTGATTTATTGCATAAAAGACATGCTTCCTATAGTTTTGTGGCCACAAAAAAGGAAATTCTCCCTTATGCAGTGGAATATGCGCAAAAGAATCAAAGTCCATAGAAAGGGTGGTTTTGGTTCCTCGAGTCTGCGCTTCGACAACCCTCTCAACATTTATTTCTCAGCTAAATCCGCTGGCAGTCGATACTTGGTCCCGATCGAGCGAGTATCTTCCTTTCGGTATTCGGAGACGTGCGCGACTCATGTTTTTACCCTCGGCATGGAGGACACTTTTCACATTTTTCATCAGGTACCCTACTCGTCGATTCATCACGATATCACTTCGTCCGTTGCGTAGATTTTGTCATTTCAGATGACTTCAGCAACAATTACCGCCTCAATTTATCATACCAAATCATCCATGTACGAAAACATTATTGTTTCAGTAATTACGTTGAGATGACAATTTACAAATTTTTCATACTCATGCCCATTTCTTTGGATTATAGAGTACAACACTAGCACTGAAACCGATAAAAAACATCATTTTAGTTAAATCAATAATAAATGAAAATCAGAGAAGCAAAATATTCCCAGGGTGCATTCTCCCTGTACTGGAAATCTGGAAATTACTGGATTCTGTTGCTAAGTGTCAAACAATCTTTTAGGTCCCAGTGTTGCCATGTCCGAATAAATATGATTCTTTAACAGGAAATACATAACTCTCGTTTCAAAATCTCTGTAATATAATTGATACATTGTTAAGGGAAACCTTGAAATTTGCAAAACTTTTGCGAAAATATCCTGGAAATGGGATTCAAATTTGTATGAGTTATTCAACCACAGATCGATATAGGATTTGACCTGACACTACATATATTTTATTATTATATAAGACACTTAATAGTTGAGTTAATAAAATTTTGAAGGGTTAATGTCGTGGGTCAGTTGTCTATAAATCCAGCTATATTAGCTTCTCTTATGATGTGTCTTTTCTGGACATGTTTTCATGAGCAGTGAATAACATACTTTTTTATTATAGATTTAACTGAAGTGGGACATTATTCAGTTATTTCATAAATTCCCCTCCATTTTGTCACACATATAATCACACTTTGTTTAATCCCCCTTCTCCTTTGATTAATAGTGACGTAATATCTAAATGACACTTTGTGTTGTGTGACACTTTGTGAGACTTCGCTTGTTTTCAATGAAATCTTTACAAATCTGTGTACATAATTTCTCCGAGTTTCTCTTTTTTAAATTAAAAATCAGCAATCCAAAGAAAAATATTTCCCATAAGTTCACTTTATGAGGAATGATTATTTTTTACAGAAGCAGAGCAAGAATGCCTCCAGACGTCACAAGTGCCCCAACGGGAGTTCTTTTTGAAGGGGAGACTGTCGAATCTACTGTGGTGAAAGATTCATCACAAAAGGTCAAATACACGAGACAAATTGTCTGGAGAAATGTTCTCGTCTTCGCTTACCTTCATCTAGGAGCACTTTATGGATTATATCTTGTTTTCACATCTGCCAAGCTAGCAACGACACTTTTTGGTAACTGCAAATAATATAAATAATAAGAAAACACATGATCAGTACTTAAAACCGTTAAAACAATGTCAGGAGTTGCAATGAATATTTCAAGAATATAAAAAGATATAAAAAATGGTAAACAATGCAAATATTATTAGCTGAAAGTCAAACTCTACTGCCTCAAGATTCAAGTTTTATCTCCAAATTAAGATTCAATCTTTCATTATTTTACTTGTCAAGGCGGTTTAGATTTCACAATTCTGGGCCTAGAAATTATATAAATATGCAAATATATTAAGTATAAAGAAGCGTTATTAGAAAATGTCACATTCTTTTGGCCTTCGATTTCACTCAATTTCTTTCTGAATATGATATGTGATTTGTGGAACAATTTTAAATGTTTAAATTTAAAATTCTTCAATATTCAATAGTTCGACTTTGTTGCACTAATTTTTAGATAAAGGTGGAATCTAAGTATATATGAATGCAATCATGTAATATTAATCTTATTGTCAATTATTCAGATTATTCAGTCCGACATACTCTAAGGTTTTTAATAAGATGCAAGATGCTTCGCGTTTCTATACATTTTTCTAGCATATCTCTAGTAACTCTCTGAACATGCTTGTCAAAATTTTTCATATTATTATTCATTAAAATCAATGCAATGGAAAATGCACTAAGAATTATTGATGAGAGAATTCAGCTGATAAATATAAATATTTTGTCAAAGCACAATGAGAGAATAAATCCACTATGTATGAGACATACATAACTCGCAAGTTGACACAATGAGTTCTCTAATTAGATTTTCTTCTGCAGCAATCTTCCTGTATCAGTGCAGCGGATTTGGTATTACAGCAGGCGCACACAGACTATGGGCTCATAAATCTTACAAAGCCACGTGGCAGCTTCGATTGCTGTTAACCATCTTCAACACGCTGGCCTTCCAGGTGAGTGTTCCAAAATGCTTTTCAAATTACATAATATAAAAATATAAATTACAACCATATCTATTTTTTAGGATGCTGCAATTGATTGGGCGAGAGACCACAGGGTGCATCATAAGTACAGCGAGACAGATGCTGATCCTCATAACGCAAAGAGAGGTTTCTTTTTTGCCCATGTTGGTTGGTTAATGTGTCGAAAACATCCCGAAGTGAAGATCAAAGGCAAGGGGATTGACATGAGTGATTTGCAAAGTGATCCAATTCTCGCCTTTCAGAAAAAGTAAGTCATTTTATTTATTCCTCTTTATTTTAATTTAATTGAACTCGAATTTCGCTGATAAGAAGTTATCCACAAAATACGCGATACTCTTGGGGATATTATGGTTTATCACGCAGGGGTGCTGTGGTTAAAAGCAATTTATCACGTGATATTGATAATTCACCAAAAACACTTTGCGTGCAAGAACTCTGTCAAGTCACTAATTAAACGTGATTAAATTCGTGAAATAAAAAACAGAGCCAAGTACAAATATGATAACTATTATCAAATTATATATTTTTAAATACTTCAAAACAATTTTTGAAATCCCTTAAAATATCTTGAAATTCTTTATAAGAATTATAAAGGTCTTAAAATTGTTTAAAATATTTTGAAATCCGTTAAAAAGCCTTTGAATTTTTTTTAATTTCTTGAAATATCGTGAAATCTCTTCTAATTTATTCAGATTCCTTAAAATCAAATTAAAACTCTTTAAATCTCTCGAAATCTCGGACAACGTCGGGTCAGGTAAATTTATGCTATATAGTTATTACATATTACTTCATTTATAAATATGACATTAATTTTGTATATACATATAAAACAAGAAACGAAGTACTGTAACTTTTCAAAATTTATGTGAAATTCGGTGAAATTTTTCCTTTTAAATGAAGAAAATGATTATTTCTTTGGTCCAAGAAGAAATATTTCTTTGAATCGTGAAAGTGATGAAGGTGTCTTTTATTCGTAATTCTGCTTTTTTACAGATATTATATCTATCTGATGCCACTTATCTGCTTCATAATTCCTACTCTCATTCCTGTCATGTTTTGGAATGAAACTTGGACGAATGCTTATTTTATTCCAGCCATACTTCGATATACATTCACGCTAAACATGACATGGCTCGTCAATTCAGCTGCTCATCTCTTTGGAAATCATCCATATGATCAGTGAGTGTAGAAAATAATTTTCAAAAATTATTATATGAAAACTAGAGTTTTCTTAGCAACTCAAGTTAGAACGATAGCAAAATTGCTGAGAAGCCTTGGTTATATCAAGATACAGTGAACGTAACAGCAATTTTAAAGCAATTATTGAGTTCACTATGTGTAAGAGTGGAATTATTATGACTTCTAGAAACTATTTCTCCTTTTCATTTTCCCCATAGTAATGAATCTAAAAGTAAATAATAATTTATATGTGTTACATACTGTTATATTTAAAAGAATTTAAATTTAAAAACACTTGAAACTTGAAACATTCAAACAAAAAATAATTTTAAAAATTGCTTCTTTTTTACAAACATTGATAACCTTCAATTATACTTGATAAAAACGCGATGTGATATAATGAGTGATATGATATTTGCGCCTCGTGACGAAAAGCAGGCGCATTTTAACATTTTGTAGAATATTAAAATTTTGTCTGACCGAAATTATCGCTCAATTATAATCTATAATGCTTTCATTGGATAGATTTTGAGATATCATGGTTACTATAGGCATATTTAACAATATTTTATGGCTAGAATAATAGAATTCTGATTATTTTAACCAGAACGTTTTTTGAGTGAATAGATAATTCTATTAAATAAAAAATCTTGCTTAATTTCTCAGATATCTTAAAATCGTTTAAAACTACCTCAAATATAAGAAACTTGTTTGAAATACAAGAATTTATAATTAATTTGTATTTAATATTTTTGCTATTTGTCAAATAATTTAACGAATAATTTCGCAGGTTTATCAATCCTTCAGAGAACAAGAGCGTAGCGATCATGGCATTGGGCGAAGGATGGCACAATTACCATCACGTCTTTCCCTGGGATTACAAGACTGCTGAGCTCGGTAATTACAGATTCAACTTTACAACGGCGTTTATAGACTTATTCGCGAAAATTGGTTGGGCCTACGACTTGAAAAGCGTTTCGAGTGATATAGTCCAGAAACGTGTCCAAAGAACAGGTGACGGTAGCCACGAAGTCTGGGGTTGGGGTGACAAGGATCAACCTCCAGAGGAGCGAGAAAAAGCCATCATAACGCATCATTCGAAAAACGAATAATTAATTGCTACCCAAAAGTCACATGTACAGTCTCGACACCATTAAGTAGTCAAGTGTTTTTTAAAGATTAATATAAACATAATTGTCGACCCTTCAAATCCACCTTAATCCATATTGTACTGGATGCCGTATTTTACGTGAAAATTTCGGAGGGTACGTAAACACGAAAAAGAAGTGAAGGAAAAGCGTAAGAGTACTAATTTTTTTTAAGAAGTAATATACGGGTAAAGAGATTTGTGCCAAAGCGACTGACTCTTTTATACATTTAATGATATAATAGGAGCTCTAAAATAACGATTCCGCAACCCTGAAATAAGTTTAACTTTGGCATGCCGCACTGTGCGCTTTACAACGCAATCAATATTTCAAGTCGAAGTAAAATTTCCAATACGAGTATTGAACACACTTATTTTTTTATTGGTGCACATAAAAATTTAATGTAAATTTGTACAAAGGTGACTGAAAAACTATAAATTTGTCTACGTAAAGCGACTCTTTTGCTACCGTACGATTTTGTAAACATTGCTTTTTTATGCATTCTGTTGTATCGTTTTTTCTAGACTTGTATTTATAAGATATATTTTCAATACTGAAGGTGCACAATATTATTACTACATAATAAGAAGTTGCGGAGAATTAATCGGATAGCTCCAGTTCTCTATGGTCTAAGGTCTAAACTGTCTGGAATTTAATTCAATGTCCAAGATCAAGAATTGAACCAGAATAATCAAAATGCGGGAGTGAAAGGCTATGAAACATTTATGTATCGCATCAGATAATTGGCACTTTCACAGTTAATTATTCTATCAGTCTTTTAAGCTTGGGGATTTTTAATCAATCTGCAAAATTATACTTTACGTGATTTTGTTAAGAAGACTTTTGGTTGCTTAGATTCACTTTCAATTTAATTCGATCTTTCAATAATTTTCTTCTTTACTTTCAAATCATTCTATTCTTTTTAAAATGATCCGTTTGTTTCTGCGTTCCCACTTTATTTATATCATTAATTAAAATTAAATCATTAAATTTTCAAAGTAATCAAAATAGTTGCGAATGGGTGGATTTTTCTTTGCAATGTCCTCAAGAATTACATTTAGAGTTTCATCTTTATGTATGAAATGAGGCGTCTACTGATTACAGACTGGTTAATTAAGCCCTTGTTAGATTAAGCCTCTAGTTTTTAATGTCATGATTCGTCAAACTGTTAATCGACATGAACTCTCACTTTTCAAAAAATATTCGCTATGGCACAATTAGTTATAATTCAGAGCAACTCTGCAGGAATTACTTTCTTTTACTTTGTTGTCCTTTTTGCTTCCTAATAATAGTTTGATTGTTCTTGTCAAATTGAAACCGTCGAATTATTTTTTTGACAACTAGTGTAATCATGAAATAATTTGTCTTTAATTACTTAAATAGAGCGCTTAGATTAAGTACCTAAATTATTTTAAAGTTTAAAAAAATGAAGTGATATGCGAATGTTGTCGTAGAGTGGTAGTGAAGTGTAAAACTTTTGAAAGGGGTCATTTAGATTATTGATATTGATATTGAGATTAGCGACAAATTTTCTAAATTTTAAATTCAGTCAAACAGAATTTTCCTTTGTTTCAGACACTAATACATCGCGTAAGTTACCTCGTACCTGTGCAGCGTTAGTGTACTTTATTTAGACGTTTGATAGATTTTCCAAATGCGATTTTGTGATAATTAAAAGAAAAAAAAAAGAAACTTTTTAATCGAAAAGCGATCATTTGCAAGTTGCTCGATACGAAAGCAGCTATTTTCACTGAGAAACTTTTGCTACGATTAAATATGGTTTCAAAGAGCCTCGATGCTGGTGAAATATAAAAAGAATCAAACTCTTATTGCTGGTCGGTAAGGTTGAGACTTTTTTAAAGTTTTAGTTTGTTTACACCACAAAAATTTATTATACATATAAGAATGTTATATTTAAAGTATCAAAAACAAGAGCTGTATCTTTAATATGCGAATGAATTCAAAAACTAATAAAATAACTGCATCACTATACGGTGTATTATACAATCATACAATATTGAATATATTCACTGTAACTCCAGTAAACTGTTTAATAAAAGCATATATTTTTAAGTAAATGAAATTAGAAGTGTATAAGTTTATATAATAGTCATCCAATATCTAATCTCAAAATGCGATTTATTCATTTTGCTTAACAAATATTATAATTAGTTTTTTCGTCGCTCTTCGGAGTGTTATCGCTCCATTTATATGAGTTTCTTTTTTTAAGGAAAAATACACTTGGGACAGAAACTCCCGAGTTCGAGTGTGACTTTTGTCTGAAAAATTTAGCGAAATTTTGTCCTTGCCACTAATTTTCACTATCATATTCGTAATCAGCGCGCAAAATAGGTAAATAGAGTTTGAAGGAAATTGGGTGATTCAGCTACATATTTGGAACTTTATCGTTAATTGCATTATTTTTCCTTAAATCGATTATGTATATCGAATAAATGGAAATGTTTCAGGATTAATGGATTGACCTACGTACTTTCCTTATACAGTGATTTGTATCTCGAGACAAAAATGCAAATATTTATAAGCAAAGAGGTAAACAGTATTGATTTGTTAAAATCGCTGTATGTTAAATAATAATTTACAAGGGCACATATACCCTTTATGACATGAAATTAAGGTCCATTTTAATCTCGTGGTAGTTATTGATTTTCTGTAAATGATTACTAATGATGGTAACGTAGTGCTGCTTTTTTTGCTTCTTCTTCTGATATCTTCTTCAGTTCATCCCAACACTTAGGTGGAGAAGTTTTCTTTTCAACTGTAAGACTCAAAATATCTCGAACTGCTTGCACTGAAATTGTTTTCGATGATGATACAAAACCCATCGACTCCCACATCCTGATGAAAAATGTAGTGAAGCCTTTATCGTATCCTCCATATTCGCCTGTCTTCCAGTCCCACGGCAGAAGGTAGTGATAATTGGGCCAGTATGATTTGTTTAGCAAAAATATAGAGTTGTCGTCAACGGGAAATCTGAAAGTAATTAATTATTACATTTTCTGATGGTAACGTAAATTTTATTAATTAGAAGATCGGGGAAAGATGAACTGAGAGAACTTAAAGTTACTTGAAGAAAGAAGAAACTTAATTTTGATGTTCTTCGCCTTGTTCACTTTCTATGCACGCCATCGCCATCAATGACGATGGTACCGTGACTTTTGGGCAATTTAAAGAAGAAGAGTGTGAAGAAAAGATGATAAGTATCGTAAATAGACCCTAACTTGTCTCCTGGCTTAAGTCCCCAAATTAGCATAGCACTGTTCACCAACCACGACATTTGACATGTTACTGCTAAACGTAGAAATCCGAGGATAAAGACGGAATTCAGGATTGTTTCACCCCAGTATTCAGCTGGTGCATTGATTGGCAATAGCAGACCAAGAATTGGAAATAGGATCCAGTAAAACCTGTACAAAATGAAAAATACGTTAGTAAGAAATTTTCACACAAAAAATGCTCAGAACTTTTCGTATAACCCAATAAAAGAGAGGTTGTGATTATATCGAAGCTACTAATTTATGTATGCTTCGTATGCATAAATTATTGACAAAGCGCGCATGATATTTTAGTTTTCTAAAATATCTATATTACCTCCTCTGAATCCAAACGTATCCATCAACCTGAATCACTCGCATATCAATATCTTTCTCGATTTTTTCCCGATCAGGAATATCAGTCATTAAATTAGTGAATACATGACTATAGAGGAATCCTTTATTGTGATTGTAAGGATCTTTGTCTGTCCCATAGAACTTGTGATGAATTCTATGTGACATCACCCAATCATAAACGTTACCCTGGTAAGACATTTTTTTAAGTACAATCAATTATTTAAAAATTTGTTATTAATATTTAAATATTGGTACTTACGACACCAGCGAGTGTATGACCAATAATTAATAAAAGTCTGATGAATCCTGAGGCTTGGTAGGATTCATGGGCCCAAAGTCTGTGAGCACCTGCAGTTATGCCCAAAGCACTGAAGCCCATTATAAAGAGGGCTGAAAGGGAAATGTTGAATAGACAATTAATAATATTCAAATACAAAAAAAAAAAAGATACAAAATTACATGACTCCTGTTTAAATTTAAAAATTTTTAATTCATTTTCTTACCAAATATTACAGTCAACCATTTGACTTGTGTAACGAGAAGGAAAAGACCATATAAGCCAAGCACATGAAGATGAATGTACCAGAGCACAGCGATCCATTTGAATTCACGCTTTTTTTCCTGCACGGTTTCTTCCGGCATTTTGGATTTAAAAATAATACTCAGTAATTACCTGATATTTAAAAAATTATTAACTTTTAAACATCTAAACTTCTAGAAAATAAGAATAACGAGAATTCAAAATTAATTCTAAAAGATTTCAAAGAATTCCCGTAATTCAAAAGATCTTGAAAATAATTCTGAAAAATTCAAGATGAATTCAGTAGTATTAACCCATCGAAAAATACCTATTTTTTATATGGGTCATTATCACATAACTTTAGTTTTTGAATTGAAATAAATTGAATTTTTAAAGCGAATATTGTAATTGATTAATATTAGAAAATGAAAGAGGGGTCGTTCAAGTATTACGTAATGCACTTCAGGACCTATTTAAGGCTTAAAATTTGTGAAAAAATTTACTTAGTGACAACGATATGTCCGAAATATTTATTCTTCTTCCTTATGGGAAATTAAATTTAAAAAAATACTTTTTATTACATATTTTGTTGGAGTGGAAACTCACTTGATACCGAAACCACTACGTTTCGAAATATTATTTCAGTAAACTATACTCGCGTAGGATACGAAAAAGACTGAAAAGCTTTACAAAATTCAACCAAGCAATTTGATTAACCTTGTGACCTTAAAGGAATATCATTACCTTTTATAATGTCATTTCCTCTCGGTTAATCTGGACTGGACATAAAGAAGCCACCGGGAATTGGCTCGCTTTTCAATTTGTAATTTAAATCTTGTATTTCACATTTTGTATACATAGTAACATCGTTTAGAGAAGTCCAATTACTACGTATAATATTTATCTCTTAAATCCCTGAATGTTATGTCCATATCGTAGCAGGGCCATAACAGCCATAACTTGAACCCTTCCTCCCCCAAAAAGCGTTACGTTATATACGGACGACTTTCCTTTTATTTTGTAAACCTTCTTATTACAATTTTGATAACAAGATGGACGAATGTAAATTTTTATTAAACATAATAAAAATATTATCTGCTCTTAGCAGTGGAATTTTTCTTCCTTTTTACGACATTTGTGACACATATCACAAAGTGCATGTCCGGTTACAGTTTTGCATGCTTCTACATATTGAATGACGACAATTTACGGTGCGAATAACATTAATTCTAACTAAATGTAGCAAAAACGGATATATGTGTAAACCAAAAATTCATAAATAAGTGCAATGTTTTTAGTACTTAAATATTCAGTTTATTTATAGTTCTTTTTTTAACTTTGAACATCACTTTAAATTTATTATTTTATACTGACTCTCCTCAATATTAGGCATACAGATGTTTTCTTATCAGGATTTTTATTTAAGTTATTGTTACATATAAAAAACCTGATAACACTGTTAAAAATGTTTGCAAAACCCGTGTGGAAAAATTTCAGGGCACTGGTCAGACCGTCTTTTATTTCTGTTCAAACTCTTAACAGATAAGACAGTCTGGCCAGCTCCCCGAAATTTTTCCACACGGGAATTAATATACTTTTAATATACATTTTGTAAAGTCATTTGCATATACCGTAAATTAAATTTAATATATTACCATATGTTTTAGAATTAATATGGTCGTATATTAATTCTAAAACATAGTGGTATATTAAATTTAATTGACGGTATATTTAAATAACTTTACTCACAGTATATTAAATTTTGATCAGTTTTTTTTAACAGTGAATTTTTTCAACTGCTGGAGCATTATAACATTACATATAATATATAATATATAATATACTTCGTAGAAAAAATACAAATGCTTTAAAAATGCACTAGCTTAATTTAAAAATGGAAAGCGAGTTAGGTTTTCCGCATTTCATAAATTGTTTGATTAGTTATCGAGCAGAATTACAAAAAGCCAAAACTAATCGAAAATCGAGAATTCTTGTGTCCACTCGATTTTTTTATTTGAAATTCGAAGTTAAAAGGCACAATAAGCAATCATGGAAAAAAAATGAATACACCGTACATAAATCTAGAAAAATCGACTGGCAGAAATCACAGTTTTCAATCTTAAAGATAAAAGAAGGTTCAATATTCTTTGAAATTTTAAATCCATTATTCCGATGACATTCATATCCATTCACATGCAAATTGAAATTAATACCGTGGATAAAATGTCATGTCTGCATTTTTTTAATAAAGCCAGAATATAGATTTAATTTTGGACGTACATCTTGTTGAATAACCGAAATTATTTCCTGAGTTGTTTTCCATTTTCCTCGAAATAAAAAGACTATTTTTTAAAATATCAGTTTCAATGCGCAAGAATATGGAACATTACATATTATTCACTTCTTCAGTCTACTTTAAATTATACTTTGGAGTTTAATCAAATTTTTTGTCCATTTTTTCAAGTTCACACATGTCTTCCTGTGGAATGTCACTATCCCCATAACCCCAGACTTGATTGTCATGATCATTGTGACTCCCATCTCCATATTTGTTCGCCCGACGACGAATCATTTCCGGGGAGACACTTTTGCGATCGTATGCCCATCCGAAATGAGCAAAGGTGTCGATGAAGGCAGTCGTAATGTTGAAGGAATAATTACCAAGTTCTCCAGTTTTGTAATCCCAGGGGAACACATGGTGATAATTATGCCAGCCTTCTCCAAGTGCTGCAATTGAAACTGCTATGTTTTCCACAGGCGAAATGTTTCTGAAATGTAGAGAATTATTTTTAGAATCGGTGCGTAAAGTGTAAGAATATCAAATTTCATAGAACTCATAAGCGAGTACAATTTAGACTCATCAGATTTCGGAAGAAGATGCTTATTTTCTAGATTATTTAGATTTTTAGATTACTTAGATTTTACAGCATTATATCATTTAATATACTTAAAATAATACACTCACTTCGAGACTCTCACTTTATATGGATTATTTAAAATGAAATTATTGAATATTAAGATTTTTTACGACAAAATTTTGAAAATTATCATAAGCAGAAATAAAACGAACAATGGTTCGTGCTTTAGCGCGCACATCAAATTCTATTATAATATAATATTAATAAAAATACGTTGTGGAAATTCTTACTTATCATAAGGTCGCTGTCCCCACATGTGTGCAACGCTATTAACGAAAAATGCGATGTTGAGGGTAATGGAGAAACGGAAGTTGAAACCCACCCAAAATGAATTCCACAGAGTTTCATTCCAAAAATACCAGGGTACGAATACTGGAAGACCAATGGCGAGTAGAGCAAAAAGTGGAACGTACAACCTGTTAAAAAGAAGACATTAATATATTTATAATTTATTTATTTTTTTTAATTACAACCGAATAACCTACCTCTTTTGCCACATAACAATAGGATCTGCCTCCAGGTCGCTCATGTCGACTGCTTCTCGTTTTGCGACTACATCTGGATGAGGGGTAGTAAAAAGCCACCCGACGTGGGCAAAGAAGAAGCCCCTTTTAGCATTGTGAGGATCGGCATCAGTTTCAGTATACTTATGATGAACTCTATGATCCAATGCCCATACATAGACGTGCCTCTAAAAATAATTAATTGTTAGAATTCTTTGCACAGACAATTTCGTAGAAATATTTTTTTAGCTAATATAAATATCGTGACCGCCTATAATTAATAAAATAATTAATGAACACACCTGTCCAGTTATTGTGAAGAGAAACACTAAAAGTAGTCTTAATGGCCATGTTGCTTTGTATGCTCGATGTGACCAAAGCCTGTGGGCACCAGCAGTGATACCAAAGCCGGAGGTATAAATCAAAATGAAGGCTGAAATCAATGAAGGTTAAGAAAATTAAGATCACGACTCATAAAAAATTTTATGCTGTACCTATGTCTACAACTCGCAAAAGAGAATTTATAAGACGAGAGATCTAGAGATCTCTCGTCTCATCAACTTATAAGTTGATAAGAGTCTCGGGCTTTTATTAAGTTTCATTGAAAAGATCCCTTATGTTTCTTGTTCAATCGGTAAATTGCGTGTCTACACACGATTTTCATGCACGACAATAAATCTGCCTTTTTCTAGTTCTCTTCAGAAAGCTTTCGTAGTTTTTTGCCATAATGAAGTTTAAAAATAGTACGCGATATAAAAATATGTATGTAAATAGCATATATTAAATCTTAAATTTCTCACCCCATAGAAATGTGAGGCCTTTCGCTTGTGTCAGACAAAGGTAGAATCCATAAACACAACCGAAGTGGATAAAGGCTTGAGCCATTAGATCGGGCCATTTGATTTGTGGAATATATTCAACTTTCGATTGGTCTAATTCGTTGTTGTTAATTCCTCTTTTCTCAGCATCACCTATACAATCCGTATTCACATTTTTATCGACTCCAATGACTTTTTCCTTTAGGGTACAAGTCGTGGTTGAAATCCGTTCCTCATATGGTGGCATTTTTGCAATTGTATAGCCTTCAAATTAGTTCCTGCCTCAAATTTGCTACTATCACTTTCCTCCTCTTCTTCGTCTGATTCGCTTTCAATGTTATCATTGACTTCTTATCGTTCCATCTACGATTTCTTGTGTAATTATGTCCACAGTCGGTCCTTTGAAGAAAAAGAATTGACGTTTCTGCAATGAAAATATGGAAAATATTTGTTAGTTTCTGTAAAAATGAGAATTTAAGGAATAAACTTAATACATTTTTTAATTTACGGTCTCATAATTTTAAGATAGTTATATTTTTGAGATATTTTCCAATAAAAACGTGACATCGAATGTGACAGACAAAATTAGCTTTCCAATACCATGTGCTTTTTAATAAGTCGAATGGCTAAATGCGTCAAACAGTCTCACACGTAAAAAAACGATCACCTGCCATAGCCCTCCTAGGACGTGATAAAATTACATAAAAGAGGGGACGGATTTCGAACTGTTCTTTCCAAACAAATTCACACGCTGAGAATATACTAAATTCTTGTATTTTTAATTTTGTTCTATTCTAAAGTATTATAGTGATATTTTCTCGATGAACTGAAATTGAAGTTTTTTGACAATGAATTCTAATTATTAATAATAGTAATCGTCAGTGTGATCTTAATACATTCCTAGCTACGTTCTGAAATTCATGGAGTATAATAATTAAAGCCCCGGATGCAATAACGGGACACACATTTGGAAACGCGTAAAAGAATATTGAGATTTGACCTATAAAGAAACATGCCAACATTTTTTATAGTTTCTAAGTTTTCTAATGAATGTTCTCATTGTTCAACTAAGGTAAAAAAATAAATGACCATCTAAAACGGTGATAATTTTTCATCCTCCCCCATCAAAATGTTCAAATAAGTTTGTCACCATGATATATTCACTGAAGGCAGCATAACACAAAATTCAACCATTGATGAAACATGTATCCTTTTAATCAATATTTCAAAAATTTTTTACATTGTCGAGTATCTGTTGTTGCGATTATTATTATTGTCTGCGAGATAACCATAAAATACCTTTTAACAAGGCTATCAGCAGAAAGAATTTTGTGGCATTATGATAAGAAAGTTTAAGTTTCGTCAACAGTCTAAACTGTAGAACTACAAGGAGAATTTGCTACAGAAAAAACTTATTCAATAAATTCGATTTCAACTTCCGATTCCAAATTATTGCCAACATTCCATAAGAATTAAAGAATTATCTTCTTAATAAGTTCAAATTTTGATTTTCAATTATTTCCATTGAAATTATTTCAATTATTTCCTCAGATTTGTTTTCAATATTATATGCCTCTGTTACTCTTGTATCTATACTACAGAAAGAAGACCACTACTTGAACTCTGACGTAATTCCAGTCAGTCGTTCCTTTCAGTTATGAAATTTCTTCTATGGCCACGTCACCGGGGCAAAATATTTCTGCACAAAGTCCTTCTCAATTGAGTATTTAAACTTTTGCATAATATTTTAATGCATTCAATTTGAGTGTCAATATCACGTGTACCATGCTTCGAGAATTGTCTATTTATTTATAGATAAGTTGTTTTTCAAATAAATATTTATAGTAGACAATTGATAACAATTACAAAATAGTCTTCAACAAGTTCTGAAGATAACTTTGTAGAAAAAATGTAGGCACAGTAATTACCTGTGTATAAACGTGTATTTTACTTATCACATTTTCAACCAATCTATCAATTTCATGTGATATATCAGAAATGAAAATACTAAAATAAAATCTCTAAACATTGTCATTTTCATTATTATCAAAAAGTGCGAGCACATTATGCAAATCACGTGACTGATTACTTTCTATAAGGAAATGAATGAATAGATAAAAAACGTGACGTAAATGAAAAGTCTGCAGAAGGATGTTTCTGGCGCCAACCTGCAGACAGGGTAGTTCAATTAGAAGTCTTGATTGAAGAAATAAATAGCAGTGATTAAATCGATAAAGTCACAGGGGCCGGGAGAGAGAAAATTTGCTCGTGACGTTTTTCAATCATTTCTAAATTAAAAAGAAATTTATTCTTGGCATACTCCTTTATTATTATCTTAGTGTCATATTATGTCATTTTACAATCAATTTTTTTATTTGCAACGAGAGCCATTAAAATTTTGATATATTCACTTTCTTTTTAAAAAATACATGTCAGTTTTGTAAATGATTAGAAACCATTCTACTAGAAAGCAGAATGTGATCAAAATACCGGAACAATGTCACGCATTCCACCTGAGTAAAGCCTATTTACAGTTAAATTATCTTATGCAATTACTAATATATAGTTCATGGTCGAGTGGAATGGCCACTGCATAAGAAATATCAGTGCAATGGAAATACGGATAAATGAATGAACGTCAAACATATACAACTGCATTCAATATAGTTTACTCAGCGAGTTCAAGACAATTCATAATTCAATTCAATTTCAATTAAACGTCATTTATTGATGCACCTTTACAATATTTAATTCCGAACGGAATAAAATATGTACATATAAATTAAAATATAAACTGTTTGATCCACGTAACTATGACTTTCTCCATGTTTTTTATGGTCAAATAGATAAAATGTACAGAGGTTGATAGAGAAGTTTTACATTGATGACAATCTTCCCGGTAAATATATGTATTTATAAAATGTTTTAAAGTCTACGAAATTATAGGAAATTGTTTTCTCTTAAAATCTTTTTAAATCCTGGACAACGCCATATCTGATAACTATATTTTTTTTCTCACATTCTATGACCGATATATAATTGTCTACCTATATCTATGACACTTGAGTACATATGGGTGTAATTTACAAAGAATTATAAGTAGATACTAGGATGTTCAGGGCGTGTCTTTTAAACCCACGCTTGTTCATTACGCAATATGTACAAGCCTCGAAAGCAGTGGCCTAGAGTAAAAACACGTTGCCTTCAATGCAACCATTCCATAAACCCAGCAGTTCTTCTTTTACATGAATAAATAATTACCATATTCATAATAATAACAAGAAGAGCGTTTTGTTTCTCCATAGAGGAATACATATTTTGTCCGGAATTTAAACAGACCCTTTTTCTATAAGGTTCAATTACACTTATTTTGATAGAAATTGATTCATAATTTATTGAACATTTCTTTTTGTGGTAGATACAAAAAATTACCTAGATAATGTAAAAATATTCCAAGAGTTGAAAGTAAATTTTAGAACAAACAAATTAGTTTAAACAAATATTCAACACAGAAGATGAAATATTGTAGATAAAATGAAAAGCTTGATCAAGTGTCGAATTGTTTTTACCGAGTCTGCTGAGGTCGGATTGTCGGAATTCTTATCACGTATAGAACCTTCTTATCACCTATTGTGGAGGTGTTTGAGTGAAGCGAAAGCCGAAAGTCTGTATCCTTACTAAATTTTATTATGCTTAGTTATTACTAGCAAGCCAATCGTGACTAATCTCACTACAGACAAGAAGTAAAAGACATAAAAAGAGCGAGCATAAAAAAGTATCGTAATTATACTTCATCACGCACAGATTCTTAAAATAGCTGTATGTATAGTTATGAAAATTGCCCCTGTGTGCAGTCTACTTGTATAATAATTCTATTAACTTTTATAATTCTAACTTTACTTTATATTTAATTAAGTTATTTCATTTATTCAAATGCTTCTACCAGTAAATATCTGTATAGATAAATAAGGACTTTCTCAAGGTCAAGTTTCTCCCAGAGCTAATTCGTCTCTATCGGTTTTCATTTATGTTCTAGTATCCACGAATCTATTGTAAAAAAGGTATCGTAATCAAAACATACAAATAATTTACTATTTAATGTTAATGGATATGAGTAGTGGCCTTATTAACTAAAAACTTTTTGCAAGTACTGTAGAAAAAAAAGTGAAAACGTACAAATTACGTAAGAGGAAATCTGGCTAAAAATGACTTTGATGTAATTGTCCCCGTCAGAAATTGAATAGGTTGGCAACTAAACTCTTAGCTAAACGGTACCGGTTCTGCACGTGGTTGCATTCGAATGTATGTACATATATTTATTACTCACTCTTGAAGCATCACTTCCAGGTTCCAAATGACAGTTTGTCTATTCCTTATAAATTAAAAATGACTCGAAATGATAAAAATTGGATGTTTTTCAAGAAAAACACGACCAAAACAGGGAGTAACACAACAATGAGACACTATATGTGATCCTTGCAATTCTAAAAACAGGAGTTGCTTTGAAAACACTTGAATGGAGTCTTTTCCTTCAAACAGGCGCTTTTGCCTTTCTCAACTATTGACCTATTGTCCTCTCTTTCTCTTCTTTACTCTTTATTATTTTATCCTTTTCCACACTTTGAATCGAATTTCACATGTAAAGGATGTGCGCGCCCAAGCGTACGAACCAGGCAAGACTGATCACTGATCCACTGATCGTCGCTGAGAAACCGGCCGGCGTGGCACGGCGCGTCTATTATATTATGTTGGTACTCCCGGACAAGACGAATGTTAGTGTAGGAAGCTCTCAAGAATTATTTCTCATCTGAGGATCTAAAACGTAGGCGTAAGACAGAATTTGAGGGGTTTAGGTGAAATTTCGGATCACATGCAAGTCTCCAGGATAAACATATATGACACATTTACACATGCCCGTTTTCTTCTCTATTTATAAAGTAGTTGCGTGATACTATTTATATTTGACTTTACGTTGTTGGGATGATCAATGAGAGTACTTCGAGATTTCCAAACAATAAATTCTACAAAGTGCATCAACTAATAATGATTAGTTGCATTGCGCTTAAAAAAAACTTAACATACATATTACATCGATTTTTTGGTCAATTTTCTTTGATTGACCTACAACCCTTTATGTGTAACGAGTGATGTCACGAAATATTAGTTTATAGAAGTAACAGATTCTCAAATGATAAGAAAAATATCAAAAAATCGAAGTAACGACTCCCAATATTCGGTGGTTACGTGAGTCCCCTCCAGCATTGTTTAGACCTAGGGAGCCTCTGAAACAGGATTCTCCCCGAGATTTTCGCTGCGGTTTGGTCCAATTTGTGTGTATACATATACATGTACTATATATATGTATATAAATTCAGAAGTAAATACTTGAAGAAGAAGAAGAAGAAGAAGAGCACGATCAACAAATATTTTAGTCAAAAGTAAAATTTATTTATACTTAATTGCTATTGTCCATAATGGTAATTCATTTCTAATTACATGGATATAATCCTTGTAGAGATTTTTAGTTATGTGACGTAACACATTTGAGTTATTCCATTTCTTCCATACTCTGATTCACAGAGTCATAACATCATCAGTTTACAGTTGGAATTTCTATTTTTAAGGTAGACTTCGAGAGGGGGGAGGGGGCGTTCACTGGAGGAATCTATTTGGAATCAATGTAGAATCAATGAATCGATTTTCGAGTGAACGGCCCTTAAAACAGTTATTATTGATAATAATGATCGTCAATGTGATCATAATACATTCCATTTTCTGTTCGTTTTATATAAGACAGTAATTAGTATATCACTTTTAACCCAAATTAAGTGTTAAATCGATATTAACTATCATTATTATTATTAGTAGATCATCTTCTAATTATAGCTTTGTGTTCAAGTTTTCCGAAAGTACGAACCAAATATTCTGGAGTAATTTGAAGAACAAATATAATTTTCTTAATGGTTTCATTAAAAATGCATGTAACCATTATTATGCATAAAAGTCAATGCATGCATTGACTTTTATGAAATTCTACAAATTATATTCTGAGTTTATATTCTCACACCAGATTAGCTTCTAATTATCCTAGATGCATTCTTGAATTATAGATACCATTGGAAAGGTCTTCACACAACAAGCATCATCCTAATTACTTAAGTACTAAGAAATTGTAATCCATTTGCTTTTAATTGCGTCGGGCTTTCGATCGTAGTAACTTGTTTACTTATACTGAATTGGTGATTGATCTTAAAAGGTTTTTTTAGGACCTATCTTTCTACAAAAGAAATCATTAATTTCGTCCTGAATTACTTTATAAATGTAGGTAAACTAAATCGACATTTAAACTTATGCCTTTTGCGCGGCTGCTAGTCTCGACTACATGACGCCTTGCTGGTTCATTTCGCAAGGTTTGTTATTCTTTCGGGATAGAATTGATCCACTTGGAGGTTATTTTCATTGCAGATAATCTTTACCCTGAAATCCGAATAAAGATTGTACCCGGCTTTTTTATCTTCAGATTAATAATTTGTGCAGTAAACATCTATGTAAATAACCACGCGGTTACACCGTGCGAATATATTAATTTTATCACTGTGATGTACGTGACACACGTATCTGATAATAGTCAGTGATGATTACGTAATCAGCGAAACAGTCACGAAATATTGACTCCTTATCTTATCTTCCGTGAAAACACACCTGTAATAATCTTTTATTAAAATTATAAATAGTTTATCACAAACGCCTTTTCTACATATATATGTAACTGACCTCCATAAATCTTATCTTTTACCGTTTTCTTTGAAAAAATTTTTGATAAGCATCGAATCGCACTAGGAATGTAATATACGAAAAATCAATACATACTCCCAAAAGAGTCATTTCAAGTCGACGTTGGGTAGAGTTGTCGCGACACAAAGGCGCGTATTTCACGAATAATATGGGGGAAGAAACAACCCTCGGTTTTTATTAGTGACATAACATCCTGGTGTTAGAATTACCTTCAACAAAATATATATTCTCAGTGTGAAGTGTCGATTTCTAACGTTAATCTTGAAAAATTTTCGATGATATGAAGTTCTTGAGTTAAAATTGTTATATTGTCTGTGATTTTTGAAAATCACACTTGAAAATAAGATTCTCGGAAACTGTCCGCAACATAAATCAACTTCTTCTAAGTTACCTAGTGACAATTGTTATTCAAAATCCCATTATTTTAATAATGTCAAAACTTCAGGAATAATGAAACTTTTAATCAGCTGTTTGACATTCGTCCCTACTCATTAAACTAACTTTGCTTATCTCGGCAATTTATCAAGGCCTCTCCCCCCCTCTCTCGCTCTATTTGTCTATCTATATATATATATATATGTTCCGATGGTGATTACGAAACAAAAATTCGTAGGTCAACGTTCTCGCACGTGTTCGACCTCTGACAATATTTTACTTAATAAAAATAAGGCAATTAGATTCTGAGATGTGAAAATCCTAATAATTTAGAAAATTATGGTATGCGAAAATATAAACAAATTGTAGCTACAATGTAGTCAGCAATCAACAAAATAGAAAAGAAGTTGTATGCTGTATATGTATAACAGTTTGAGTCTATACTTAGCGATTCGCAGCAGTGATTCACACTTAAAAGTGATCTTCGAGATTATATATGAAACATCGTTGCATGACACATTTGGATACTGAACTTTTTTGCACTTGAGATATGCAATTTTATATATACTACCAATAAAAAATGATGCTCATTGATTAGTGTTGATTTAGCTGATTACTGAGAATTTATACCATGCGCGATGAGCATGATAGATTATTACGAGCATTGAAATATAAAACAATCATGCAATATAGACACCTTTGTAATATAAACCTTTGGAAAAAAACTGTTCAGACTCTCGTTTGAGGCTCTGATATGTTTCTGCCAGAAACGCATATCAGTCACGTATTTATTAACTTTCTAAAATAATTTACATATCCCAAATAGGATTTTCAATCCTTTCTGAATAATTTTCACTTCATTATGTTTATAATTTATAAATTTATAAAAAGACTGACAATTTTCCCCAGCAAATATGCTAAAATACATGTTTTTATGCATAATTTGTTAATATTGAGATATTTTTACTGTTATAAAGAATCCCATTTGTCAATGTTATTAACGATTAATAAAAATCGTTTCTTTTTTGATTTTTTATTTTCAAGATGTATTTAGCAGCTCCTCAACTTAAAATAAATTCGAGTTCTGTGATATACTTTTAGTTTCATTTTTTTTTTGACGAAAAAAAATAAATGAAAGATTTCTGGAATATCGACAGTAAAGAAAGTTTTTGGTTTCTTCTATATTCTCAGAGAAACTGAGAGAAACTTCAGAAATCGATCAACAATTGCTTTTATATCGACTGAGAAATGTGAAAGGATGAATTCGTGATTCTTGAATATACCGCTTCTTACTTTCAGTGGCGCTGTGACAGAAAATCATGAATTTTATTAGATTCGCCGTCTGACAGGGTACGCACTTTTTCTACTATCCCTGTAAATATTTTTTTAAGATAGACTATTTTGATTTTGCACGGCTTAGGCGCATGTACTTTTAGCAAAATTACGACAAGCTCGTTCGAAAATAATCTTAGTAGCTGCCTTCGTTGATTTTAGTTTGAAGCTTTCAGATTATTGACAAACTTTTCTCCTATAGGAATCCAACCTTCGCGACACCGGTTTAAAGGGATTGAAATTCCAGTTAATTCCAAAATAAGGGATGTTTTCAAATTAATCGCCAAATTATTATTTGGAGAAAGATTAATATTTTTTTAATGTTATTATTTTGATTTTATTTTTAAAGAATAAGCGACAACTTCTGTAATTTTATCGTAAGCACCAATTGTAACAAGAAAGTAAATTTTTAAATATATTTATTTTCTTTCGTATTATCTTCCTATTCGTTATTTACTTTGCGCTGAGTGAGACACTAAATAACTATTGCAAAATTCGTTCTCGTCTGCGTTTCTCCTAAAAGTTAAACCGATATTTCAATACATCCATTCCGAGAATTTTTATGAATAATGTCTAAGCAAATTTAGATTTTCCATGTTATCATGCAGGTAAACTTGCACAAGAAAGTTTTATGTAAAATAAAATAATAATGCTATTTTCATCCTGGGTCCATTCTTTCAATACTTACTACACCAGTCTTATTGAATTTTTCTTTCTATCAATTATTAAAGATATTATACGAAAATGAAAGTTTTGGAAGAATAATTTATTAAAGTTTATTTAATACTTGGTTAGTAAATATATAATTTAAAAAATTTATGATTCATAGAAAAAAAAACGGTAAAAATTCGTTAGGCGTACAAATTGCTGACTTGGAATGATCTACAGAATGCAGTATGTCAAGGAGAGTGCATTGTACCTTTTCGAGAACTTGACAAACATCATTGCGTCAGATAAGGGTAAATACTTCATGATGTTTGTAATTTGCATAAAGAAAAATGTAATATTATATTTTTGTTTTATGTATTTTTATTCCAGATTGCTATCTTTATATTTTTTAATCATTTTGGGTTATTCTTATTTATATTTTTGCTAGTATTTCTTTAGCGACTTTGCTATAGTTGCAGTATAGATATATAAGTAGATATATGTAAGTAATAATTGATGTTAATTTGATATGCAGTGCATCACATCGAATTAAAGTATACTTTTGATTCGTGCAAACATATCAGATAATAATGCAGCAATAAATGATGGAAGTTCATATTTTCAAATGTCCTTCTCGATTACCCTCGTTTCATTGTATAAGATTTAAATGTTGACGGCTGATATTTAGAAAAAATTTAATTTACGCTTGATGTTTCTTTTCAAAATGATCACGCATACCAATATGTATTTGCCAAGGACAAGTCTCAGCAGCCACTATTTCTTTTGAACCAGTTTGGAGGTGGGTCAATTGATTTGCAATCCACGTGTCTGAAAAAATATCTTATAAATATGATTCATCTATAACTTAAGAAAGACCTATAGTGATTGAATACAAGTAAAATTCAATTTAAATATATTTTTATTGAGAAATGAATATTTATTTCACGTCGAAAATTGCAAAGATTACGCAATATTTTTGCCGGGATTCAAGAATTCGACTTGCCACTCTTATCTATGTTTTTTCTTTTCGAAGATTTTTCAATCACTAAGTAAAAGTTCGTGTCATATTGACATTTCAAAAATAATTTAAAATTCATGAATCCTAATCAATATTATAACTAGGCAAATGTACAATAAAGTAATTTCACTTAAAAAAATTATAAAAAGGTGATAAACTATTTTATATTTACATGTAGATAGTAATTATAAACTTTAATGATGAATTAACGTAATTTTGTATATTTTTTGTATTTGAATATTAGAATATTGTAATATTGCTAGTATAAAAATAATTTTAAAATTTGGAACTGCACTAGGATTGCAACTGTACACAGATAAAATCATCTCAGTTCGTAAAATTAATTTTCATAACCTGTTAATGAAAGGTCGTGTTTGTGCAAATACTTTATGTATAAAAAATGTATGAATTAACTCGATTACTGTCAACGGTTCTGTAGTACGTTGAACTTTAGACATTGGAATATATTTAAGGTATTTCAAGACCTTGAATTTATTTTTCTCAGAAATTATAGAACCGAAGATTCTTTCTTTTCTCTTCTCCAAGAAAGTTTGATCTGATATAAAACATCAAACATAGAAACTTCAAGGTCCAGCACTCTTTAGAATTCTTTTGATTTCTGATTATTCTAACAGAAAAAATTTTGTTGAGTGTAGTGCTTCTGCGTCCTAAATAGTGACGCCATATACGTGATTTTCTACACGTTTATTTAATAAAATGGAAATATATCGAAAGTTTCTTCGTCTTAGGATACTCATGCCTGAAGAACTTGGAGAACGAGAAGTGTTATCCAGTGAAGTATTGTGTTACGTTGCTTTACGTTGCTCCTCGAGGAGGAGTGCCCAATGCGGACCTCTATACCCACTTTTGAAAGTAGTCCTCTTCGTTTTTGCCGCTCTTTGCTCTTCTAGTCACTATAAGAATTTCCCCTTTCTCTCGCTCATTCACTTTATGTACAAATTTAGTACCCGTTCAGCTTCGGAAGCTCGCTATCATGTCAGTTCAATGCTGATGTGAATCGTACCGTTGTTGCATGGAAGCAACGCAACTTTCATAGTCCAAAGACTGCAGGTACCGTTCATCAGCCTTAATAATCCTCACAAGAAGAGGAAAGTGCCTCTAACGACTGGTCCATGTGTCGTCTTCACGATCAAACGGTACCATTCCTTTGCAACTTTCGAAGGTTCAACCAATCTGAACGACAAGCTAAAGACTTATTTTTTAATCACCTCTTCGAAAATGATATTGACCTTACTTTCTAAATTTTAAAAATTATAGATGCAAATGCCCGTGAAACAAAGTTTGATCCATTAATCGGAAAAAGGAATTTCATAATTGGGTTTCAAATTTCTTAGGAACGTCAAGAAAAATCTTTCATCCCTGAAATAATTAACTTTAGAGCTTTTTAAAACAATTCTCAACTTTACAGAACGAATACTAAGTCAAAAGAATTTTAATACACATCTTAATACTGAAGAAAATATAGGCAAATCGATTTCTAGGTAAATCTTGGCATAGGGAATTTTTATAAAGTTCAATTAATAGAATTGAACCATATTTTAATGATTGAACTTTAAAACTTGGTCGTTCTAGTGTCTTTTTTGTGTGTGCATTCATCTTAATGCAAATTTTACGGAAATTCCAGTAGATTTGTATTAAAAAAGTTTTATGAGTAAACCAAAGTTCACTACAAACATGGGAAACAATCATGAGACATTTTTTTTCGTATTTTACGGCGAGTCTAAAAATAAAAGGTATTCTTATTATTGTAAAACAAGTATAATGAGAAACCATAATGTTATTCTGATATTTTCAAGAAGTAACCATAAACGTCAGTAGATGTTTTTATGGTCTCATTAAAGATATAGTTAAACTGACAAAATAAGAGGGTACGTATTATTGAAATATTTTAAAACATTAAGCGAGGATGCAGATTAATAATTCTTTTAACTTTAAAAAAAAAACCCCTTAACAAATATAAGTAGTTTCATAGTGCTTAAAAAAGCATAAGATAGAAATAATAAATCAAAGTATAAAAAAATTCCTCTGAATCCTATGATTCCATTTCGAAGCATTGACCTCATCTCATATGTTAATTGCATCGGTATTTAATGGCACGATGGTTTTCATTATACACGGAGAGAAAGCTATGGTTGGGCCAACCATATATATTGAAAAATATGGGGTAACCATATCTATGGTTGCTGCAACCATAGTTATGGTTGCTGCAGCCATAGTTATGGTTGCTGCAGCCATAATTATGGTTGCTGCTGCCATAGTTTGGTCAGCGCAACCATTCAATTGCTTAGCTTATCTATTTTATGGTTGCCCCATATTTTTCAATATGTATGGTTGGCCCAACCATAGCATTTCTCTCCGTGTATGTATAATCATCAGGAAACACAACTCCTTCTATCAACTTGTCATCCATGCATAATCTGCTATACCTGTTTCATCCCACGTGTAATTAATAAAAACAATTTTTGTCTTCTTATTTTCCAAATATCAACTCCTCTAAATTCGGCGACTTCGATTCGTGAAATTTCTCACGTACCCGGAAATTTATTTCATAAATAAGTCTCTTTCTCTCTCAACAATAAACGTGGTAATTCATAAAAAGTAGATTTATAAAATATGTATTTACCATAATACATATTGAATATGGGTGAAAAATGTCTTTATTTATTTATTTTATGATGCATGAATGAAATTTGCAGTGCCCTTAGTTCTATTATGTTAAAAATATTTCAATTTTTTAAATGTTAATCCGTAACATAAACCCCATGACTTTAGCGTCTTCTCAAGTAATAGCATACTAATTGGCTTTGACCTTGAAAAATCACAGGACCATGTTTTATATTTAGCACCAATTCACCTTGCAAGTTTACCTAGGGGTTTGTTCATGACCATGAGTAACTGGAAATCCCATGTTTTAAATCATTGTTTTTTTATATTCTGAATGTCTACATTACTCTTCTTCGCATGGGGAAATTACATCTGCATTACAAAGGGAATGAAAAAGGATTAAAGGATAAAAAAAAACACTCGTTTTATGGTTTGTTTTATAGAAAAAAGCTGTTACTCATATATAAATCAAGACATGAATAGTAATTAAATTTTATCGACACAATAAAAAGGTAATTCATGCAAGTTGACACTGATTGAAGAGGAGAGATTTTATTGAACGTCTCGTCACGTGCTTACACATACCGTTTACATACATTTTTAATATAATACTTGTAAAGTATTTACCTTATTTATAGCTCGTTAATTTACAAAAAAAGCGATAATCTCTTTCTAATGTTAAGGTGATATTTAGCACTTTAAAAAGAAAGACTTACTTTCAGGGACATGACTCCTTAGTTTTGTGGCCAATTGCAAAAAGAGAAAAAAAAAACAAAGTATATTATTTCAGATTAATAATAAAATTACATATATCTTGAAAATTGAATCATTTTAGTAAATAAGACAGAAGAAATAATTTGAAGATATTTTGCGAGAAATTTATTGTTTACAAATGAAATGCTGCATTGGTTGAAAAGAGGAACCTTGGAGCATCAGTAAAGAGTTTGGTAATACCCACCCATTAAATATTGGTCGTTGTACTGGAAGTTTACAGCGCAAATGTTTGCAGACTTATAGCGAAATAGCAAACGTGCCAATTTACTTCGCGAAAACAAGACTGTAAGTAAAACCGCAACGAGACTTGTTAAATAATATAAATTTTTTGCAAATTCCTTTTAGAAATTACGATAAATCTGTATAAACAGGAAGTTTAGGAAGTTCAGGATGTTTTTATCAAGTATATTGGTGAAGGCCATCAATGTTTTTGACAAAATAACAATTTTTTACATTCTTTCTAATTTCAATGCTTTGAATATAACAGTATGTAACAACTATACATTATTTATTATTTACTTAGGACTAATTAAAGTATGTATACTTGTGAAGTATGTATACATACTTCACTTCTACTTTTCAAAGGTATTTAAAAATAGTTTTTTAATGTGAATATTCCTCTTATACCCTTATGGAATATTTTAATGAGAAAATGCTATGAACTAAGTATCTTTATTTAAGAGAATACAACAATAATTTATGGGGAAGTGCAATAAGGAAAATACTGTAATTGGCATGAGTGGATCGTATTTATGAAAAAAGAACGAGAATTTATTCGAAGAAAGAGTAAACTATATAGTAAGCGGATGGATGTGGCAGGTATCGTTGATATTAAAGGTAAATTCGATTTCGTTAGACCGGTTGTTATTTAAGTAGGATGCATGTATGTCTACCGTTTTTCAAATGGGGAATCGATGACTGTGTTTTGCAAATTTTATAGACTCGCGTCTATCAAGGCTGAAAAGGTAATTGGGTTGTGTTATGATGAGTCTTCCTCATTTTTGAGAAAGTGTCGTTTATATTATTCTTTTGCCAAATAATCGAATAGTTATTGCAATAAAGTAAACGATACTTTTACTCTCTAAATCGAACGAAAGAGTGAATCATATTTAGAAATGGATTTTTTCAATAAGCTCAATTGCTCCACATTTCCGATCAATTTCAGAAATAGCAAATGTTGTTTCGTAAACGGATGGTCTTTCCTATACTAGCGGAAATAGCTGCAATACTTTCTTGACAATCGCAAGATTATTCATGTTGCAATCTGCATGTCGTTTTCAGTGGCGACATTTTCCAATCATTTATGTAGATCAATTTCCATAATTTATAAAACAAGAACAAAGATTCCTCTTTTTTTTCTTTGATAAGAAGCAACTAATTTGTACAGTTTTATTCAGTAATTTCTAAGAATTTTAAGGAATATTATCTAAAGAATATTAATTTTAAAGATCTAGAATTGAAATTCTTTTAAATTGAAAAAAAATTATTAAATTTACATTGAACTTTTCAAAATGATACAAATTAAAAAAATTTTTAATTAATTCCATGAAATCTTTTGAAAACTTGTAAAATTCAGGCAATCTACCATCTACGGTATTTTCCTTATTTCACTTCCCCATAATTTATTCTCGTATTCTCTGAAATAAATGTACTTAGATCGTAGCATTTTTTGATTAAAATTCTTCCTATACGATTATGAAAGAAAAATGAGAGAAAGAGGTGAAAATAAGAAAGAAAACGAGAATAGCCATGAAGAAACTGGAGAGAGGGAGTAAATGTCGTCCTCCAGGTATGATGTTATTGCTATAGGTGTTGAATCTTTCGGTAGTCTTTTTGGGGTAAAGATAAGAAGAGGGGGACGATAGCATTTGTCGGATACGGTTTTACGGGGGCTCCGAACCTCATAAGTGGGACATATTCTCTTGCATCTCCGTATTTCGACGTGAACTTACACTCAGATCGGAACATCTCTTCGTACTAGATCCGACTTTCAGTGCTTTTACTCGGTGTGACTAGTGAAATTTACCACTCGCATTCGGTAGGCTTTACCACTCGGACATTGGTGCAAAAAGTAAGTTTTTTAAAGTGCTTAAATCCATTTTTCGATTATTTTCTTAGGCACAAAAGATAACAAAAAACATGAGAAATTGTAATTTTCTTCAACCTTTTTTTCTTCGCTGCAATTCAAATTTAAATTAAGAATATTAACTTTAGGAATCGAGAATTGAAATCCTTTTAAATCGAAAAAAAATTGATTAGATGTAAATTTTTGAACTTCAATTATTCAAATTTGAACTCCCTAATCAACATTCAACTTTGTATATGATTTAAAATTTTAATTTTTAAGAATTGTTCAATTTAAAAATTAAAGAAACTCAATAGTTCAGTAATTGTGCATTTAAAGCTTGTATACCTGGGTAGAAAATTTATTAGGGCCCAATTCGGGTTCTAAATACAGTTTGTCTCACTTTTATTAGGGCTCTAGCTAGAAAATCTATCTAACGCCTAATTATTAGCGCTGATCTATTAGGGTGGTAACTGGGCAGTCTAAGCAGGCCTAAAGACTCCATCTATAAAACTTAGTACATTTCTATATTTTGAATGTCAAATTTTATTAAAGATTATAGTTCAAAAATCGAAATAAATGTGCAATTTTTTAAAAATTAAAGATGATTTTTCAAAATGGTTTTCTAAATGATTTCTACTCAAGTATAGCAGTCCAAATCGAGTAATTGTAAGTCTTTCATAATTATAGATCATTTTATACAAAAATAATTAAATCCAAAGGTTTATGAATAGATCAGAATTTAAATGAAAGTGTATAACATGTATATTAATCTCTGTGTTAAAAAAGTATCTTGTGTTAGCATTATTTGCATAGATATACAATTAATTAAATCCAAAGGTTAATCACTAGTTCAGAATTTAGATGAAAATGTATAACATGTATTAATCTCTGTGATAAAAAAGTATTCTGTATTAGCATTATTTGCCTAGATATATACCTTTCTTATTATCTTAATTATGGCTACATATATAGAGCACTATATTTTTCTAGTATCGTGACAGTTGTGATCGCTTTTGCGATGCTTTTGTGTGACGATTTTGCGTCAAAACTGAAAACGTTTTTAAAGTATTCTCATGAAATAATTATAAAAACCACATTATTTTCTGAAAAAAAAAAAAAATTTATTAAAAATATTTCCATACGTCAATAGTTCTTGAATTAAATGAGAAATGTATTCATTTATGAGTCACATTTAAAAAAATATTTTATTGATAATGAAATTACGCTCCTTTCAAAATGCAATTTTGTATTAATTTTGCAATTAAGCAGATTTCTTTTATCTGGCAGAGGAATCGCTTCACCGTTAAAAAACTGTTAAAGGATTTCTTTTCATGCCTATTTTGAATAGAAAATCCTTTAAAAGTAAAAGGAATCGTTTGACAGCCAATAGACAGCCAATAGCCCGATTAATAATAATAATAATAATAATCCTATATTAGATATAATTATGTATATTATACTTATATCTATCAGAGATAGATTATTTTTCATTATCTTAATTACAACTAGCACTGTATTTTACTAGTATCGTGACACTTGTAAACAAGGTGCCTATAATAGAAAACGCAATAGTTGAGAAAAGTAATGAGAGCATGAGTGTTCTATTCTTCAGTTCCGTTCAATCTTTTTATTGAAGATTAATCACTTTTCTCTTGAGCAAAAATAAAAGAAATTTTGTTTCATTAATAATTACAAGTGCTTACAATTAAAAATTGTAATTCCATCAGGGATTATAGCATGTATAATAAAAGCATAGTAATTCATATATGCTATTTTTACTAGATTTATACCGACATTACGAATAAGTTTAACTCAAGAAAAATGTATGTCTTGTTTTTTTATGAATATGTACATACCTGTATATAAAAACAATTGTAAGTTCATGTACATTTCCTTCAAAACTTAGTCATTATTACCGAAGGTTGAGCTACTTCAACAATAATTTCAAAACATTTGCAAGTAACCTTTCCAAAATTCAATAAACCTTGAATGTGACGACAAAATTTTGCAAATTTAATAATGTCTCTTCTTTTTTTGACATTATCTTTTATACTACATACTGTCAACTGTACAATGATACAATTAATAACTCAATATATCTAAATCTTAAAAAAACTGCTATTGAACTTTGCACTTAATCAAATTTTCGATTAATATTTAATTAATCGAAAACGCTGACCGAATTGCAACATAAAGTAAAGAGTGAAAGGTTTATTTAGCTCCGGGCAATGGATGCAGGTTCACATCTTCTTCCAAAATATCCAGCAGAATACGTTACAGTTATTCACTGAAGATTGAGTTTAACCGTCAACGTTTTAAAAAAAGTCTGAAATACTTGTAATAAATTCGGATAAATCGATTCAGGTCAATAAACCAAGTTGATTAAATCATCAAGTTCTAAAATAAATGAAATAGAAAGTTATCCTCATAAAGAATTATAATATGTTAAATGAGAATAGCGGAAAGAAAGAAGAAAATAAAAAATTGATCATGATTCTCAGAATAAATATATGAATGGTCCTTCACCTAAAAATTTAATCAAAAAAAAGTAGACTACAGATATATGAAAGTTAAGTCGAATTTAGAAATCACTTATCATCCCTTTCACACTTCATCATATATATGTTCAACGCTCATTAACCTAATCATTATTCATAAGGTTTCGATTTTATTTATTTTTCATTTATTAGCATTTTTTCATATTTGATATTGTGAAGGCATATCAATGGTCCGGGCACAGATTGGCATTGACCTCGAAGGCACTAGTGACCTCCTTTCCAAAGAACTCGTTTACGTCTCCCGAGCTCTCCTTCGATGACCACTTCTTTCTCTTCACTTCCCGACTCTCGCGTACCTATGCGCGGATCAAGTACCGTTTGAATTAAAGTTATTGCTAAGAACACCACTTTTACTACGAGCAGCTTCCATGCAACCATATTTCTATCTCGCTTCCTACTTTCAAAGTTCCAAGTAAACTCATCATCTGCTCTCACAGAAAAAATTTAAATCGCTATATGGTTAAGTAGCGCGAATACTCGCACGTCATAACCATAAGTCACACCAATCAGACCCATTCCATTATGCACTGAGAAAAATGTTTGGTTCGGACAACAAAACGTTTTGTTGTTATAGAAGCAACAAAAATTTTTGGTTGTGCCAACCAAATCTTGGTTGAAAGAACCAAGATTTGGTTGGCACAACCAAAAATTTTTGTTGCTTCTATAGCAACCAAACGTTTTGTTGTCCGAACCAATCATTTTTCTCAGTGTGCATCTCAAATAATTTTCATTTTTAAATTCGAATTCTGGTTTCATTATTCAATATTAATATGTAGATATTAAGTATAATAAAGTAAAATTTCTGCTATCTTCTCTTCTATCTTTTTGTATAGTGAAACTCTTGTGTTTTCTCTGGCTCAGAACGTGTTTTTTTATTAGACATTTAAAATTTTTTAAATTTGATAGATTTTACGAGATTTCGAGGATTTACGATAAATTTTTAATGAATTATTAAACGGAAATTTGATATATTTTGTGATTAAAAAGAGTTTCAAAAGATTTTAAGTGATTTTACTGAATTGTAAGGAACTGCAAAATAAAAAGCCTCGAACAATAAAGCAAGCGCATTTTACATAAAAAAAATGCTGTTCAAATACTTGGTATTTAAAATTTTTTATACATAAATGATTCAAACTGAAAATATCTCTGTACAGAAATCGAATAGATAATAAAAAATTAAAAAGAATCGGATGACCATTAGAAAATATGAAAGTTGAACCAGAATTGTTGAAAGTATGCTAAAAAAATTGGTTATTCATGATCTTGAGATTTATATTGTTTTAAATGCTCCATACTTATGTTTAGTGTCTATTTTTGAAGTAGATGATTCATAAAATTGAAGAAAAATAAGAACAAAGCATTTGAAATTCATAAAACTCGTTACATTTCACGCGTCTAACTGCTAAGCATTTTCATAACATAAAAAAGAATGAGTAACAGCTATACGTCTACCTACTATTAAATTTATTGCAAGTTGTAAACTCACATATATTTATGGATGCAAATTATATCCAGCGAATTTCATTCACCTTCTCAATTAGTTTATTTTCAAAGCTCCTGATTTCCGCTCCTAGTATTTTTCTAGAAAGTAAGAGAATTTATTCAAGTTCTAGATCATATTTTTTGATTAAAAGCTTTCAGACGGAAATTGCTGTTTGTAATTGACTTTCTCAGCCGAGTTAAGTGCATAAAACTGATTTAATTATTATTTATATATGAATATGTTCAATTTATGATAGTTGCCGACTTAATCTTTATTGCAATCCTATAAAAATTTTTAAAAAGGGAATAAGAATTCTAAATAACTGATGCGCTTTCGAGATTTCGAATGTAATTTTCAGATTTTTCTAATGAGCATCTTGATGGTCATTAAGAAAACATGAATTTATGTATATATAAATCTGTGTTAAACAATAGTAGAAACAACACTTTCTAATGAGAATAAGTTGTAATTCCATCTTAAAAGTAGAACAGGCATCATCGTAGTTAATTTATTATTTTTATAGAAGGAACCATTCATTAAAATATACAAGCAAAAAGAATTTTAATTTCTTGTATCAAACATTCTTTCTTTTGAGTTAAAGAATGATTTAACCTCGAACTTTGACTTTCCATTATATTTAATACATCAGTATGTAGTTAGAGTGTCGCATCCTTTCAAGTGGGTTATTTGTATATCCTTTCACGTTCTCAACCACAATTCATGATTATTAGCCACGGTCTTTTGTGGTCTCTTTGACGGATTACAGCATCTTCATCATTTAAAACTGTTTAAAACGACACATTTTTTTATGCATCTAGCCTAAGATAGATATTTTTTAATTTCACACTGTAAAAAATTTGTCTTCAACAGGTCTTCCTGAAGAAAAATGGCGCCAAATCTGTTTGGCAGTTCGGCCACTCTTCTCCTTGAGGCTTCTCAGCAAGGAATTTCTCAGGAAAAAACATGTGTACCAAAGTCAGAATCATCTCTATTGAAAGCCAAAAGTGACGAGCAAAAATACAAGTGGCACATAGTTTGGAGGAATGTTATCGCTTTCGTTTATATTCACGCAGCAGCTATTTATGGAATTTATCTTGTATTCACCAGTGCCAAAATCGCCAGTTTCATAACTGGTATGTTTTGAATATTCCTAGCTTCTGAATATTCAATTTCTTTAGAAAATATTTTCAAAGATTTCAAAGAGATTTTATTCTAATTTTATTTTAATAAACCTGATTTGTATTTTTCTAGCAATAGCCATTGGAATTTTATCCGGGGTAGGTGTCACAGCCGGTGCTCACAGACTTTGGGCACACAAAGCCTACAAGGCCAAATGGCCCATGCGGATGATTTTGATGATTCTGCAAACAGTAGCCTTTCAGGTTTGTCCTGCCTTCACAAAATAATTACATATAATGATCTTACTAATTCCGTTGGTTCGTTCGTTCCTTAAATTCTTTCGCAGTGATGTTTTTATTTTTTACTTATATTTTTTAGGGATTGGGTTTCTGTCACAAAATGACGATTAATTTTAAATTGGAATCATGTAGTTTTTTGTCTTTTCTGTATTTAAATATTATTAATTGTCCATACAATGTTTCCTGTATAATAATGTTAGTTACCGATGGTTTCCAAATTATGTAGATGATAATTAAAAAAATTGTATCATAAAGGAAATGAGCTTATAAGTATACACTACACATACACATATATATTGTATAAAAATATCGTAAAACGACAATATCTCGTTAAGAAAGAGTATTTCTGATTACAGAATCACATTTACGAGTGGGTAAGAGATCACAGAGTTCACCACAAATTCACGGATACCGACGCTGATCCCCACAATGCCAACAGAGGTTTTTTCTTCTCTCACATAGGATGGCTTTTGGTTCGCAAACATCCTGACGTCATGAAAAAAGGTGCAACAGTCGACATGAGTGACCTTGAAAAAGACCCCATTATAATATGGCAAAAAAGGTAAGACTTTTTTTAAAAGGGAAAAATTTGATCTTAATCCTTATTTTATACCAAAACTATTTTATTTTCAGGTTGTATATTATCCTCATGCCCATCTTCTGTTTCCTGATTCCCACCTGGATTCCTTGTTATTTTTTCGGAGAGAAGGCGATTAATTCCTGGTACCTCACTTTACTGAGATACGCCCTGACTCTGAACGGAACTTGGTTGGTCAATTCTGCTGCTCACATTTGGGGAAACAAACCTTATGACAAGTAAGTTAACTTATTTACCAGAGCTTAAACAATCAAATGAATTTGATTAGAAGAATAAGATTTACTTCAGTGATATGTTGTGTGATTTTTATGCAATGTAAGAAGGTACACAAGTAGAATGAAATTAATAATTATTTTTGCTAGCTTATTCTAATCAACTCTAATAACAATTTTCAGAACAATCAGCCCAACAGACAACCTGAAAATCGCGATTGGGGCTTTCGGAGAAGGATGGCACAATTATCACCATGTCTTTCCCTGGGACTACAAAGCAGCCGAACTGGGAAATTACAGAGGCAATTTGACGACTGGCTTCATCGACATGTTTGCGTGGATAGGTCAAGCGTATGATCTCAAAACTGTCTCTGTGGATATGATAAACAAAAGAGCTGCCAGATCCGGTGACGGTTCTCGAGAACCAAGACCTACTGGAAAACCTCACCAGGAAGAAGACCACAAAGATCATCATCATCATGATCATTCACACGAAAATGCCGTTTGGGGCTGGGATGATAAGGACATGCCCGTAGAAGACATGAAAGACGCTGAAATTTTTAACAAAGGCGATTAATTCGTCAAGTGCTTTCAAGAGCAAACTATCGATGCTAAATGAGTGATTTTATTTATTATTTATGACTAGTGAGTTAAAAGCGGTCGAACTACTTGTATATATTCGCGAAATGATGAAGAAGATTTATTGTTGTAGATTTATTATTATAGTGAATTGGGTTAGTATATTTATAGTCTCTAACCTGCATTTTCTCTTATAATAATTAGAAATTCACTATAATAGATTCAAATATATGAATGCTTTTATAAAGGTGATTGAGAAGTTTCGTTTCTTAATTAAATCACTGACGATTGTTTTATTTAGAAACAATTCTAATTACTGATAGATAAGTTAGGAAAGCTTGTCGAATTTTTTAATTTTAAACGAAAATCGTCGGTTATTATCAATAGCGAATTTTACAATATCTTGAACGCAAGACTTTTTTAATTATTTAAAACCGGCTTGCAAACTCAGGATTCAATTTATCAGAATAGATTGATAATGCCTTAAATACCTCTGTCGAGAAGTGACTTTTTAAGATCTACAGTTAATAACTTTGAGTCGAAGATAAGTTTGAAGTTGTAGTGTTGATAAGATGTTTTGATAAAATTATCAGTTAACACGTTTATCGTGAAAATGAAAGCAAATCGAGTGTGATCTAATGAATCTTTACTTAATGCATCTTTGACAATTTAATTGAAATCTGTCAATAGAGTTACCTTGCTCATTGTAAAAATCAAAGCTTTGCCACGAATTTTTCCTTCATCTTTCTAGCTTTCAAAATACGAAAACCCCACTCTCTAAAGAATCAGTGAATATTACTGATTTTAGTTTAGAGATCATAGAAATATAAATAAGATGGACTACGAAGTGCATAGATTTAGTTTTAGCAAAATGTAAATTACATTACGATAGAATTATAAAAGCTAAAATCATATTTCTACGGGACTATCAAAATTTTTATATAGTAGGTTTGTAACATAACGTCAATTTTGTATCAAAGAAACATAATAATTGTTGCGTGAATCTACTTATTATTAAGATAATTATCAATTCTGCATAATGATTTTTTTGCGTTGAGATTAAGCTCTTACAGAACAGATGCCATGTAACTAAAACTCAAAAATTGGCCTGAAAATAAGTCGAATCTTTTACACTAAATTTAGAGAAAAACTTATAGAGAGGATAGATTGTGATTAGTGTTTTTTAATGTTTTCAAGCATTACGAGCAAACAAAGATATAATTATTTCCAGAATCTTCATTATGGATAATATTAAATTTTCCATTGTATTTATAAATAAATTATTGTTGCCAAAACAGCAGACTTTTATTGATTACATATTACATACTAATGACAACTATTATCATAATTATAATAATAAACTATAATTTCTGTCTTATATAATTAATTTAGCAGATTTGAGAAGATTTGTAAGGACTTGGAAGGATTGCAAAGAATTTTGAGATGTTCAATGAAATTTTAAGGATTTTCAATTATTTCAAGGAATTAAAATGAATAGAATCAATCTTATTAAAAGAATAATACACATAAAGCAAATAGAAGCGAATCGCGCGTGTATTTTTGCTATAAGTTTTACTAATATTCTTTCACCTATTTAAAAAGTTCGTTGAGTGACAATAAGAGGGAAAATATCTATAATCGCTTCCGTGGTTTTAATTTGCCCTAATTGCACTTCGTATTTGAATGCAAGTCAGCAACACGAAGATCTCTGTTAATTAAGGACGATGGTCATTCTCACTACAATTCTGTGTCAGTGAATAAAGAATTTTATGATGTCATGTCTAAATTATATCCAAAAATTTAATGAAGTATGTAGAATGTCTTTGGGTCCAGAGAAATTACTACCACTTTTTGTATCCTCTCCCCACTGTCTCCCAATGCTTTATTTATATTGCTAAGTTTTCCGAAACTATTGCATTTGTATGTTTCTTGAGCTCATGTTAACATTTTTTTAGATATTTGTATTAGAGATAGGATGCAATTTTAATTTTGAAATAAAAATCTGGGCCGATAGCTGCAGTCAAGTATGTATACACCGATGACAATTGTGAGTTTATCTGAGGAAAGAATAAATTGATGGTAGAAGTGGGGGATGCTACAGACTTGTTCAAGTCTTGGCTGTATTTTATGCAACACCTTGAAATTGACGAATATAGCGCCAACGAAGAAGAATAAGAAGTGTGAACTAAAACTAGTGACTAAAAACGATATGTTCATCTAATCAGCATATAGACGGGCTTCCCCAAAATTGCATTACAATTCTTTGGCAGTTTGGTTTGCATATTCTTAATTTACCTTTTATATTCTAGAAGCGTTGTCTTGCTGTTCTAATGATTTCAACGAACGTGTAAAAGAAGTTTAAGAGTGGAGGAACGTGGTCTAAAATTTCGTCATGTCAACTATAAACTGACCGATTGAAAGTCCTATCACAGAAGTGAGAGTGCCTTTGACAAATTTACATCTCGCCTGCGCAGTGAGTAAAAATAATCTGCATACAAGATTTATAAAATTGAAAATAAATTCTTCATGAAGTATTTTAATGATTATGAAGAGTATTTAAAATTTTGACTACTATTACGTGATTAAAGTTATATTAGAATGTGCTGTTGAACCGAAAGTAAATCTAAAATTTAAAACCATTCGTCCCTGTGCCTATTGACCATGAAGATATATGTTGATGCAAAAAAGACAATTGCTTCACTGCCCTCGTCTTGTCCTAGTTTCTTTATGGCAGAAATTAAATATATTCTTGGAAATTGTCAATGTTTAAAAGTTATATTAAGTTATTCAATTTTATAACTTGAAAGTTTTGTTGAATTTAGCATCATTATCATTATCACACCAAAGCAGATGATATACATCAAAGTTATGCTATAGCGTAACTTTTTATCTTTTTATAGGTTTTTATACAGAGTCCGAGAGTCGCGAGATACAAAATCGTCAGTTTATATATTATAAATTCTATATCTAATAATAAAAGTAGATTAAAACACTGCAAACAGTTATTGGCAATTACAATTGATTGCAATAAAATTCATAAGTTTTAATGAAGTCACGTTCAACATTGGCCCGCAGGTTGCCTCTGTCTCATTATTTCTTCAGTTGGTTACACTTGTACATTCAACATCAGATGAATCTATGTACGATAGTTTTTTAAAAGTTGCATAGGTGCTGTAAAAACTGTTCAAAAAAAGGTTTATTTTTTTCTATAAAGTGGCTTTAAATCCACAAAAATTCAGTAAAATATAAGCCCAAAAAATAAAGGTATTATATATTAATATTGAATCTGCTGTATACATTCTTTTGAAATCTTGCGGATTGAAGCATCTTATGGAGATTATATATTTTTGGCCAAAAATAAGGGAAAATCTGAAATTTGAGGGTTCTAATCAATTTTTTCGAAATCCTTCCGCTTATTTTTGACGTTTCTGCATTATTTTCGTGAAATTTTTCAAAATTTTCCATTTTTTTTCCACTGTTTTCGATTCGATAAATATTTGAATATTGCCGCTACATAGGATCAAGTCAAAGCGCAAGCGTCAGACAAAGAATACGTGGAGAATTGATGAAAAGGATGAATGATAAGCCGGGTGGTGGAGGAGGTGGAGTGGCGTCGTCGAGGCATACAAATTTCCGACGAAGAGGATCAGGTTCTGCCCTTTTAGGTTTTATTTGTGGCCTCTGTGTTTTTCTGAGCCTTCTTTGTTCTTGTTTGACAGCCCTGGTGGTTGTCATGAACGATAAAGTTCAAACAGCCAGTGAATATTCAGGTGAGAAAATAGAAAATCATATTTTCTAGTGAATCAAAGTAAATCCACAACAAAAATATTTTCTTAGTGCATCAACTTGCAAACACGAATAATAAATTTCAAAAAAGAGCGTCAAAAGCCGAAACAAGTCTAAGTTTATAATTTAAATTATTTACTTGTTTAAAAAAATGTTATATTAACGTTTCGTTTCATATTATTAGAAATTAAACATATTTTCAATGTTTTTTTTTAATTTTTCTTTCATGGTGCCGGGTGAAAAAAATTCGATTACTCGAAGCTGTCACGTATCACGTATTACTTGTTACTGGCGGGAAATTTAAAATTATGCGGCTAGTGTTTCTGTTACATATCAAGTTCAATAAACTTCAAAATTTAAACTTTAATTAAAATATAAGTTTGTTAGTTTTGTTGATTATATTATTTCATGTTTCCAATACTTTTTAACAAACCCTTTCCTTCTTAAAATCATTATATCATCCAGATCAGAGTCCATTTATTTCTTAACGCAGATGGTTTATCTTCAACTTCGTGTTTTGTCATTCCTTACGAAGCTAAGGCCTCGAGGAAATATTATTACGAGTCGATGTTTCTCAAGTAAGATAAAATTCTCGTTTGCTATATAGTTTGAATAAAAATACTTATTACACTGATTCGCGTGTAGAATATTTTAATTTAACCACTCGTAACTTTTTTTAATATGCAAACAACATTTATTCATTGTATTGCATTGTACAGTGCAATTTTTCAAAAAAAAAAAAAAAACATCAGTGGCCACTGAAATTAAACTTTCTTTAAATTATTGATGACAATTAATATTAAAGGGAGATAATAATGAAAGTAATTTTCAAATAGATCCAAATAAACCGAAAATATACGCAGCCATGACGACAGAGAAACCACCGCTTGATTCATTCAGATTGCCAAAAGAAGTGAAGCCTCTGCACTATGATCTGCTGATGCATCCTGATCTTGAAAAAGGAACATACAATGGCAGTGTAACTATTTTAATTGATGTTCTGGATAAAAGAAGTTACATTTCTCTTCATCAGAAGGATCTCAATATAACAAGGACGAAACTAACTCACGAAACAAATGGGAATTACGAAATACCAATCAAAGAGACATACCCTATTGAAAAGTCCGAAATTTTGATTGTTTCTACAGAAGAAAATCTCAATCCTGGTCTTTATCATTTATCATTGGAATTCAATGGTTTGCTACGACCTGACAAAATTGTTGGCTTCTATTCCAGCAAATATAAAGATTCAGAAAATGCAGATAGGTATGAAGTTAATTCAAAAAATTTATTTGCGATTAGCTGTAGTTTTATATGATATTTAATTTTACAGATACATTGCCACTACCAAATTTGAACCAACTTATGCAAGAAGAGCTTTCCCATGTTTTGATGAACCTGCCTTCAAGGCAGAATTCACTATCAAAATTGTTAGGCCCTCTGGTGATTGCTATGGTGCCCTTTCCAATATGAATGTTGAGGTATTAATCATTTTATTTTCATATTGAAAATATATATTCACCGACATTTTTTCAGTCCTCACAGCTAAGTTTATTTATAATCTATATTTATGAAAATAATAGAAAACCGAGGTAAATCAACCCTCAGCAGGTCTGACAACGGTGACTTTTGCAAAGAGTGTGCCAATGTCGACGTATTTATCATGTTTCATAGTCAGCGATTTTGTTGCACTGACTGTCAATGCAAAAAGATTAGATGGCACAGATTTACCAGTTAGCGTTTATACCACAAAAGCTAACAAAGAAAAAGGAGCCTTTGCTCTTGATATTGGACTTCAGATCATCGAGTACTACACTAATCTCTTCAAAATCGATTATCCCTTACCAAAAATGGGTATGTTCCAAAATTAAAATTAAGGATGTGAACGAGTGAAAGTAAAAAGTCGATAAAAATCCATTTTCAAGATTTAATTATTATCTTTTTGTGTTGTAGACATGGCAGCTATTCCTGATTTTGTATCGGGCGCGATGGAAAATTGGGGTCTTGTAACCTACAGAGAAGCAAGACTCTTGGTAGATAATGAAACCAGCTCTTCTGCCAATAAAGAAGGTGTTGTTTCAGTCATCGCTCATGAATTCGCTCACATGTGGTTTGGAAATCTAGGTACCGCTTCTAATATCTTTAAATTTATTAAATTATTCAAAAAATTTCAAAACTACAAGCTCTTTATTTTTAAAAATTAGTAACGATGAATTGGTGGAACGACCTCTGGCTAAATGAAGGATTCGCGACTTATATGAGTTTTAAAAGTTCTGATGCGATTCTTCCAGACTGGGGTCTGGTAAGTAAACTTGCATTCATTTCGAAAAGAATAATGTATGTCTTTTATAAAAGGTATTTCTTTCTCAGATGGAGCACTTTCTTACGGAAGAAATACATGTAGCCTTCCGGACTGATGCAAAACTTAGCTCACATCCGATAGTTCAAACTGTCTCAAACTCGGATGAGATCACTTCTATTTTTGATGTTATCTCTTACAATAAGGTCATTATTAATAAGATTCTTTTCATTTAGTTTCTGAGTTAAAGAAGATGTTCATGTTTGAATTATATTTTTAATTATAGGGTGCTTCCGTACTCAGAATGTTGGACAATTTCCTCGGATCAGACGTGTTTTACGAAGGTGTGACGACCTATCTGAAAAGGCATGCTTATCACAATGCTGAAACAGCAGATCTTTTCAATATTTTACAGGAGTCTGTCAAAAATCACATAAATATCAATGCAATTATGGATACCTGGACTCGTCAAATGGGATTTCCGGTAGTGAATGTTGCTGTCAAGTCGAAGACTTCTTATACCTTAACTCAGAAGCGATTCCTCGCTGATCCAGAGGCTAAATTTGATCCTTCAGAATCGGATTATGGGTACGATCAAATTAGCATAAGTAACAGTTAATTATGAATCTGAGATAAAACTTGAAAATTGAGTATGTATCATTTATATTATTTATAGTTACAAATGGACTATTCCAATCACGTATATCACGAGTGAAAATTCAACTCCGACCCTGGTTTGGTTCGACAAGGATGCAAAGAATTGTAATCATTATTGTGTAATTTAAATATTTTAGCGTTTAAATTTCTATAATGTTGATATATACATATATATATATCAATTTGGTTCTTTTTCTATGTAGTGGTGATCAAGTTAGATGAGCCAGTCGAGTGGATAAAATTCAACTGCGATCAAGTGGGATACTATCGAGTTAATTACGAAGTTCCCGAATGGCAAAAACTTGCTGAAGTTCTTAAATGGAACCACAAGGTATTTTTCTATTTTTATGAATATAGAAAACTGATCTCAATTTTGACATTCTTTTCAATTTTAAATGAAATTGAATTCAGAGATTCTCTACCTCGGACAGGACACACATTCTCGAGGATGTGTTCAGCTTAGCAGATGCTGCTGAACTTGACTATAAAATCGCCTTGGAAATGACTAATTATCTTTCCAATGAACTCCATTCTGTGCCATGGGATACGGCAGCCAATAAGCTTTTGGAAATAAACACACTGCTCTCATCGACGAATGCGTCTATTAAATATAAGGTATAAGTTGAAATTCAAAAATTTTTTTAATTTCCGAAAATTCGAAATAGTAAGAAAGCTTTTGGGATCTCTTAAAACATATATTGAAATCTCTTGAAATATGTTGAATTCTCTTGGAATGTTTTTGAAATTTTTGAAATCTTGAAATCATTTATACATATCATTGATAAAAATAATGAATTTTGCAGGAATATGTAAGAAATTTGGTAGACCCTGTATATCACGAAGTTCTTTGGAAGGTTGAAAATGTCGATGATCACGTTACTTTGTAAGTGTTCTTCATTCTTATTCTGTACAAATTAAATTAAAGGCCATTCAGTTTTAATGAATTGAACAATTTTCTTTGAAGAAATCTCAGATCTGTGATACTTCAGTTAGCATGCGAAGTGGGCCACACTGAATGTCTAGACGAGGGTGGAGAGATTTTTAAAAATTGGATAAACGATCCCAAAGATGTGCGACCCCATCCCGACATCAGATCTTCTGTTTACTATTACGGTACGCAATCGCCATCACAAAAAATAATTAATCCTTATGTGTAGCAAAATTCATAATAAAAAAATATTGAAAACTAATTTTTTTTACAGGAATGAGTCACGTCGGTGGAGAAGTCGAGTGGAACAAAATGTTTGAAAAGTTTATTGAAGAGAAAAATTCCATTGAAAAGTTAAAATTGATGCGAGGATTGGCTGGTGTTCGATCAGCTTCACTTCTCAAGAGGTTAGCTAAAAATATCAAATAGTTTAGTATTTATTTGATTTTTATCGCAATATAATACAATAAAATTATTAACATTTTATTTACAGATTTATTTCCAATGCAGTGAATGAAAATTTCGTGCGAGCACAAGATGCCTTTTCATGTTTGCGTCAAATTTCTGCAAATCCTGTTGGTACCCCACTGGTTTGGGATTGGGTGCGAGAAAATTGGGAGTTCCTTGTTAAAAGATATACTCTGAATGACCGCTATTTGGGACAATTAATTCCAGCAATTACAAGCTCTTTTTCATCGGAAGTCAAATTAAACGAGATGAAAGCATTCTTCGAGAAATATCCAAAAGCAGGCGCTGGTGCCTTGTATAGAGCTCGAGCACTTGAAACTGTTGGTAATAATATAAAATGGTTGCAAAAGAATGGTGGAAAGATCGAAGAATGGTTGAATTCCCACTAAAAAATTCATAGACTTCAGAGAACAATTTGTGATCAATTTATTCTAAATGAAAATGTACTTTAAGAGTCTGAAATTTAAAGGAGTAAGGAGCAGTTTGAGAATTTAATAAAAAGAACGTTTAATTTAAGAGAATTACTTCATATAATATGGAGTGATAGGAATAATGTTTTAATAAATAAGAATGTATTCTTTTATAGTATTCAATAAAAGGTATAATTATTTACATATAGTTTCATAAAATTCCTTAATATTTTTGGAAATCCCAATAAAATATTACAACTGAAAAAAAATTTCATGTAAAGGGTCTAAATTTGTCTAATTTCGAATTGGAACCATATAATTTTCTATCTTTTTTTTAATATTATTTGAATATTATTTATTGTCTACGTAATAGTGTGCGAATAATAAGCTTTCTGTGCCACCAATGCTAATGTAAGAAAAAAAAGTATAACAATATTGGAAAAAGTCGAAGATTTATTATAATAATATATTTGCGGAAGGAGTTGTGCATCCAAGTGTCAACGTTACTTTTGTTATAAGGGGGAAACATATGAGAGTTGCAGGGATTGAAATTACATTCCGAGAAAGTGACCTCTAGAGATTATTTATACTACCAGATGGCAACTATTGCAAGAGCTCACTAACGAGACAGACAAATGTAACAGGACATATTTTTGCGATGACTATAATTCTTTCGAATAAAATGCCGTAAAGAGACCCACCTAAGTTTATGCTCAATAATTGTCACGGGGCACCGCCTCGATTGGAACCATCAAATACCCATTATAAGGAATACCTCCCGAAGTTCTAATAAAAAAAAAATTGGCAGAAGTGAGAACTTATGTGATCAAGGACACTAGGAAATTCCGAAAATATCGTCGTTAAATGAAAGATAATTGTAACATTCAGTTATCTAATCTAATAAGATAAGATAATTGTAACATTCAGACATCTAATCTGGCGAAAATGAATTTTTTTTAATTAACAAATATATTTCAAAAAAGGTCAAAAAAGAAGTCTATAAAATATTCAAAAATTAATAAAGTTTGACAAGCTTTACCAGACCCATTCTTCTGGAGATGAAACTTCCTGGGATTTAATGTTATTTTGAGAATGTAGAAATATTTCCAATAAATTTGATGTATTTTAATGGATTCTAAGAGATTTAAAAAATTTTTAAGGAGTCATAAAGAAATTTTAGATTATTTTAAATTTTGATGTGAAGTTTTAAGGAATTTAAAGAGGTTTCTAGGAGTTTTAAGAAATTTTGACGAATTTTAAGGAAATTGAAGAATTTTAAGAGATTCTTCAAGGGATTTTAAATAAAATAGATTATTAACCCTTTGCACTCCGCTGTCCCCTCTCATGGGACATTTTAAATGGACTTCGAATGGCACGGAGTGCAAAGGGTTAAAAAAGAGGGTCTTTTTGTTTAAAAAAATAAGTTTAATGGATTCTGGAAGACTGTGAAAATCATTTGCATAATTTCTCAGGGAGTTTGGATTCAATACCCCCTCAGATGCTGATTAAATGTTCGGAACCACATTCCATGGTATCCATGGTGATTTCCTCTACTCAAGTCACAAGTCCATTATTTTTATCCCTCGCATAAAAAAATATAGTACATATTACAATATCCATATATACATGAATTGCATCAGTAGAGAATTGGAAGAGTGAGAATGAATCACTACTTTATATTTCTTATTTAGAAATTAATACATATGTAAAATGTTTAAAATAGTTCTGAAAGCAATGTTTTGTATTACATATATTCTGTATAATCTGCACTTTCATAAAGTCATCGAATACATGTGAGATTAGGCAATCAGGAAAGAATTTCTGAGATGGTCCAGTGAATCTTTTGAGAGACCAGTCACCTTTACCTTGCCCTCCTTAAAAAACGTCGAGAAATCAAATAATTTGCATCCAGCTCCAGACAGTCGGTTCGGGTGGGAGTATCCGGAATTTCAGAAGACCTAAAATCCTGATAATTTATTTGCAGAGCCATGTCGCACTTGAAAAAAACAAGATTTCTTGTATACATATTACGAAAACTATATGCTTATTAGGGAAAAAAACAACAACATGTTCTGATTATATTAGTAATATATAATATAATATAAAAAAAATCTAATAAACTCTCTCTCATTTAATAATTTGTATCACTTTTTCCCACTTGAGATATGTTAATTAAATGTAATTATGTTAATCATTCAAAGCTTAAATGTAACTGAATCTTTATTCGGAATATGCTAATGTTATTAATATATTCACAAAATAAAAGCCATAGTAAATTAAATTAAAATTCTCTACTAAAATTGCCAGATAAAGAATCTAGTAAATTTTTGATTAGCGAACTTAATGTGTTAATAATATTATATTCTTGAATTCTTTCAAAAGTAAGACCCAAAAAATTCCTTAAAATCCTTGAATAATCAAAGAAATCTTGTCAAAAACCCCTTGAAATTGCTTAGAATTCCATAAAACTCCAATAACTTTCATGAAATCCTTTAAATCCCACGAAATCTTGTAAAAATTCTTAAAATTTCTTCAAATTACTCAAAATCCCTTAAAATATTGTTCAATTCTTTAGAATACCGTAAAAATTCTTCAGATACTTAGAAATTTCATAAAATTCCTGAAAGTTTTTCAATATTTAATGTAATCAAATATACTATAGCATTAAAATTGAAAAAAATGTTTACTTGAAGGGCCTAAAATGTTAAATTTTAACTTGGAATCGTGTAATTTTGTATCTTTTTTGTATTTGAAAAACGAATTTTGAAGTCTCTACGTGATGTTTCCCGCTCGCTCGTTAAAAATAGAAATTTTTATAAAAAGACGCTTGAATTTGCAAATTCCTTCTTTTATAGACACTTGAGAAAAGACTCCTGTAAATTAAAAAAAAATGTTTTCCTGATTGATTAAATGATAGAACTTGATATAAGTCTAGTGGATGTTTTTTTAATTTAATGATATAATTTGCATAGTTAGATCGGAACATCGTATTACGTGAAATATAAGCAAAAGCGAAACCCGTTCTCGATATGTTCTCGATGAACTTGTGCTTCTCATGTTGTTTGTAAGAGAGAGACATACTATTTACATGTATATCGACTTCGCGGAAAGGATACACAAACTTCTCATTACTACGCGAAGAGAAGAAATTCGATTTCGAAACTCTCGACTTTGGATGATAATTCCGCATCAATTCATATGTATACAATCAACCCACCACAAAATAAGTTTCCAAACTTTGATTGGAAAAAATTTCTCTGCAGTTTTGAGTCCAAATTATTCCCTCAGTGAATCTGGGTTAGAAAAAAAAATGGCTAATAATAGTAAAAATTATATAGATGATTACTTCAGGGTTATATTATGTTAAATTTACTTTATAAAAGTGTAATCTAATAATTAATAGAGTTAGAACAATTCTCCTTTAGAATACAGACGACGCAACTTTACAAAGTCGATCTTCTCGTAGACGTTTTGCCACGATACCCCCATTAATTTTCTTGATCCCATCTTAAGATGCACTTCAACCTGCACCTTCCGAGACTAAAATGGTGACCTCCTTTTGTCTCACAATTCCTGTTTTTCGTCTGCCTTCTTTATTACCTCATTACTAACTTAGTCTTATTTTAATAAAAGCAGAAATCATAAATCTCCATTCTTTCTTCTTATCGCCTTCTGGTATTAAAGATGATCACATAAATATTGTCTGACTCTTCTTATTGCGCTGATGGGCAATTTACTTTTTTAATTCAGAATAAAATTTAAATGTGAATGCTTGAATAAAAATAAACTATTTGAGAGACCGAATCCATTTCAAATCAGGCAGGCAGTGCAACTTAAAATCGCAAAATCTTTCACTGCATGATTCTGCAATTCATCTGTCCCTCACAAAGATGAGTTCATGTGCATATCTTAGTACAAATGTCTAGGTATAATGGTCGATGACAATTTGGAGATTTAAATTTGCTACTGTTGCCGCTGACTCGAGTCGTAAGGGTCATTTACATAATTATGAGTCAAAGTATTTGACTAAAGGATTATAAGTGAAGTTTATAATAAGAAATTGTGCTTACATCAATCATGCAGTGATTACATGTTTATTTTGAATGTAATTATGAATTTAATTAATAATTAGTGGAATGTGATAGCTACACGTGGACGTGACATTGCACTGCCTGCGTTTGATTTAAAACGGATTTGATCGAGAAAATCGTAATTGTGTGAAATAACTCTACTTTTTAAAGAGAATAAAGCGTGAAAAATCACATTGCACAAAAAGATGAAATGAAAAAGATTTTATGTGCAAAATGCAACACAAGTCTTTACGAATCATGTAAGATTAATAAATTTCTAGCAATTCCGAGACCGATATTTGTGATGCAAATAAACGCCTGTGAACTGTATCAAATTAGTCTCTGACGTCAGAGTTTCCTGGTTAATGTGGTAAAGCGCCTTTCAATATTGCTTGAGTAAAAGTTTCTGGATTTGTTTCACATTTACCTTCGGAAATAGCCTCTTTCGGTCTAAATAATGGAAGTAAATATTTGCATCCTAACACGTAATATCTCCTTTAACGGCAAATCAAATTCTTATTCCAAAAAATGTAAAAAAAACCGTAAGACTAGACGTCTGAAACTTCTATTCCATCGCTAATTAATGTAATTAGAATTTAATAACAACTCTCAATTAATAAAATATAGTACATTCTCGCTACATAAAGAAAGATTAGAAAAGATCATTCCACATTTTCCCAAGAAGCATTTCACAGATATTAGGAGTGTCATGAACTCAGATTTCATCTAATTTGTGCTTTGTTTTCTCTCCCATAAAGAACTTGTTGGATAAACTCTTACAGACACTAGACGACATCTATGGTGCCATAAAATTCAGCCACTGAGCTCGAAGGGCTTTCATTTTAATCTGAAAGAAGTAGCCCGATATTTTTTACGAGCACATTAACATTCCGCTTCGGGCAATTCCAATAGTAGAAATTGCGTGTAAAAATTTGAGGCAGATAAAAATCGATCTTCGCCCAAATTTTATCTTAAATTTGTTGCACTACTTGGTTTCACATTTCTTATATGTCTGGCGTGAAAGTATAATAGATACCAAGAAACTGAAAGAATAGTAATATAATATCAGTAACATTATCGACTCAAATACTAAAAGCTCGGTTATATGTATATATACATATATATTACTAATATTTAATCGATATAGTACGTCTATCAACGTCACACACCACTTTTCTTTTTATTATCTGAGGTGAGCTTAGGGAAAGCTCAGCAAAGGCCATCGGTTTTCACGAGCTACAATTAAATTTTATGAATTAACCTAGATGTGCGAGCAATAAAATTTCTATTAATCCACAGTGTGCTATCAAGATTAGTGCGCAAAGTGATTTAAGGAAACATCTACCCAATTTGATTTTGATCGATGCGATATGTCAAAATGACGATACTATTCGGGAGGAAATGAATAATATGCCATTTGTGAAACATGTCATTATTGTCAGCTTAGAAAGATATCTTACCCCATGTTTCTCGTATTTTTCCCAATCTATATAAACTCTCATCAGTGGAATTTCTCTGATTATTATTAAAGTGATCGTATCAAATGGATCTCAAATATTTTTAGATGGATCTAAAGATTTTTTCTTTTTACTCAAAAAAATTTACTAGAATTCAAGAAAATTAAAAGTATATTTCACAAAAATATATTTCATCATAAAAGTATATATCATCACAAAAGTATATTTCAAATTGTTTAATTTTAAATTTTTCCTGGTATTTTTATATAAATTTACTTAATATAAGTACCAAGGTAAGTTTGTTAATCTTCTCGACTTAACAAGTTTATTTTTATTATATATTCTTATCACGTAATTCGGAAAGTAGAGGAAACTCTTATTACTTTTCAAGTTGGTTCCGGGTTTAAGGCAAAACATTTGAATACAAAATCACTGCCAAGGTAAGGTGGCCAATAATACTATGATTAACTCATAAATATTTATTTTTATTTTCACATTTTTTATGCTTTTTGATAAATGGAAACATTTGTCGTAAAATAAATATATTTCTCTCTTTTTTCTCAATTATTGATCCAGATCAGGGTAGATGATGATGCTGGTTATTAGGAAAGCCCACCTATGATCGTGACTAGAGATAATAAATACTCATGTAGGATATTCGCTATCACGTTATTTTTTTCACCCCTCAGAATTCTTTTTCGGATTGTATCACTTCCATATAAAAGATATCCATAAACTCGATTTTGTATTTACTTGCTTCTGTAAACAAGTTATTTTAGAAAAAAAGTATTTAACCAAATATATGACCAAATTATTAACCTTTTAAGATAGGTGTTTCAAAATTAAAAAAAAATGATTCTTTTAGTTATCAATGTACATTCTGTCAGATAATTGCATTTAATTTATATTTTTGACCTAATTTTTTTTTTAATAACGACAAAGTTGATTTAATAAACCTTAACTGTTCATTCACTAGTATAGTTATCCTATTGAACATCTACATAAGAATATGTGAATGTAGTTATAATTTTTAAATTGCTTTTCCATTGTGCAACGCTTTGATACACTTTCAGATAAAAATTTGATATCTTGGGATTTAGTGTATTCACTTTGCAAAATTAATCAATTATGAAATAAATTATAGTCGATTATCATTGTATACCTTCGGTTTTTAAGAAATTAACTATAGCATTTAAGGAAGGTAGAAAAATAAATATTTAGAAGTCGTCCACCTCCCGGATTTGAGATAGAATCGCATGTCTAAGTAGAATTAAGAAAGAAAAATGTATGATCTTCAAAACCTCAAACCTAACAGATAAAAGACATTTATAAGCAATAATAAATATATATTTTATTATCCTAATCCATTACTTATGAAATTCTTTACAAGTAGTTTTCTAATATTGATTCAGCAAGATCAATCAAGTTTTATGTAATAATTTCTGATTGCACACCACGTTTCTAAAATTGTTAGCATCTAAAGAAAGAATCGATAAAATCAACATTAAATTTTTTGGAAAATTAAGGCGGAAGTAATTTAATTTAATACATCACTGTCGCCAGAGAATCTGGGTCGGTAGGAAAGAATTCCTAACTTTTTAATGCTTGATTCACACCCAGAGTCGTGATCAAGTTACTTAATAAAAATACCTACGTGACTTGCATAAAAACGTACTTTATGGACATTTGACTTAACTTTTCGCAGGATCTGAATTGACGTGTTATTTCCAGTAGTTTGCAAAGTCAATATTTTATGTACTCTTAAGTCTGAATGGGACGTCGTGTGTCTTATATCGTCACCGGATATGTTTGATTAGGCTCCATTTGATTCGCTCTAGGGAGGAATTTAATCAAGGCAGAAAAGCCGAAAAGGTTATTTGATCACTCTCAGATAAGATGGAGTGGAAGTCAGCAGTAGTCAATTTGCTATTCTATTAATTATGTCACAAATTAATTACTTAATTGTTTTAAATTTCTTTTTTTATATACATATACCAATGTAAAATACTTAGGGAAGAAATTTGCATCTCACAAAGTTATAGCACGCTCGTTTGCAAATTTAATCCAGGGCGGGAAGTATATCCGCCCCCTCATTAATCATTTGATTAATGTATTTCACGCCAATTCATTTTTTTATTATAATAGAATCTTTTGTGCCGAATATTCCGCAATTTATTTTGATCAAAGTTTCAAAGGGAAACTGATAATCTTAATGTTTTGGAGAATTAAGTGTGACACCTTCCTTGCATTTAAATAAGTACAAATCAAAGTTAAGTTGAATTGCTCCTAATTCATTTTGATTTAGTGTAAAGGAATTTACAAATGAAAATAAAATTTACAGGATTCTCAACTTTATTTTTATTATTAATTAACAAAATTATACTGAAAATAATGTTTGCAATTAATTATTGTTAAAAAGAGTGAAATTTTCCCTTCGTGCAATATTTCTTTTTTTTCAACCTGATAAATTAATAGAGCAGCCTTTCTTAGGAAAATATGTTATCGGTTCTCATGGAAATCGAACATAATTAGTTATATTTTCTTACCATTGCTTTTTTCATTCCAGGCACTCTGCGTGGAGTCTTTATCCTGAGTTAAAGCTTCTCCGACCCCTTTTTTGAGAGGAGAAAAGGAATAAGAAAGGAAGAAAGGTTGAAACAACTATACAGGATCGAATAACTTCATTTGCATCTTTTACCCTCAATCTTTTTAGATGGGCGACGACCTTCATACAGCCGGTTCCTCATTATACTTTCGCTACCTTTAAAACTTTAGCATAGCTTCGAAAACGATTTGGCATCGCGTCGGAAACGATCGTCTTAATTATGCAGTCGATCTACAAGAGCCTCGAACTAATTGCCTTTTCCCAAGTTGAATTTCAATTATTTTTACCATTCTCCTTCATCCCATCGATTTTCTTAAAACTGCAGACAGTAATGAGGGCCGATTCTATATGATAACTAAATTTCGGGACTTTGAAATCTTACTTAATGACTACTTATCTTTTCCTTCTCAAATTAAGTCAACAAATTCAAGTGCAAAGTATTCAATGATTTGATAAGAATAAAATTAAATATTGAAAGTTATGGTTGAAATATTGATTTTGTAGACTATATATGGGCTTAATTTCCCTTGAGAAACACTCAATTTTTTTCAAGTTATCAAGAGTTAAGTATTTTTTAAATAAATCACGTTTGCAATCTCTTTACAAAAAGCGGTAAATAATTCTGAAACGTAACACATTATATATATTGTGACGTAGTAAATAAGTCACATATATATATCATAAGGGGGATCTGACCAACAAATTTTCCACGTAGCAATACGTTTTTGTCCCCTCCTATTCAACGACCAATTCCTTTGTCAATAGAACTTTTATCACGTTCTCTCTTTTTTCTACGAATTCCTGCATTTATTTATAGCTTTTTTCTAATTTTATTTGAAATTTCAGTTGTGTCAATGACTAAATTAATTCCACAATGTCAATTAATCTACTGTTTTCGGAAAACAGTAGGTAAGCACCAACACAAAATTTTTCAAGGTTCTAAATTTATTCTTACACACAAAATGCCTTGTTATATTATAATTTATAGATTAACAAATCGTTAACTATTCTTTTTTGTGACATCCAAACCGAAATATTCTGTGCAGAAATTTACATTAACCATTATTTACTATCAGGTCCTTCCCACTCGAACTGACCTTTCCTAGAAAAAATGTTTAGATGTATCCAAAAGTCTCTGATGTCTGGCGATTAGGTAACCAGTGGTGCCTTTAATTTCACCTAGTGACTGTTTTATGATGAAAATTTGATCAATTTCATCTTCCGGAAATTATACTTTGACTCTGTTTTCAGCATTATTATGAAAACATTTCTTTCTCACATTTCTTTCAGGATCAACAAAAACTGTTTTCAAGAGCATACTTTACTGGATCTGTGAGACGTTTGTTTTACAGTCTATACTTTGCTCGAGATGACAAATATTTTGGATGATAATATTTACATATCACATTTGTTAATGGTATTTTATATAAAATCACGAAAAAGTATACTGAATTAAATGATAAAAATTTGGATACTTTTAACACAGATCGTAATCTTAAATTTTTAAAAAATGCAGGTTTCTTGAGTGAGGAAAATTTGAATTTAACATAAAAAAACTGTGAAAAACAGATATGCTGCAGGAGAAGGAATATTGTTGTAAAAACTCCTGCATATTATCCTTCATATTGACTAGCATATATGAAGCAAATCTACATAATAATAAGTATTAACAATTTTTTTATGATCTAATATTAAAATATTGCATCAAGATTCATGCAATATTGTTTTATTATTTTTTAGAAGAACTCAGTTGAAAAAATTCAAGTTATATTCGGGTGGAAATTTGGAACATTTCACTTTCTACGTCGAAAGTTCACAAGGAATTTTCTAAATTTCCATCGAATTTTATGCTGGCAATAGTAAATATGATTTCCTAAAACTATGGACCATTTACATACCTCCATCTGTATGAAACGGAGATAAATGACCTATTTTTAGCAAAAAATATTTATTATTGCGAGCGTAAAGTTGGGGAAACTAAATTTGCACTTATGGTAATTACCACATGCCCTTAATCCTACACGTGCTGTATAGCCACGTGGATTTAATGTCAAACTCCATGACATAAAATAATGAGGGATATAATGAAAATATATTTTTAAAAAACTAGCACAGTCAATTCTTAATTTAGTGTTGGTTGGAGAAGACCATATCAATTTGAACATTCGTAGAGTTCAGAGATAATAAAAAATATCAGCTTCCTCCTTTAAATTTGCATACAATATGATTATAAATAGAACAATAAATACATAAAATCGGAATATTACAATCCCCGATTTATTAAGTATTAGTATTATTGATAAACATTTCCCGCGACATTTGAGAATAACCCGATTTTTTTGAATGACTTCCATGAAATGTATTTGATGATTGTACTCCTGAAATTTATTTTTTACTTCAAAAGGGGGAATTCACATCCATATCATCGTGAGAATACACTCATTGAAATGCCCGCGCGGGCGCGGAACTTCCACCCCCGCCGCTTTCTTCTTTGATACACGCTGGTTTCAAGGCTGGATCCAAATATCGCACCGGTCAAAACGATTCTGACTTCTTCAGTGCTCAGTCTGTTAAGTGTCCTCTGGTTTTTGAACGACTTTTCGATATTGTTCACGAACGATAAAAATTCAATCCGTGTGAGTTTAGCGATTTGAATCTACTCAAGAACCAATTCGGTACAACCTGTCTTTAAAACAGAAATTTCATGACAAGGATCTCTCCAATCACGGTGAGTCGAAACGGTTGTTTTTACAATCTACAGAACATCATCAGAGTGAGAAAGTTATATCGAGAAGCCATCGATCGGTTAAGGAGCAATTCAGGTGCCAAGGAAAAGAATATTTTGCATGCAACAGGTGTACTATCACTCCTTATTTTACCGAGAATCATTCCACTTTGGAAGAGATAACGATGCAAGGATATAGACGAGTAAACCGTTTATATTAAATCGAGGTACCCCGCTCGTAAATAACGATTTTAATAACAGCCACATATCGCTCAGAGATCGGTGCATGATTTTATGTGTAACCGATTGAATCAGCTTTTTTTTCAATGAGGAATTTTTCATTTAAAAGTATAACAACAAATCTGAAAAAAAAAATTATTGTGGAAAAGTGAATTAGTTTGAAAGAAATTACCAAAAGTTTTTCCATTAATACAAAATTTCCGAAATATTTGGTATGCAAGTTATCAATAATTAATAGTAACTGATATATTCATGGGTCAATTGATGGGTATCCTTACAAATGACTTTTTTATTAATCCGCATATCTAACATCACTTGTTGGTCAATTGGGCATAGACACTGGCTAATAGATCAATTAAGAGGTCTCGTCACAACAAATAAATTAATAATTATAGTACTGATGAACTCATAAATATAGGTATACTTATATATTTAATGATTAATATAAAAAATTTTACTTACTTTAGTTTTATAAATTATTAATAATACGATACACATTGTTTAGCCCGAATTTCAAAGCATATAGTCCAAAATGGAGAAGTGTACAATTAAAAACTGACTTTTATTGAATTGAATATATTTCCTCTATTTCCTTCATTCTTTTTAGCAACAATTTTGTGCTTTTTGATAACAAAGATCTCTAAATAGAATATTATTTCCGTTGGTTTGTATGCTCAGATAAAACTAAAGTTGAAATTAGAATATACCGTTTATCGCGTACACTAATTTTGCATATGCAATTTCATTTATGTTTTTCAGAGCTTAACAGTAAGCTAGCTAATGAAATGTTAACTATGATTAATGTTGTACTTCCTTTGAATTGCCAGGCGATTCCCTAAAAATTAAAAGAAGTAAAAAAAAAATTGACGGGCAATTTCTCTAAAAGCCTAAAAATTATAAAAATTAAAGTCACCCAAGCAGTATTTAAAATCTTTGCTCGTTTAAAAATAATAATTTGGCGGATTAATATATATTTTTCAATCAAGAATTACAGCATATCTAAATTAAAAAGTATGTTATTAAAAGACAAGGATAACAAATTCTGTTCCATGAGTAAAAGAGATAATCGAAGGGCGTATGAAACAACTTTGTACTTGGATTGTCTGTTACAAGCGATCATTTTTTTATAGTTTTGCCGTTTCGACGCCGGTTTTCAGCATGACGTCTCAGTTGGGGAGCCAAATAAAGGTCACAAGTGTATTGAGAATCGAAGACAGTACTATATATGTCAGTGTCAACTTGTCCATACTATATGAACACTTTCCAGACATATGGTTTGGTGAAATTTGTTCAGTACATAATATTTCGAAACCCCATAGTCAATTCATTTGGGAAATATTTTTATCACCTGAATAAAATTCCAGTTTTTAGTGATATAGCTTTACGAATATAAGTGTTCTAAGAATGCGGCTGTCAGAAAAGAACCACAAAAATAAATTCTGTCGATTCAAAGCGGAATTCATCATTGTCGGAGGGTATAATATCTTCAGGAGAAAATTAGCAGAAAACATAGAGAATTAATTTTAACAAATTAAAATACCAAATGATAAAGATAGTCATTTATCGAGTAAGAGAAATATTAAACCATAAAACGTAATTGTATCTTCTTCATTTGAAAGTAATTTGCGATTGAAATGAGGGCAAATTAATCAAACAAGAAAAATTAACTTCAATCATGATCTGATGAACAGGATATTTCACATGAAATGAAGTTGTATTATATTATATATTGATTCTTTATGAATTAATCAAGATATTAAAAATATTATTTTTTTTTATATGTCCGAATATATAGAATGAAATTGTAAGGAATAAAGCAAAAGACCAATTAATTTTTTTTTCAATTATTTTTTATTCATTAATTATTTCAAATATTAGCTTTAATCATGCACTAAAATTTGCAGAAGTCTGGATCCTGTCTACAATGGCTTACAGCTCCGTCGAAGGCGTCCATGGCGCTGACTGTACATAACATATTTTTAATATAAAAATCCTAATTTTCAAGTCATTAAGGTCATGTGGTAATTACTAGAAGAGCAAAAGTTCCGCCAACAGAAAATTGTAAATAAGTAAAGTTGCAAAAGTAAGGTAAAGCAAAGTTTAAAAAACAGAGGTAAATCGAGCGAAAAATTGGCGAAGCTATAATTACTATTATGGTAATAAGTAACATATGCCCTTAAAATATTAATAAATAAATAAGTACACATCTTATTGATTAGTTTTCAAACAAATATACATATGATATTGAGTGGTTTCGATCATATCAGAAACAAGACATTTTTAATATTATGAAAAAAATGAAATTTTACCTGATTGATAAGTCAGCACAGCGAGGCAAAAAAGTACAATAATAAACTTTATAACTGCCATTGTGAAAATTGAATTCACCTTTTGAAAAAACAACATGAATTTCTAAGAATTTATAGTAAACAATATCGTTATTTATGATTTACGAATGACACAAGTCCAATTAAAATATATATAAGTTAAAAAATTATAGGCGTAGCTCTATAATCTGATTATTCGTCATATCTCCGATTTGACAGAACTGAAATTTATTATGTATTTAACTACAAGAAACAATCATGCATTCACTTCTTGTTCTTTAGAGTACAATAATTTTTAATGAAAAAATTTTTCTTTTTTTTTAAGTTGAAAATATTGAATATTCATTAAAATATAGAAGGGAGTCCCATCATACGATTTAAAAAATAATGTCCACTAATGCGAATTTTCAATCTGACAAACCATAAACAAATTTTTGTATTGCAAAAGTTGATTCACCGTCTGGAGATGAAATCATGAGCTGTGTTTCAGTGGTGAATAGCCACTAAAAAGGGTATGTTTATAAACATACTCTTTTTAGTGGGTATATGTCCCCGAAGGCATTAAGCGCAGTCGTTAAAGAGTCAGATGTCTATGATTACTACCAGAGCATAACCACGGTGCAATGTGGATCAATTGCTGTCAAATGGACATAATAGCATGCGTGTCGAAAACTCAGTATCACGACACGGTGTATCAACAGATTTCAGACAAACTATAATCGCATAATATTTTTCAGCAGAGATTTGATTTTCCCTGAATTCAGTCGTTAAAGCAGTGGATTTATTATTTCTGGTCTGTAATTTTCAAGCAATTTGAGGTTCTTCAAGAAATCCTGAAAAATTATCTTGGCATAATTAAAGATTAACATCTATTGGAAGAGGGTCAACGAACGTTGATTGGAAGTTTCCGCTACATTTGCTGCAGACACGATATTTTCTCGGAAACTTAGCTTTCTGATAATGAAACGTGTATACGAAGTTTGGTTTGAACCTAAACACTTTCTTTTCAATTTCTTTCCTCAGACTTTTATCCAACTTATATTTCCCCTATCGTTGTTAGTACAGAGCGTGCCTCATATTTTAATTTGTTAACTTGCGATCCTCACGTTTCTCGGTCACTCAAAGGACGTCAGAGTTCGTCAATTTAATATAGATGATTCCTTCGAAAAGTAGGTATGATGTTCAGAAGTTTATCGACATTCAATATACTCCTTTTACTCCTTTTTTTCTTCCAGCCTTCTTTATGAAGTGTTATACTAAAACTCACGAGAAAGTATTTTTGTTTCTCAAGATTTGAAAGCGTTTAATTATTATTATCCTTTTTTTAACTAGAATTAACAATAATATATTACGATTTTTGTCTTTTAGGGATTACAAATAATTTCAAAAGAATTAATATGGGATATATTCTGTGTGATTTGCATATAATAAAACATAATGTTCAGAAATATTAAATTCAATTGTAGAAAAAGAATATATAATATAAAGCAAATACAAATATTTTTGTTAGTTTAATAATAATGGATAAAAAGTATTCTTTATACTTCGCTATTAATTGTGTTTTTCAGTAAACTTTTAGGAAAAAAATTCTAAATCTATCAACAATTCTATAAAAGCCCTAAAATTCCATTCCTAATTCCATTTCAAGCCCTAAAAACAAGAAGTGAAACGTGCGTATAGCGCGCGACCGATATTACTACATATTTATTTATAATTTAGCACCCTTCTTTAAAATTACTTTTTATAATGAATGGAGGGATAAAAGGAAAGAAGTAAAAGCTCTGAGGTTATATATATATATATTTTTTAAATTCGTTATTTTTCTGTTTGTGTGAAGTAGCTTTCCCGTACTAAACGACGTAAAAAGGGACAGGGAAGCCCGTTAACTTAGTTTCGTTACTTTTAATTACCTTGAATTGACAAATGGCGAGCAATGCAGGCGTTTGAATTATTGTTATGTAAGACTTTATCAAGAGCTGCAATGTTTCCAATTTTAGACCTTTAATTTGTTAATGGAAATATATTTCTTAAGTCTGTTATAAAGGCTGTTTCCAGCTCCATAAGGACTTACCTTAAAGTAGATTTTACGACCCTCAATTAGTAGTTTGGAAAATTTTAAAATAACTTTATGTAAACTTTTTCAAGAAATTTAATATGAATATAGATTGGCCGATTTATATTTAAAACGCTTCAGAGTCCATTCAGAAAACTATTATGTTTCACAGCTTATAATATACAGAAGCTAGTCTTTTTTTCAGTAGTTTTAATTTCGTCCCTCTTCATTGAATATTTAAATTTATACTCTACGAATTTAGTCTTAATGAAGTCAAAACTATAGTTGCTGGCATAACGTGAAAAATGATTCAGCCTTTGTACAAGTTTGTAAGTATATGAAAAAGATTAGGGACTTGCATAATTATTGTTTGAAAATATAAAACTCCTATTTCTAATCTATTTACATATAAATGAAATTCATCAGATATGCGAACGGTGTCTATTAAGATCACTTTTACATTTATTAAATTATTATTACTAATTTTTTACGGCTTTTATGAACTATTGTATTTACTTCTTAAATTTCATAAAAATTCCTTAGTTATCTACTGAATCTCAATACAAAATTTTCAAATTTCCAGATTTTTCTCCAATAATTAACAGATCACAAGTTTTCCCATCTTTAGTATAGTTGAAGACATCCAAATAACCTGAAACTGCTGGAGACTGAAGACATTTCCTATATAGCTCGAAAGTAGTTTAATCCTGTATTATCTGTAGCTAGGCAAATGATCAAATGGTCCTGTCTAAATCACAAGTAATTCTAAAAGAAAATGCCAAAATATCCAAAACGAACCCTGGCGCCAGACTCCGCAGTTCGAAGAACGATCTTGCCTTTTCCTTGAACTCATCCTCTCAATTGTTCTCTGACTCTCTTGAATTGTTCGATATTTCCAAATCTCATTTCCTTTCTCTTTCTTTCAGGAATTCCCATCGCGACATTTAGGAAGAAGCTGGAAAGGTGGCACGCGACGGAGATGAAGTGGAAAAAGTGGGGGATGCTGGACCGATCTTGGATGCTGAGCCTCCTTCAAATTCGCGCCTTTGATCGCTTCCAATGAAACTGACCGAGAGAACGAGGTTCCTTTCCTCAATTGGTGGCTCGAATCTTCATTCGCGATTCTTGAGTCGGCGATGTCGCATTATCGGACTGAGTTGGTCCGTCGCGTTGTCTTCTCCTGAAGAAACAAACAATTAAGAAAAAGAAAAAGTAGATTTAAGAAGTTTAAAGGGTAAAGAAAAGAAAAAATGATGCTTCCTTCTTCTTGGACACCTTCACGCGATTATTAATTCTTCATCTAGTGAAGAAAAAAGTGCTAAGGAAAAAAGAAGAGTATCAAATTTTTTGAAGCAAATGCTTCCTCTTCCCGGCGAAAACCAAATAAGACCAAATAAATTTTTTTTTACTTCCTCTAACTCTTCAGTAGATGAAAAACCACTGATTTCTTGATTAACCCATAGTGACGAAAAAGTGCTCTCTTTAAATAGATTTTATTAATAGAGTCGAACGGAGTGTGCGACGCTAATAATCCTTTCTATTTTTCTCTTCTCCTCGTTCACATTGTTTACATGCGCAAACAGATCTGAATGTGGCTGGCCGTAACTATCCAATCGAAACTCTTTCGGATAGATCACTTCGAGTGAAGCTACAAAAGTGTGCAATCATCTGGAAAAAGTGTATCAGTCTCGAATAACGAGTCTATTAAAAGGTCTCGAGGTGTTTAATTTCAGTGGATTGTTTAAGTGTGTGCTTTGTTCATTAAGGTGTTGGTTAAGAAGTACAAAACATTAACACCGATGGAAACGTGCTGTTCGAAATTCCTGCACGTGTTCTTCCAATGTCTCTCACAAGCAGTTAAAGTCTGATACTAATTGAATCAAGGGCAAGCGTAAACTTCCGTCGCCCCATACCCATTCATCACATGGAAGACACTTTGGAAGAAAAATCTTTAAGTAAGAGCAACTTTACAAGAACTTTATCAAAGTTGTTTCCTTCTTAAGTCCTTTTGAATGATATACTTGTTACAGATTAATTAAAGTTAATTGAACCCATTTTTAAGATTGAAGTTACATTTTTCGAACATGATGAATGTCACTTTCACCAATTCGGCAACTCTAGAATTAAAGAATTTGAGTTCAGTGAGAGAGTCTTGGAATAGTACAATTAGTGAAGAAGAGGCACGCAGGGACTCGATATATGTTGTGCTACCAATTACGATCATTTACATAGCCATCTTCTTCTCGGGCCTCATTGGAAACGTGTCGACGTGTGTGGTAATTTCGAGGAACAAGTCCATGCACACAGCAACCAATTACTACCTCTTCAGTCTCGCTATTTCGGACTTGTTGCTACTGATTTCCGGTTTGCCACCGGAAATGTACTATATATGGAATAACTACCCCTACGCTTTCGGTGAACTTTTTTGCGTGGTGCAGAGCTTCGCTGCTGAGACTTCCGCTAATGCTACTGTTCTCACTATCACGGCCTTCACTGTCGAAAGGTTAGTTCAACTGTATTAAATTCTCACTGAGAAAAATGGAACATACAGTAAGAGAATTTTTATTTGAGAAAATGAATTTCAAAATGAATTCTCTTGAATTCTCTTAAAATTCCTAAAAATCTTAAAAATCTTTTGAGTTTCACAAAAACTATTTTAAAATCGAGAAAATCCCTTAAAATTTCTAAAAACCTATTGAAATTCTTCTCTAAAAAGTGTTGTAGATACATACTTAACGAAATGTCTCGAAAATCTCATAAACATTGTTGTTACAAACTTGATTAACTTTTGAGTGACTTGAACTTGAAGAGAATACATACTTTCTAAGTATGTATAAACTATAACTTGAATTTCTTAATTTCAACTGAAGAATGCCGGGAATTCTTACATTCTTTTTACAATTTTGAAAGTCTGACCAGATATACCAGAGTCAAGATTCGAGATTGTTTATTTTTTCTAGACCACGAACTTACAATTAGAACAGGGTCGTAACGTTGAAAAAAAAAATAAAACCAGTGCTAAAAATGCAATTCGTTATCAGTAATTCCGGAAGAGGAAAATAAATGGGAATAGTAAATTAAAGTATCTTCCAAATAAATAAAGATGAAGACCAGTTTATTCGTTTTAAAGGCCATCATCTCGACCAGGATTTCCTACTTTCATTTTCAACTGCAACTGAAATACGATTTATTGATAAGAGGATCCTCCAGTTATTTTATTTAGTTATTTTATCAGACATTCCATTTGCATTCTATACAGATTTATTTCAAGCGCCATTGAACACTTGATTATTTTTTATCGAAACTGCAATAACCACCTCCTTTTCTCAAATTTCATCCATGCATTTAATAAATAATATGATCTTCCTTCTTTTTTTAGTATATGTGAAAACAGACATGTAATATACTGCCATCCCAATCTGAATTATTTTCGAGCCAAGCCGCTGCTTATCTTAATATAATTCAAGTTTCTAAATGCAAAAGCAATTTTTCTTGCCGATAATTTCTAGAAATTCCCTAATTATTTCTAAATTCCTGAAAATTCCATTTACTGTTTTGAAATCTTTAAAAATTCCTTGAGATTTTTAAAAATTCGATGAAATCACTTGAAATCTTAACAAGTACAGTAAAATTCCTCAAAATTTCTATAAATTCTATAAAATTTCTTGTAATCTTTGAAAATTTATTTAAATACATTAGTGGTTGCTTATCGCAATAAAATTCAAGTTTCCAAACCCAGACAATTTTTCTTGCAGGTACGTGGCCATTTGTCATCCCTTTATCTCGCACACGATGTCTAAGCTTACCCGTGCTGTGAAATTCGTTATCGGCATATGGATCCTGGCTCTGTTTTTGGCGATACCTCAAGCAGTTCAATATGGAATAGTCTACATCGGCAATACAAATGGCACAGTAGTTGACAATGAGAGGACCAGTTGTTCGGTAAAAAGAAAGTTGCTGGAACACGCCTTTGAGATATCAACGATGTTGCTGTTTGTCGTGCCAATGACGGTCATTACCGTTCTATATATTCTTATAGGGATCAAACTTCGAAGGTCAAGGTTGATCTCCTCCGTGAAGAGGACACCAAACGTCGGGAGTCTCAATCATTGCGACAGTGGCAGAAAGAGCAATTCGCAGAGAAATGTCATTCGTATGCTTGGTGAGTATAATAAAAGAGGAATTCGATTCCAACTTATATATATGTAATATAATATATAGTATAATGTAGCATATATATGTATATATACACATAGTAGCGAAAAAACACAAGTATTTAAGCCCAAGTAGGAAGCGATCGATTTCTTTATGCGGAGGAAGAGATACATATCCAGTTTTCTTTTTCGGGTGCTTTCAATCCATTGTAAAAATAACGGAATAGGACAACATCAACACTCGCGGGGAAAATACCATTCACTTCCATTTAAAGAGTGTAAGCGCCCATCATTTATAAAAACCTTAACTCTCTTCGATTGGCCGTACAATTGCATCGATTGACTCCATAATTATTTTACAATTGGAAAAACGTTTCCTTACCCCATTTTGAAAATTTGTGTTTTCTCCTCTTTCTTCGAGAAATAGTAGAATATTTTTCAAGGGTCAATATCATGTAACTTTCCCATTTCCCCATCTGAACCTCTTATTGAAATCACACCTTTAAGTTATCTTGAAATCTTTTAAATTATTTTTAAATGCTTTGAAATATAATGATAATGAGCCTTCAAAAATCAACACTTTAATTATATCTTTGTTTGCATTTGGAAAAGATTAAATTGTTTTTACGTTTTTAATTAACATAAGGAGAAAAAGGATTAAAATAATTGCAATGGGCCTTGCGTTAAAACAAGTTTGGGTCAGTGAGGGTTAAGTGGGACTATGTATTTCCATGTTCGGGTTAATCTGGTTGATGCCTCAGACTCTTCTGCTTTTTTTTATTTTTTCGCCTTCTTATTTTCATTCAAAGCCAAGCATCCAAAGGATAACGTGGGTGTGAGTTAAATATAGACGATTTATTTATTCTGTATAGTACCTTGATATTTTAAACTAAATAATAGCAATTTACATAATTACTACATAATTTTAATTTTTTTCTAAAGTATGATTAATCATTTGTCTGACTAACACACACTTATCAAAAGTGATTCTCCATTTTTCAAAAAAGAACCTGACTCAGACATTTTATTACACTAGAGCAGCACAAATAAGTTTTACTAGGAACTATTCATAATTTTTTTTCTGTAATTTCCACATGAAAAATATATAACATCTGCCCGCAAAGCATCAGGCAGATTTTTTTCTGATAATTTAATAAAAAAGGTTCGAAAATACTCATAAAATTGAAATCGCGTTTTCTTATTAATGTGGCGTATATTGAAAACACCATCAAAGCATATATTATATACGAAAAATCGCTGAATTTGAAGGATCGATCACTGCTTACTTTTTGCGCAAGAAAGTCTTATTCGGCTTCGATTATTTTAATAGGATGAAATGAGTAGAAAACCCTTTTGATTGACGCCTAAACCACCATAATAGTATCCTTCATCCTATCTTGAACGTTACGAAAGCGCGAAAAATAACCGGAAATTAATATATAGCTCATTACACGACTGAACAGTTCTTAAATCTAGATGTTTTAATCTAGTTTTGATCAAGTATATAAAAAATAATGTTTCAAGATTTAATTGTTCTATTAATAAATATACATTAGCAAAAAAATATACGTTTCTTTATACTTTTGTATCTTCTTACACTCTCATTGATTAAAATCGTGAGAAAAGGATGACTGAGAATCAACGAAATTTGACTAATTCAGTTTTAGAGAGATCGAGTTTGAGAATTGGGGCTATTAAAAATTATATTTTGAGGCCGGTAAATGTACTTCATGTTAACTTCATTCAATTATAAACTAAACGATAAAGAAGCGAAGAATGTTTATGCACCTTTCTGACGTTAGTTATATGCGATATTTCTTCTCAAACGCCTTTAACCTTTTTCCACCCAATTAAATTTTGAATTACTACCTATATCTACTCTACTCTCAGGAATTCATGAGCATTTAAAAAATAATTCTCACTCTGCCGTAAAAAACTGAATACTTTTATATGCGAATTTAATTAGTTTGAAATTTAATTTCATTGAAAACTTCATGGCGAGCATTATCAAAATATTTTAAAACTTTTTGATTATGGTTTCTAAGTTTATGGTTGACGTTTCTAAGTTTGAAATGTGTGGGAGACAAACGATCTAGCCTTATGAGTTTTAACCAACTGAGATTGAATACTGGATAGGAAAAGTTTCTACTCTGTTCAAATTTCCTGCTTTGACTGCTAAGTTCTTGTTAATCTTCTAAATTACTTTTACCTTTGTTCGATTGAATTCTCTGCTACTTCTGTATGCAAACAATTTATTTTTAAGTCACTTCAATGTTTCCATTCAATAAAACAGAAGTGGAAAAAAAACATTTCAATCAAAAGCTGATCCTGAATGGGAATATATTATTTAAAAAGCTTTAACTGGGTAAAATCAATATAAATATAAGAAAAAAAGATACACCCTAGGAAGATTGAGAAGCCTTATCAAACATCATAAATATAGTTTTGTTTTTTTAAAGGAAAGTTTTATATAATGCCTATTAATTAGAAAATAAATATTTTTCAAGATTTTAGTTTTCGTTGGTTCATTCAGGAAGACTTTGAATTTGAAATTACTTTTAAGAATCAAACTTTATTTGAACAAGCTGTTTACGTGGGGGTTGTGATTTGGCCATTTCGAGAAAGCATTCGTATGGAGAATTTAACTGACATAATAAATGACTATCATTTCTGAATAGGATGCATGCTTCTATTTCTAATCACGATATGAAGGTCATGATCAGTGTTCTGTTTAGCATCCAGCCATGTTTGCATCATAAAATCCATCGCGAAAAGTATCCTATCATAAAAAATAGGTTGCGATTATATTGAAATCGCTTCTATTATAAATTCGAAGTCTCGACGTGAGTCAATCATAATTTTTTTTTAAATTATCCTAAGCATAAATTATTGACAAACGCGCGCGTTTCAGTAATTGTCAGAGTAAGATAGAATTTTAGATCTAATTTTTAACGCTTTCTGCTACTTCTATCCTAAAAAAAGGTCATATGTTTAAAAGGCTCCTCGTATGGCATTAGTACATATTATTTCTAATCATAATACATAATAGTCCCCCCCAAAAATAAATATATAATTAAGATTATCTTATATCACAAGACACACAAATTTTTTCCTTCCTGTTGGCATTTCAAGTTCCCGTTATGTAAGCCATTAACGAATTCAACCCCACTTCTGAATTCCTATTTCTTTCATCTTCTCCAGCTAAAAATATCCAACGACACGGGTCATCAATTATACATTTTTTGCCTTAGACTAATTGGGAGCTCAGCATTACTTGCATTTTTAAAAAAATTACAATGTTTCCCGATTCTTTTTCAGCATTTTGAATCCTATCAGAAAAAAATATTCTTTAAAAAAAAGAATATATTTTATCTTCTCCAAAGAGTTAATCACTCTTGAAATGTTTTTTGAAATCTTATTTCTGGTGTACACTAAAAATTTTAGTCTTCGACCCTCACTTATTTTCAACGTCCTCTTACATTTCTGAAGTACCCTTAATTCCTGCATGAAGTTTGCTTCCTGAAAATAGCAAAACGAATATGGAGGGTCGTTGATTCAACAGCAAGGGTAAATAATGTTCAATTTTGGCTCATCTTCTTTGTCCATCTTTACACAATCGCCGTCCTAACGTAATATTGCGTCCTAAAAATGATGAATTTATTTCTGGTGCGATTTTGCCTCAAGCAGTAGACACTATGTATTGTGAATTCCACTATTGCTGTGGGTTTTGATTAATAGATACTTATTGGATCACGTACAGGAACCCAGTGCTCAATTCGAGCTAACCGGTTCTTCCACGGGACAACTTGTGGTCCGAAGGTAAATGTTTAAATTGGCGGGTCTCTTGGAAAGTCGCTACCACGATCGGTCCTTTAAAGATTTTGTAAGATGAGGTGCCATTTACATAGTTCGTCCTTTTGGTACTCGATAACGAGAGCCTAACGGAAACGAAGGAGTATCTTTCGAATTTTGTTACTGTGATTCGGTTTCTCGAAAATGTATGATGAGCAAAAGGTCGCATGCACCTGAAGAAAAGATGTACACTCTCCCATTTCTTTTTAGTCGATTCTGGACCGGCGATCAGATCGAATAAAAACTTTTGGGGGAATTTCACAAAGAAAAACGAGCTGCTTCAAATAAGATGCGACGAGAATGCAAGATGTATCGATCGAATTCAGAATCGGCCTCGTTAATCTACCCGCATACGGTCCTCAAACTTTTTTTCATTAGTCTTCTAGCATCCATTTTGCTTTCACTTGGAAAAAAATTTTCTTTCCTTTTCCAGATTAGGTTTTTATCATATAATGTAACAGTTGGAACCATGTAGGCGATTTAACAATATTTTTAAATTGGTGCACCTATATTATATTGGTGATTATATTAAAAATGTGCAAATTCACTAAATTCAATAATTATAATTATTGAATTTAGTGGTAAATTAAACTGGCCTGACTCAAAAGTTTTAAAACATGGTGACAATTAACTTTCTCTTTATTTTTCATGTCTTTCACAGACATATTCCACTCAGCCCTTCCAACATCCTTACATACCTATTATGTGTTTAAAAAAAAAAATCTTTCAAATACTGATTTCATATATTTATTCCTGCATATAAGACACTATCATTTTCCATTTAAAATTTCGCGAAATTCGAGATGACCATCCCATGAATAACGCAGTAACGACAGATATCATGTTGATTTAATCCTCTTACATAAAATTTAATCGACAAGTTGAGGGTCGTCGAACTTCCTTGAAACCTAATCGACTGTATAAGGAACACCACGAGAGAAACAAAAAGTCATCTTTAATTATTCGAGACATACACATTCATTCATTGTTAGATACTCTATTTAACAGTGCTGAAAAAATGCAAAAAGAATATTTTTTTTGGCATTTAGGAATATTTTTTATAGACGAGATAAATGTTTCAAATAATTGCATGCAGAAAGAAATTCGTTTGATTCTACGACGCAAAATAGGATCTAAAATATTCGCTTACTCAGACCATATCATTATTAGCTCTTGTTTTCTTGGAGAGGATTTTCTTCAGAAGAGACAATCTAGATTGTGAAAAATATGGTTGAAAAAAGTAAGAAGATATTACATTATCGTGATGAAGTATCTTATTTGTAAAGCTGCATAAAAAAAGATTCTGAAGAGGAAAGTAGATACAAATACCCAGTTGGCTTTTATCGTTATACATACCATAGAAATAAATTAAACTACAAAATGCGCACAGAATGTTATAAAGAATTAGCGTAAAAAACAGCTTTATTTTCATAATGAAAATTAAGATCTGTAAACATTGTTTTTTAATATTAAAATCTATTTCTTCATACAATATAAATTAACTTAGAAAAAAACTGAGAAGCTAATGAAATGCAAATCAAATGTATCTGTTCTTCCATGAATTTCTTTTTATGTCTGACCAACTCAAGTATATTTTTGAAAAGTTTTATTCCATTTTTTTATCGCTTTAGTATGATTATTTTTCTCCTTAAAAGGAGAACTTTATTCTTTGATCATAAATCAATTATTAATCACTAACCCAAATTAGCACGCTAGGCGTACTTTTACTCACCTTTTTATTAATAGCCTCCTTTATTTAAATCTCTTAAAATTCTACGGCTCTCTTAAAATCAATCAAAAATCCTCAAAATCTCTATGAAAATTCTTAAAATTCCAACAAAACCTCTTGAAATTCCTTACAATTCTACGAAACCTTTAAAAGTCATAAAAATCTCTCGTAATCCTTTAAAATTCCACGACAAGCATTAAGAATCTCTTAAAATACTACAACATATATATGTATACTGAAAAAAGTTTCTAAAATCAAGCATGTGCGGATATTTTTGGGCAACAAAAGACTGAATCGCGTGATTCGAGGGTTGCTTTCTTGATATCCATTATCAAGTATTGATATCAGAATCAGTTTACAGACCTTAGAGTCCAATGACTGCTTTTGTGGGGACCAAAATATCTGACAGGCACCATTCATCTTAAGGGCCCCACCTAGTCTTCGCCGACTTAAAGATAGGCTTAATACGGAACATGAAACGGCGAGACACACATGAACTTGGATCAATAGCCACATGTTTAAAGACTTCCAAGGCGGACCAGATTTATCGAAATATTCGCCATTCCACTTTTTTATCAATGAAAAACTTTCTTCAGCCATAGCGTGCGACATAGCCATACATGTTGAGCAATATCAAAGAAGCTATTCGCAATAAGCGATACCTCAATATAGAAAAGATCTTCAACATTCTAGATAAATATGGGACTAGACTGGAAGGTCTAGTCTGGCCTAGATCTGGCGCTGGTCACCATTCCCCTGAAAAAATTCTAAGTATCATCTTGACAGTCTAGTGATTACCCTTCAGAGACAATTAATTCATGTGTTCCTTATTAGTACTAATTAATAATTAATTACAGTAGGAGACGTGACACCTTCCCTCGTAGTTCGATCATGGGAGTGAAATTATATCATGATCGAATCTTAGAAAGTATCGCCTATCGTTAACTAATTTACTCTTGAATTGGATATTTATTACATTTTTATTTGTAACTGTAAAGTTATTCAATAGTCTGGCCAGTATCATGAAATTTTTCCACACGGGATGAGAACAGAAAAAATTCTTGAATCGGGACGAAGGACTCAAGATAAGATTTCAAGGAATTTCCAAAAATCATTTGAATTAAAAAGATCTATTTTTGAACGAGGACAATAGTGCGGCCAGCCCATTGATTCAATAAAATTTTTTTCTTAGTTTGAAGAACGGCTGATATCACGCATATATTATAAAAAATATCGTATATGCCGAATTTTTTATGTAGTATCCATACATTAGTGATTTGATAGACGGTAAATATAAATAGATGTATTCATCTCGTGAAAAATAAATTTTTGGCTTCGAAATCTCTTTATTGATCTTTATTAATAGCGGCTGTGACTTACGATACTTGTCTCGTGGTTGCAAATTTGTCTTCCCTATAATATCCTGATTTATAACCTTCCCTTTTGATTGTCCATAAATCGAGCCGCGATAAAACGATTCAAGTTATACGACACGTGCAGAAAGATTCGGCTACATCTTGCATGTGCATGTTATAAGTAGAGAATCCATACAGCGAGTACACACTCTTGTAAATGAGTTATTCCATCACGGACTGTTGCAAAATTTATTTCTATTAAGGCAATTAAGTCTCAAAGAAATGAAAATTTATATTTTAACAGCAACACGTGTACTCGGTAATTGCTATTCATTATTAATTATGCAGCAATTACACGGCTCAAGATACCTAATACTCTACATTATAAATGTTTTTCTTCAGAAATACCTTTGTCAGTCCGAAAATTTGTTCTTTTTTAATCACACACTCCTATTAAGTACTAAGGTGTTTCTATTGTTAGAAATTGTTTGATGAGAATGTAAAAATGTAATCTTTGATGTAATTAAATTTAAATTTAATTTAATTTATATTTAATTTCTATTGTAAAATTTTATATTTATATATAAATGGATTAATACATTCTCTACAGACAAAATAAACCTTGACTTCTCTTACAGATGATGTTGACACTATTTTATGACAAGAGAATTTAGATCGTAAACCTGAAAAATCTAACTAAGTTTAGAATTACGATCGCTCTTTCCAACTGTTTTTATGGCACATCTCAAGAATATACTTCTTTTTATTTTATTTCTCCTGTGGCATCAAACCTTTGAATCATTTGTATTAAATAATCAATTTTTGTAATCAAAAATCATTTATTCAAGAAATCTCATCTTTTTTTGAATCTCTTAAAAATAATTGGAATCTTTTTATGTATGCGTATAAAATTTATAGTGTATGCAATTTATAAGAAAGAAGAGAATAGGGGTTTTCCTATAAAAAAGACGATGGCATATACCCAAGGGAAGACGAAATTTGGATCCTTGATTGTAAAATTTCGACCCTGAGATACGCAGATGTCTATAAAGGTGAATCGTATTATTTACGACCAGTAATATTACGTTTCTGTCACGGATTCGCCAGAATTATGCATCACAAGGTCCACTAAGAAGTTCGATCAACAGTATTGACGCCTGGAATATCGCTTGTGATTTATTTGCCTTACCGATACGGTCTGTTTTCACTGGACATCATGGTTATTAATGAATCAGATACAAAGGATGCAATATGCAACTTACTCATTTTATGGCACCCGAATTGCGTGACGGAATTTAATGTTCGAAACTTTATTATAGTTCATTGCAAGTTTCTTTACTTTAAATTTATATAATTTATAAAAATTAATTCAATAGAAGAGTCCCCCGATGCATTGCAGAAGATAGAGTTTTTATCTTATTCCGCTTCGTAAATCCTTCATTCCTTGGGATGTAATAGGCGGATTTAAGGTTTATCTATAGAAAGTTGGATTTTAAAAGTAATAAGCGGAAAGACTGGTCAGAGGGAGGCTTTCCGCTTTCAAAAAATAAACGATATTTATAGCCACAGGCTTTGTACGTTATTCTTACAAGGAAATTTTTACAACCAGAAAATTCTGATTTGAATGAAACTTTACCTTATAATTTGAGTACAACTCACTCAAATCAGAATTTTCGGATTGGAAAAGTACCCAACTTTTTATAAATAACGTTTATGCTTTTCTTTGTCAATAACAATGAGTAGAATCTCTTTTAAATTTATTTACTGATCCAAGCAAACAATTTTTTCCACATTTTATTGACGGAGGGAAACAGTCTGTTTACATCTTACGAAATGGAGAGATATTGATTGTCTCGGGAAATGTCGAACCACTGAGGAATTATTTATTACATACGCGTTTGGAAAGTAAAACTGTATCAAGGACGACCTCCAAATATCATACTGCACGTCTTTCCTATTCATTTTCTTAATTACAGTAATAAATCTCATTAGTAATAAAAAATAAAAGCCATAAATGTTAGACCAAAGGTGAATTTTTATTCTCTGCACATCATCCAGAATGTATATTGCAATTTTGAAAAAGAAATGCTGTCCTTGTCACAAAGAAAGTGCATGTATGAAATATTACAATGATTCTTTTGTAAAAAGCGAAAAAAAAATCCGACTGCAAAGAACTCACGCAGTTTCATGGATAATATAAACAATATCTTTTTCGGCGTGGTATATTAGTATAATGTAAACGCAAAGGCGAGGGCCATTTGTCGCGATAGATATAAACATTGAAAAAAATTCTTTTTTCGACAACTGTATATATTTCGCGCCTGTCATGCTCTGGTAAAAGCACAACATTAGGGAAAATTAATCTTCAATTCTCTCAAACAGATGAAATTATTTCCCTTGTAGTATCTCTAAAGTCTTTCGATGCCTTTATGAAATTGAGGGGGCTACATCATCAAAGGAAAATCGTTTTAAAATGCAAATTAGACTCGGGCTGGATTACGATATATTTAAAAGCAAAAGCAAGGTCATATTGCAAAAAATTTATAGTTGTAGGTAATCAGACTGTCAAGCCAATACTTTTTTTCGTTAAGCTTTAAGTTGTCGAATGCAATTCTTGAATTTATATTGAATATTAATTTATATTAAAATATTAAAATTGTTGGGCTACAGTTAGCAATTGATAATTTCCCAAAACAGAAAGTTTCACTAAAATTTGTATGAGAATTATCGTTTTGGATGCCTTTATCGTGGCCAGAAAGTGTAATTGGATTTCGTCTCCTCGATGACTCAACAATAGTTGGAAAGAACTTCACAGATTGCGGACTTTTATTGATGGTACCTATATTATTATTTAAATGAAGGAAAATATTGGGGGAGAACAAATACGCCAAACGAAAATCAAGAAATTTCGTTTTCTTTTTCTCTGCTTCGCTTTCCATCCGTTCCAACACAATAAATACAAGGGAAGTATTGCGCTCGTAGATTCTTTAACACATATTTTATATCACTATCTTTATTTGGAGAGCAATGCAATACATGCTCCCGGTAAATCCGATCGTGGGATTGGATTAATTTCTGCTGATATTGTGAGTATAAATTTCAAAGTATATCGCTATCAGCGAACTTAAGAAATACGTTTAGTGAAGTTATCGCAATTTTCTCTTCATGCTTTTAAGTTACTTTCATCAACGTTTATACCGAAACTTTTTATATTCTAGTAAATACATAGATTGTAAAAATTCAGTCAGGAAGATACTAATTTCTTCATTCAAAAGAAAACTATTTTTAAAAATATGGCAAACATTTATATAAAGTGTTTCTCCATTCAGACTAAATTATTTTCTACTATCAATACTATTAAATTGCGACGGATCAAATTAATATGATTTGAAGGAAAAACCGAGAGAAAAACTTGGCGTCGGGACAGTATATAAAAATTTATGAATTTAAGTTCAGAATTAGTCATATGAATGTGTACCCATTTCCCGAGAATTATTTTCAACAATATATCATCCTAAATTTGACAAGCTGTATCTAAGTTAACATTTTCAGTAATTATTACATTGGCGCATGATAAATGCGTTCGGATAATGACGCACTGAAAAAACATTTTGGAAACAACGCAATAAAGAAAATACTTTGTGGGCGGAAAGCAAGTTTTCGTAGTTCAAACGTTTTCACGATTAATAGCGGCGCCTCCCAATGCTGTCACGAAAGATACAAAAAATAATTGTAAGGTTTTTTTTTTCTACACTTGTGAGTTATAAAGTTGAATAACCTTTGTTCTAACCCTGATAGAAATCCTATCCGACTAAATCCGAGCCTTTATATCTATAGAAGTCTTTACTCAAGCTCATCCGAAACCAATTTTTTAATGCGTATCAATCCGTATGAATTCGATTCAATCCTTGGATTGGGTCAATCAGATATCTTCGGACAGAAAACAAAGGGATAGTTTATTCCCTCAAAGGGTTTAAATTCGACAGCATTCGTATCCAGGAAATGTCAAGTGTCACTGGTGTCACCCTGCAATGGTTCTGATTTCACATTCACGAAACACATTCATTCTTAAGACCTTTTATCAGACAGGGAGAATATTCTTTCGGATTCAGCAGTCGGGCTGGATTCTCTTGAAATGGACCGCAGGGTCGATGCAAAAGCGGCAGTCGCTCCTCAGTTGGAGCTTTTTCCTTTTTTTTCAAATGCATATAACCTTTGTAAATCGTTGGTACATTCTTCTTTGGAATTTCACTCGATAAGCCCGCTCGTAATTTACCTCGAGGGTGTATTCACGCTATAAGAGACACATAAGCGAGGAGCAAGAGAGCGTGCAAGAAGAGAGAGCAATAAAAATTCATTTCCTTCGTACAGTGCAATAAAAGTAGCTAGGTAAATGAAGGCAAATGGTTCCGCTCGATTTAAAGACAGAGACATGTTTTTTATTAGCTGGCAATATATCAGTCACTATATTTATAATATATTCATTCCAACATTATTTAATACACATAACTTAAGTTTTCGAATTGAAATAAATTGAATTTTTAAGGGTGTTGGAGCCAAGTTCTAATCTAAAAATTCGATTTCTTCATTTTACTTAACAAATATTAAAATTGGAATTTTTTCCCTCTGTAGAATTAATCAATTTTTAACTAAAATTATGGGTACAGAGCGAAAAAATATCTAATTCAAATATTTTTTAAATAAAGTGAAAATATTTAATTTTGAAGCTGAAATTTTGAATTCTTCGTTTTGTGCAAAAAGTATCGAAACTAAATATTTTTTCGCTCTGTACGCAGTCTTATATTTGATAAAAGATTAGTGCTACAGAGCGAAAAAATATTTATCTATAATTTTCGTTGAGTAAAATGGAGAATGGAATTTTGGGCTTAACACTTGGGTCCAACGCCCTTAAAAAGTGAAAATCGTAATAATTGATTGTAGTATTATAATAAAATGAAAGAGGACTATTTTTGGAGGTACTTAGACGATAGGGGCCGTCAAATAATAAAAGCCAGAAATGGAATAGTAAGAAAAGTGTCTTAAGTACTTAAGGTAGGTACTTTCCCAGGATTTGTCTAATGCACTCTCAAGAAAGTGTCGCAAACCCTAGTAGAGTGCCTATATAAAAACATAAAAACGTGCTCTCTATTTGACTCGTCTTTTTACAAGAGAATCTTCTCTTTTAGTTGCAGTTGTAGTGGCTTTCTTCATCTGCTGGGCACCCTTTCATGCACAGAGACTCCTCGCTGTTTATGCCAATGAAAAGAAATACCCGCATCCTATTTTAATTACGGTTTACACCACCCTCACCTACGTTTCTGGAATTTTTTATTATCTATCGACCACTGTTAATCCACTGCTTTACAACATCATGTCCAACAAGTTTCGAGAAGCTTTTAAGGTAAGACACTGTTTTTTTACTCTTTTTTATTCAGTTCACTTGTTTTACTCACTGTTAATTTCTTGTTTTCGAATTTCATGTCCAATGAGTTCAGAAAAACTTCTAAACAAAGTTCGGGAGTTTAATTTGGCTTAGTGTCCAGAATAAAAATAACAGATTGGATTTTATTCACGAAACTTTGTTTCCAGAAATAGATCTTAAGCGAGATTGGGAAAAGAAATTAAGAAAGTAAAATATCCTTCCACTAAATGAGAGGGATTGATTACTTTAATCACGTTTTATTTGCTTCTTCACTCTTTAACTAATTCAATCAAGATCAATGAGTTTCAAAAAACTTGAAATTGTTGAAAATCATACGAAATATTCTAAAATTCTTTGAAATAAAAGGATATTTAAATTTATCGTGAAATGTTTTTTTCAGGCGATGCTGTCCAAGCATTGTGGTAGAAGATTAGAAAAGGCGAGCCCTTTACGACCCACTTACAGCAGCCTAACTCGGTATCCAAGATCAGCGATGCATCATGTTGATTCTCACAAATCTGCTTCAGTTTCTGTAAGTTACGAAAATCAGCGACTGTCGAATAATGATCAGCGTCAAAGTTCATCAGAGCCTAGCAGTGAAAAAGACGATATGAAGTGTCACGTGACTGTTGATTCGAAAACGAATGGAAATCATCCGGGAGTTTGTAGAAATAGCTCTAGGGGTTCTTCAAATTCGAGTCAAGTCACTGTCATGACTACTGTGGGAAAAAGTCTCAATGAGGGGAATAACAATTCCGAAACTACCTATGTCGACGAATTTTCTTTAAGAATCCAACCTCGACCATTAAAAGCTGTTACTTTAGGTAAGTTTAGTCGAATAAAAAATATAAAATCAGAGGTTGATCACTTGAATTTAGAGTGCACTGACAATTTCAAGATTTCCAAGAAGTGAAAAAGTGTATTTTATCTTAACAATTCTTTGAATTTTTCAACTTAATCAACTTTTTATCTTTAGGAATTCTGGCAGAGCGATTGAGATTCGGTACAAAGGGCTTGTTCGCAAATCAGCAAAGGCCAACCAAACCCAAAGTAAAACCGGAAGTGACGAGTGCACCTGCAAAGTTCAACAGCCATCCTAGCATCGACAGTGCAAACACAATCAGTAATTCGAGTTTGCAAGATTTTGATGAAACAGAATTCACGGGTACTGAATTAGCAAAATACATGAGGGAATTGAATTTTGACCTCGTCACCTGACGAACCTTTTCACGCAAGGAAGATCATGTGACCTTGCGAAGATTTTCACTCAAAAATTGATGAGCCTTCTGGAAGAATCGCCTCATCTGCAGTCCTAAGTTTGGACAAAGATTCATTTGCAGTATTGAAGAAACTGACAATGAGAGACCATGACGTCCATTTCGGTATTTAGTACTCGGACATCGTCACTAAACTTGCGAATTATACCATGCAAGAAATAAAATGTTGCAGTTACTTATAGCGGCGCTTTAAGAAATGTTAAATGTCTCTAAAAATCTCTCTGAAAATCCATAACGCCTTAAAAAGAAGAATTCTATTTTTTTTTAAGCAAATTTACTTTTTCCTTATGAAATTTATTTTTGGTTTTCTACCTAGTGAAAGATATGAATGAGACTTTTGTAATGAATGTAAATAGAGACAATACTTTTATTGTGAAGAGAAGAAAATGCGAATAATGTGATTAATAAGAACTGTGTCTAAAAATTAATCATAATAACAGTAGATTTTCAACCCCATTGGACTATTTTCGCTACGTGGTCAAAGTCATCTAATCAACCAAAAGAAGTAATAAATATACAAATTAAATGACAATCCAGGACTGAAGTAATCAGAATTTTATTTAAAAATTACGACCCTTGGGATAAAAACATTGAATATTTATGAAAGAAGGAGAAAATTCTGGAAGCAAAATCAAATTTAAAGTTTTGAGTATATCTTAAATTGATGATTTAAGATACTAAGTTAAAAGAAGAATTTAGAACACGCAAAAATTCGATGCTTTCTTTTCAGAAATTTTAGCAAATCGATCGAAATCCTGATCTCAAAATGTCGTTTCTATTAAGAGGATGTCAGTAGTCCGTTTATCTCTGTAAAGACAACAATTATGTATTATCTGGTATTAGATTTGTAGTTCAAAGTTTCAGGGTCTAAAATACATCATCCCTTCATAAAAATACCATTACCATTATATACATATATCATTCATCCTTTTAAATGAATACAGCAAACTAAACTTTGTTTATAATACGAATATTTCATTTTCAATAATCTGAGTATAATTAAATTTTATAGGATTTTAAAAATATAACTATTTAAAGTATAGAAGAAAAGAATTAACTGTTTTTTAAATTAATTTTAAATTTCGTTAAATACATTGAAATTCCTTAAAATTTGATAAAATTCTCTGAGATTTCGAAAATCCAAGATTTTAAAGAATTTGAGATTTTAACGTGGCAACCCTGATTTTTGAGACAGGTAAGTCGCAAGCTAATAAATTGAACTCAAAACATTTTGAATTCTGAATTAATAAATTTTGGCGCTATTTTCCGGCTTCGCAGCTAGTTTTTCGATTTCAATATAATATTTATATTTTACATCTAACCAGGGAATATTTTTAATACTTGTTGTCAATATTTGAATGAAATTTTAACATATGTATTCATGCAGCAAACTCAATCCTCAAGTATTAGAAAGTTGGCAACACATTTCAATGCATTTCTGTTGTTTCAGAATGACAGACACAACCACAGCTCTGTAGTTTTTTTTCATATTTTTTAGTATATCTTAAGTTACAGATTGTCTAGGAAATATACTTTAAAATCATGGAATTTATGGAAATCGTGCCAAGAGAGTTGAAAAACTTAAGAGCGTGTTTAGTATGTTCTTTATTAAAGGTATGTTGTCAGGACTTTGTCGAACATAACCACAAATGCGCAAATACTATGACTAAAAATTTTAAAAGTTTTAGTAAATTTTCCCAATATTTCGAAACAAGTTCTAACATGCAATCGATTCAACAATTATCGTGATTAATTGTTTTTCTTTAATAGATAGAACAATGTCAATCTTGTAAGTGACACTGAAATTATTTCTCTAATTCTTTGCTTTTGAAGAAAGACTTGATTTTGAATAATATTTTATGTTGAATATTAAGATTTAAAATTTTTAGATTGTTTTTTTTTTCAAGGCTATTTAATATATCTTTCATGAAATATTTTATAGACATTCGATCAATTCGAACTGGACGGATGCGAAAATTGCGAATTCCTACGAATGAAAAATAACAAAGATAATGTGTTAGATTGCACAAGCGCAAATTTCGATGGGTAAATAAGTACATATAAATTTTCGAAATTCTCTGTAAAATTTGAAATTATAATTTAATCGGGAATTATTTAAGAATGCTTAATTCGAGTATATCTATTTATTTTTAAAAATTAAATTTCAGTATGATAGCGCTCACGACTCCAGAAGACAGTTGGGTCGCGAAGTGGCAACGGATTAGTAAGTATACATTTTGCAAAGAATTCGTGTTTTGCATACTACAAAAAAAAAAAAAAACAATTGGAATGAAAATTATAAAACCTGTTGTCAATGTTTCAGATCATTTTTGCAAAGGCGTTTATGCCATATCGGTCGCTGGACGTTTACCTATAGGAATGGTTCGTGAAATGAAGAGTCGAGGCATTATTTATAGATCGCGGGACAAAAGTCAACGATAAAACCAAACAGAAGTTCAACTGTGAAAGCGTAAATTAAAACGACTTCTAAAACCCTAAGTTCAAAGTTTTTTATAAGAACTATAAAATATCGTTGTAATAATGTTATCCTGGATTATTAATAAAGAGTTAATTAATTCTTAAGCTTAGTAGATATTCAAATTTTGAAGAAGTATTTTCAATCTATAATAAAGAAATACCTAAATAAAAGGATTGTTTTTATTTAATTTATAGTAAAATATTTCATATAATTATCATACACTATATAAAAGTTACATAGTTCCAAAAACTTTTAATAATAAAAGAAATACTGTTCAGTAACGATTGTTTTCATTCCGTTCTGAAAGTAGGGTTTGAATATTCACCGACTTTCTATATAAATAGCATGAAATATTTTAATATAATCTCTTGTTTAAGTGGAATCTAAATCATTGATTGCATCAAATCCTAGTTTCAAATTAAACCGCCACCTCTTCTACTATTACGTCACTGTGGCGATTTTCGGAAAAACCGTGCGGGAATTTTAAATATTGTTAAATATTAAAATAAAATAAACAGAGTTTTTTATAGTTGAAATTTAAAATTATGATAATGAATTTAATCTTTATAATATAATACATGTAAAAATAGATAAGATGCCCACTGCCCAATTCTCAAATGAATATTTCAGATTTCAAACGCTATAACATTTACAGATGAGTGTTGCGAAGAGTTTTTTTAATCAATTAAATGCGAAAGAAAGTTTGTAAGTAAATATTATCTCCTCTTTATTATTATCCCCAAAGGGATTGTCGTCGTCAAATCCAGACATTTTGTGTTGAAATGGAGTTTATTAACACAAGTTCTTGTAAGAGCACAATTAAATAAACTATCAGCGGTATTAAAGCCGACTATCCATTGCTCTGGTATGAAATATTTTTTATCTTTCATTTCGAGGGGGGAGCCCCTTTATGCCCCCCAGGCTACTTTATCGACGGCCCTGAGACTGCTCACTGACTTTCCGTTCAAGAAATTCTGCCATTGGCTGAAATTTGAATCGCGCGCCAAATTTTGACCAATGGTAGCACATATTGGCTTTTCGCTAGAGTAATACTGCCATTGGTCAAAATTTGGCGCACGATTCAAATTTCAGCCAATGGCAGAATTTCTCAAACGGAAAGTCAGTGAGCAGTCTCAGGGCCGTCGATAAAGTAGCCTGGGGGGCATAAAGGGGCTCCCCCCTCGAAATGAAAAATAAAAAATATTTCATACAAGAACAATGGATAGTCGGCTTAAAATAAACAAAAAAAAAAAAAACAAATAAAAAATAAACAAATAAACAAATAAACAATATTTAAAATTCCCGCACCATATTCACATTTTCCGCGGCCAAATTCTTCGGAAAATTGGTCGTGTGAAACATCTGTGTGCTTGAGTGTGCTCACCCTGCGACTGCGTCATATTGACAATTGACTGGTTGACACTTTGACAGTTGACATTGTTGATTGTTGGGATTGTTAGGATTATTGGTGATTTTTTATCTATTTTTTGAGTTTTGAGAAATATATTTTACTTTCTGAAGATATGGAGACAGTGCCAAAAGGTCTCAGAGGTCTGAGAGCGTGCATGGGGTGCTCGTTGATAAAGGTATTAAATAATACATATTATAATATATTCCAAACATAACCTCTATTAACAAGACAAAAAAGTACTTTCTCTTAGAATTTGTAATTTAGTTGTTTAATCTGTAGCCTTAATCTGTTTCCAAAATATTTTCTTAAACATATAGGTATATGGGGCATTTTTTTTCAAGTGTACCCAATGTATAATTTATGAAATGAAATTTAGTCTTGGCTAAACTAGACATTGTCGAAATTCATTAACATAATAGTCGAAAGTAAAGTAATAAATACGTTTTATGCAATTCCCTTTTTTTCCTGTTTTATTTTCAGACGGTCGATCAGTTTGAGATGGATGGCTGTGAGAATTGTCCTCATTTAAAGATGAAAAATGATCGGGAAGCCGTTCTAGAATGTACGAGCACCAATTTTGATGGGTAAGATATATTGCATACAATACAATCAATCCTAGAATTGTTAATAATTATATTTAATATATAAAGTTTACTACCTTTGCCAACAATTCCAATTATTAAAATATTAATTGTAAAGTTTAATTTTCAGTTAATAATTTCAATAATCTCGTTTCAAATTTCAGTATGGTAGCAGCTATGTGCCCAGAGGACAGTTGGGTTTCAAAGTGGCAGAGGATTAGTGAGTAGATTTGTTAATTTATTGCTTTATTCACTATTATTAAATATTTTACATAAATTATAACAAAATATAATAATACATATATATATGTTATATCAATTTTGTATTTTACAGATCGCTTCACTAAAGGCGTTTACGCTCTTTCTGTATCAGGGAGATTACGCCCGAATTACGTAAAAGAGATGAAGAGCAGAGGGATTCCTTACAAACCCCGTGATACAAGTCAACGCTAAACATACAAATTAAAGCATGGAATCTTTTAAATTCTATTTACGATTTTATACATTTTAATTCTGTGACTATTATTCGGAACGAATTTTTAGACGATTACTTTGTCATTGATATGTAAATAATGCCAATAGTTAATTTTTAAGTATTGTAGCTGCTGTTTTTTAACTTTTATTTTTATGTACATATTTAGAATTGATGAAAGCCACGATACTGATCAAATTAATTTTAAACTGAACTTTTGTTTATCCATGAAATTATATAAAGGAAAATGTGCTTTTAATAAGAATGTATACCTAAAACAAATGAAGTTTCACTAAAATATTTATTTTATTTTACTAATTAACATAGCCTATTTACAAAAGTATTAAATAGTTTCAATTAAAATAAGTTTTTATGACAACAGTCGTTGGGATAACGTTCCATATTCCAAAATGGTACTGAGCGAACTTCTTTTACTTTTTTTCTATCATCCCATTTTTGCTTCCTTTTTTTCTCTGTTGTCTTTAATTTTAAATCTTTTAACGTTGATTTACTGGAAGATTTTTTTTCTACCTGAGGTGTTGAATATTCAGTACAGTTTTCAATTTCAAGTTCTTGGTACAATTCATCATAATCATCATTTATGTAAAGAACATCATTGCTTTCCACTTGATTGTTTTGTTGATTTTCCTTTATTTCCCTCGAGTCCTGGTCCTCTAGTTTATCATCTACTGGTTCGATTTCTTTAGACATTTTTTCTTCAATCAGTGTTACTGGAGTCTGAAAAAGCCCAGAAATTTTTAATTAATTATTTTATATTTTTCTTTCTTACTATATATATATATATAGATATACACGAAAGAGGACAATTCTGAATTAAGCAGTAAACTATTAAGTTACTTGAGAATATGTCCACAAGCAGTTCCACATGGTCCCAATCAATCAATTGTTAAGGAATAAAGATTTTATCCAGTAACTGTAATTTGTGGCACCTTGGATTGGTAGATTTGCCCTTTAAAATATTATATCATAGTTTTGAAGCACTTCTATTTCCTTTTTGCGCTACATAATTAAAAATAAGAAATTGATATATGAGCTTAAAACTAACATTATTAAAGAAGGGTAATGTTTCGAATGAAACACAAAAGATCTGTTTATATTAAAAATAGTTTATTGCCTTTCTTTCTGAAATAAGAGATTTGATTATTTTATACGCTGTGGATAAAATATTCAACTTTTAAAAACGTATTAATGAACCCGAGTTCAATCAGGTTGAAATGAGACTTTACTGTGTATTTATTGCTTCTTTTCTTAAAGAAGAGCTTCAGTTTCGATTACAAACACGCATGAATTTAATAATACAACATATGAATAGTTAAAGATAGTCAAAAGCAGATGGTACAATTACCGAGAGGATCAAACTGTATTTTCTGAAGAGAAAAAAATTAATCTGATTCGACAGTTATTTTTATAGTCCAAAAATAAAGAGATCTTCAGTCGAAACATTTGATTTCTTTATGTAAAGGACTCTACCATCTGCGTTTACTATGACAAAAAATTAATTAAGTATAAAATAAATAAAAATGTATTAAAACAATGATCGAAATTACAAACTATTCTACAATAATTGCAGAATAACACAGAAATTATGTTAAGAAATGCACCAAAGTACTAAATTTAAAGTGGGAGTTTTTTCGAAATAAATTTAAAGAAATAAATAATTTTTACAAAATTATAAGTTTACGCAATTATTAATAATAATTTGACTCGGATAAATGCATAATTTAAAATATAGAAATTATAAAAATAATATAATTGACATGAAATGTTGGATCTTAAATATATTTTATTTAATAAATCAATGATTGATTTCTTATTGTATCACAGTTTCATAATTAGTAAAAACATATCACCTGTGTTATTCAACAATTCCCTCGACATTTATTTTTTAAAAATGTATTAAACGACAAAATTGTATAACCAATAAATATCGTTCTTTGTTTCTACTAAGACTACAACTCTTAGAGTTGATCATTTTAAGTACACGTTGAATCTGCAAATTTGCTAAAGCAAAAAACACTTTAATGAAAAAACGTGCATAGAGGAAGACTATAAAGAGTCTTTTATCGCTACAATAATAGAATAACAATTCACAGCTATCAAAAATTAAACGGCTTTAATTGAAATACTATTAATAAGTATAGTATATGAAGGGAACAGATTAGTTTTAGTTTAAAATAAATTTTAAAAGCCCAGTGAAGTTTGTAAATAAAATAAAAATTCGACTTCCAGGAAAACACTCTGAAATAAAAAGGACTTAAAAATATTCAAATCAGAATGAACTTAAAATCGAGAGTTCTTTCAACATTCCGAAATTCCTCACACAATAATGAAGGAATTTTAAATGTTAGATCATTATCTACAAATTAAATATGTCACTTTTTTGTTACTCAAATCAGGAGTAGAATTATGTATGTAACTAACTGAAAGCCGGGTTGCAAGAACAATTCAAATCTACTTAGGTTCAAATTCATGAATTAGCTTTAAGAAACTAGGACGAACAGTTTATTACTACAATAATTTGGAATGAAAATTTTACAAGATATATGAAAAATTTTAAATTATTATACGTAATGCTAAAAAAAAAATTTCTCGATTATTTCAAAGCTATTTCAGGGATTAGAACTTAAGTCAATTTAAGTTGCTCTTGCATTCAGGCGTTCAATTTATTTTCGACGAAGTACTTTACGAGATTTTCAGTACGATGCATAAATACTTATAAATAGTAGTTTCAGTCTATTCGTAGATAGTCTCTACTTTTCTTCGCATCTATCGACCATAATATACAAAATATATGTTAGATCTCTGCCTTATAATAAACCCTAAATCACACACTATTTACAATTATATTTACAGAGGTAACGTAGTTTATATATGTGAACTTTCGACAGAAAAAAGACAAATGGTCGGGTTTAATTTTCGAAATATTCATTCAATGTCAATTCAACTGAATAAAAAATACAAGCTATTATTTTAGAAAATTATTCTTTCGTGCGAACGTTCACACAATAAAATTACGAAGGATCGCTTTGGGATTAAAATCGATATTCTTGTTTATTTAAGGTGTGAACGATGTAAATTATTTATATGCTTTTTATACATAGTATATATAATTAGGTTTCTATATGTATATACATATATATATATATATTTATTTATTATATTTAAACAAAGATCTAAGCATTTCTTAATGTTAAGTATTCACTCTGAAACTTTTGATGCAGTTTTATACACTTTCCCATTACACTCAATATTTCATTTAGATAATTTTCTAACACTTTCTAATCAATGATATATAACATGATTTTTCAAGACTTAGTCTAATGAATTCGATAATAAAATGAGGTAAGGTGAACCGCTAGTATCTCTTCACTCAAATATGCAATCGGGTGTGTGTTTGTGTGCATGTGCATTTATTTTATTCCTAAAAAAAATAACGGGATTTATTTCAACTTATCAGTTATTCAGATTTATGGACCGAATAAAGTGATAAAAACTTCTCAATAGTGCACAAATAATTCAGCATTTTAAGAGTACCGTGATTTACTTTAAATTATTTAAATTGATGATGGTTTAAATTGCATATTCGATCACATATTCGATGAAAATAGCCCTAGCGGAAAATAATTTATTTCCTATTTCTATGCAGAATTAAGGTTTTAATCACTCTACTCCTGCAATATACAAGTTTGGAATTATACTACTTTAAATCATGTTTTAAAAAATTCAAGAGTAATGTTAATTTAAAGAAAAAATGTTATAAGAAATTCTCTTTAATTTGAGCACCTATAAGTTTGAATTTTGTCTCTTTCAAAAATGATGCAAAATATTAAAATAAGATCAAAATCGATCGACACCTTGTTAATGCAAATACAAAGAAATTAATTAACTTGTTACTTTAATTTTTTGTATGCAATGGAATTCAAGACTATAAGATTTTAATGCACTTGAAATAGATTAGACGTGAGGCTTCGATTCACAATAAAATGTGTCGAAAAATACATGAAATAATTTCACAACCTTGAAACATTTCCACAATACAAAAGCTCTGGTTCCTTTTCTATTTTATTCCAATCGTTTATATTCAGATAAAAAAAAACGTTATCTTTAGTTTTCATAAAAATAAAAAAAAAAACTCAGAAATTATGGCAAGGGCATTTTTATATCACATTAGAAAATTAATCTTAGTATGTTATCAACGCAAAGTATGCGTCAAGACTTATACTAATTTATGTTACTAACTGTATATTAGTTCACAGTGATATATTCAAATTTCTAAAACTCTGACTCTTCCATTAAACTCCAAATAAAACTTAATTAATAAAGAAATGATTCATTTTCTAAAATTAGAAAGAAGTATTTGACTATTAAATTGTAAGGCCAAAGCTTTTGATAATAAAATTTAATCCTACCTATATCGTATTATTACAGCTATGAATATTGATTAAAATCAACTCACAACTTTCAATCGGTATTATAAGCGTATCTTTAGCTGACATAAGCCAGACATGCGAAAACGAAAAATTTCCAACATAATGAGTTCTTCATGCTGCATTAAAAAAATCAAATATTCGATACATTTCATAAATCGCAGATTTTAATCACCCCTTTAGTAAATTTATATACAGTACGTGACGATATATGTACACAACTTGGATAAAATCATTTCACTCGTGCTTCAATAAAGTAAAGAGTTACGCACACACCCAGAACTTAATAACTAAGAATCTAAGATTCGGTTCTGCTTGCTTCAAAAGCAAGCTAAAAATTATTTCAACTTAGGATTAATTCAAGTATTTTATCATTTAGATCTCGGTAAATTGAAACTGAAAGTATTTGATACTATTATTTCTGATAAGTCGCTTTTAAGATTTAAAATAAATTTTGCAAATTTAAATCATTATGTTTATTTTTTCCGGCAAAAAAAGATCAGGAAAAAAATATAAATAAATCCATGTTTCAAAAACATTTTTTTAATTGAGTGGACTACTAGTAAATTCACAAATAATATTATAAACTAGTTTTGAAATATTTTTACCAGTCAATGAGACTTCAGTGAGCAAATTGAGTGATTCAAAATTGATTCCAATATTAAACTAATTGTAAATCAATATAAAGAAAATTAATATAAATCGAAAACAAATAATTACACAGAAAATTAATTTATATAAAAAATCATAATTCTTTAATCTTTATATCAAGATTTCTGTTCTTCCAATAGATCCACCTTTGAAAATAATTACTATTTTAAGTCCGTAATATCCAATCCAATTTACGGAAATAAGGGACCCCCTAGCAAACAAAATGTTTGACTATAATGAAAAGATCGTATGAAAGTTCAGCGGTACATAAACAGTATTACGAAATTAAATAAAAATTAAAAGATATTTTCAATGAAAATAGGTAGACGTAAAACAAATTATCAAATGGCGTTGGTCCTACGGCGATCAACCACTCAGTTAAAAGCGCACATATTCAATATTATGTAATCCAAATTTGGTCAAAACCTTGAATCGCATAGTACGGAGAGTAAATCGTTATACATAATTAGAAAATAACTGCATTAAACTAGGAACGTTCTACGCTCTCTATTCGCGACTACGGTTAATAATCAGTACGCATGTTAAAAATTTAATTTGTGCTACAACGAATTCTGTGAATCTAAGGACAAATTATTTTTGTGTTTTACCTTGCGTCCTTGTCTCTTTGATGATTTCCTTGAGACTTTAGTTTCTCTGGTTTCTTGAATAGTTTTGTTGATTCCTAGTCTCAGGCGGACAGGAACCTTAGTCTCCAAAGTTGCCTCTTCTGTAAGTAAAGAATAAATTATTTCAATTTCTCTTCATTATTGAACAATTTTCTTGGACATTGAAAAACACGAAATTCAATTAAAACTTTCAGGATTTCAATTGCCTAATAAATTATTTGATGCAATACACAAATACACAAATAAAAAATATACTGTACTTAGAAAAATAAAATATTAAATGTTCGAAATTCTGATAGAGTTGTTAAAAAGAAAAATTTTCTTTATTTTCTTATTTCAGTTATATATTATTTATCGGTTTGAATATTTCAATACAGAAGCAAATATTTTGATAGGAGACATTAATTCGTAAAAATAGTTTCGAGAATTATTTTAAATATATAAAACGCGAAAATATGTTTGTACTTAAAAAAGATTCTGATAATAAAATGAAAAAACAGTTTATAGAAACAATGGGAGAGTATCTTATAATTTTTTAAGCAGAAATAAAGTTACGGTTGATAAAATGCTCAATTATTGCAAATTTTATCCGAATCTCAAATTTAACAGTTTTCTACATTTCTATTGTAACTTTCATTAATAATTATTAATTTTGTTATATGTGACGTGCGCCGAGGAAAGGAGTGTAAGGCTGCAAATGGAGATTTTACAGGGGGAGCGTTCAAAGACGAGCGGATAGATGCGACCTAATAGGTCTCGCGTATCCAACAACCCAATTATTAGCAAAAGTAATGCTCGGATTTTTTTTTTTTTGATGGTTTCGTTAAAAAGAGCAACTCAAAAACTATCCAAAAGTGTAAAAACTTAAAAATCGAATTTTGCAACCTTAGACCCCTTTCCTCGGCGCACGTCACATATGTATAATTAGTTGTGCAAGGAAAGTAAAGCGTGCATAATATTTCTAATATTGAATATTTCGATTCTTTAAATAAAAACTATATACATAGTTCATCACTAAAATGTGTTTAGAAGAGTATCGATAGAATATTTTCTTCGTAAAAAATTTACTTAAGAAAAGTACGAGAAACATTCAAAGTCAAACGCACCTTCAGAGTTATGAAACTCAGTTAGCGAACGATGCAACACTGTTACTCGCCTCACTTCTTTTTGAGCTGCTATAAATGTAAAGTTCTTTATGTAAGGTTTGCCATTTACACTAATTGTCAAATAAAAAAAGAAAACTGATTATTTCAGAAGTTTTACTTTATGCAGAATCTGAATAGAATGTGATAATTTGATTTAGTGAGAAAAATATATTTTAAGAAGTCAATTCTACTTCATTAGAATTTAAATTTCTCATCGAAAATCGCGTTCAATTTATTATAAAAAATATTGTTAACTCTAAACAAAAATTAAACCTTTATGCATTACAAGGATTGCTACTTACGTTTTTCATCTCCTTTTATCACGTGCCTTTGATTTACTTTTGCGTTGTTCTTTGCAGCCCTGTAAAAAAAAGGTTTTGTAATTAATTAATTTTAAATTAATCCGTCTAACATTTAATTTTCAGAAGCAAAATATAAATTACTTCAAGATGTTTTACTACAAAGATTTTAAAAATCCTAGCATAAATTTTGAAAAACATAATAAGGACTTCATATGAATCCACCTACTCATTAACAACTCCTTTAAATGCTGACTGTAACAGCCTAGCAGATTGCATTGGCACATTTCTGTTTAATCTCTCCGCTCGTCTTCTGCTGAGTTCAGCACGTAAATCACCCTCTTCATCAACAGCAGCCGCATCTTCAAACACTGTTTCAACTTCACTCGACCCTTCCACCACAGTCTCTACTTTTCGTTTCTGAAACTTCTTCTCTTTTACAACTCTTTCGCCAAGTGGCACATCACCTTTCAACTTTCCAACTTGGTAAATCTCTTTATCCTTCTTCTTCTTTCTCTTTTTCCCTTGATTCACAGGTTCCACCTCCAAAGAAACTTCAACAGAATTTGTTTCAACTTCCTGCTCTTCTTCTTCTACCTCTTCCTCCAACTCTCCGAACTCGTAAGTAGTATCTAAACATAAATCCTCTTCTTGTTCGTTGTACTCTGCTGCTGTGATATTTACTTTCTTTCCTTTCAGTACCGACTCCTCTGTTTCCTCCATAGGTTCCGGTTTCTTAACCTCGACCTTCTTAACTTCTGCTTTTTTAATCTCCACTTTATTAACCTCCGGTTTCTTAGCTTCCTCCTTTTTATTACTCAGTTTGATCTTCTTATTAGCATTGATCGGATCTATTGGAGTTTGAGATTCAAACTTTCGCCTTCTTGCTTCCAAAACAGGATCCGGGTTTGGTTCTGGCTCTTTGGGTGGCTCAGTTTGTGATTTTTCATTAAGAGTCTCCCTCTTAGGTTTCAGCTTAGCACTATCAGGCGATTTACTTTTCGTAAGAGGCAAATCTTTTTTCTGTGGTGAATTGCTCCGCTTCTCTGGAGTGATCGACTTAGGTCGCAGTTTCCTCGGTCCGTCTTTAGGCGACCATCGTGGAGACCAATTTCTCTTCGGCGACATTCGAGGTGATCTTCTAGGAGAAGACCAAGGAGACCTTCGAGGTGATCCTCTAGGCGAGCGATATCGTGGGGAAAGTCTTCTGGGCGACATTCTGGGGGATCTGAGCCTTGGCGATCCTCTTCTCGGAGACCTGGGACTTCTCGAGCGTGTCAATCGCCTCCTGGGGGATCTCGGACTTCTGGAGCGGGGAGATCTGGATCTTAGTCTCGGAGAATATCTATAAGGTGAATATCTTGGAGACCTTGAACGCAGTCTCCTAGGAGATCGAAGAAGTCTTGGCGATCTCGATCGAGACCTTGGAGATCTGGACCGCATTCTTGGTGAACGAGGACGTGGTGATAATCTCGGAGATCTTCCTCTCGGAGAAAGTTTTCTGAGTGGTAAGGGTGATCTTCTCATTGGCGATCGATTTGGAGATCGCCTTGGCGACATCCGAGGCGATCGTGAACAGGGAGAAAGCCTCGGTGAACGAGGGGAGTATCTCGAAGGAGGTGACCTGTACCTTGACATCTCTCTTAGTGGCTTCTTCAACATCCTTATGGGCGATCTTCTTGGTGATCTTCTTGGTGATGTTTTTCTCCACAGTCGAGGTTTCGGCGACATAGACCGTCGCCTGAAATTTGGTCGGGGAGAAACAGGTCTTGGTTCGGGTTTAACGGCAATTGGAGATGGTTTTGAGACAACCGGAACATCAGGTTTATCTATCACGGTTGACTCCTCTTTTGGTTTGATTTCAGACTTAGACTTTTTTTGTTCTCGTGCTTTTTTTTGTTCACTTTTTTGTTTTTTGATGGGTTTCTTTTCAGTGACATCTATTTTGTCGTCTTTGATTTCCCTTTCCATCTCATCCATCAAACGATCAAGACTGACTTCTTCTTCTAAGTCAGCCATAAGGAGAACATCGTCATCGTCGTCGTTAAGAAGTCTGTCTTCCTCCTCCTCTTCTGCGGTTCTCTCTTTCGGACTCTCCTCGACGCCACTTTCATTCTCTTTGTCTGTTAAGACTTCCTCATTTTCTGTGGATTCCTTTTCTTCGGTCTTTATTTCTACCTTGATGTCGATATCTTTTACGTCATCGTCTTCTGAACCACTTGCATCATCGACATAACGTTGAAATTTTGATCCTTCTGAAAAGGATAGAATGTTCTTTAGTTACGAGTGCTTAAAGTCGTGAAAAAATATTACGAAATATTTGAATGTTCAAGTTATTTTGTTCAAAAGAGCAAAGATTAAAAAATTTTAATTTATTGAAATATTCAGAATGCAACAAATATTTTTGATATGAATAATTATAACTGTTTATTGTGTGATAAGTACATCATACCTGATGAACTTTGACTTTTTTGTGCATCAATGTTCTCTTTCGAGGCAGATGTAGCAGGTACTTCTACAACCGGAACTATTTCTATCAAGTTCGGGTTTCGGTAATTTTTTTGGGCGTAGTTCTGTAAAATATAAAAAATAAAAAGTTATTAGCATGGAATTTTGTTTTAAATTAAACGGTACACTCTTAACACTACATATTAGCTAAAATGGAAGGTAGTGTAAGTTTTGAAAAAAAAAAAAAAAAGTAAGATAATTTGAACAAATCCTTTTAGTAGGACATGAAATTATTTTTGGTAAACGTCGTGCTACAAATTTTATATTTGATATCAATTGGTTCCCTTACATTTCTTGTACCATTCTGCCTCTGTTGTCTGTGGGAAAAATGATCACCCCTTGACTTATTGTAGTAAGAACGAGAAGACTGAGATCCTTGGTAAGATTGACTACGTCCATGATGTGCAGGCGGCCGTCTGTGTTGCAACGTATCCTTTGAAGCTGTGCGTAAAGATTGCAGAGCTGCAAATCTCAAAGCTTCCACATCGTCATCATCGTCTTCGTGTTTACAGTTCTGTGTAGGCGCTGCCACCATCTGAAAGCAGATTTTTATTTTTTAAAAAAGCAACAATTTAACACGTTTATGAACATTATTGTTTACAAAAAACACTGTTTCCTTATACAAAGCAAAAAACATTTGCAAGGTTAAACTACGTGTTAACTAATTATTTCCTAAAACTTTATTTAACATTGTACATTCATAAAGCCGACTGCATTCAAATATTTTTCAGTTTTAAAAATAATTAAATTTGATAAACTTTCAATAAAGACCGTTTGAAGGTGAACAATATACATATATTTACTACCTACTATTAAATATTACCTACTATTTTATATCTTGTATAATATGTAGTTCTACTTCAAAAATATTCAAAAATGTCTTTTAGCCGGGTAGGGTTTCACGAAACCAGGAGGGGGGGGGGGGCTATCTCTCTGTTTTTTCGAAGAACAGAAAGCTAGTCCCCCACCTGGCTTCGAGAAACCCTCCCCGGCTAAAGGAAATTTCAATCCGTGTATTTTTGCGGCCTAAAATCTATATATCTTCGAAATGACTTTTTGTCCGTTGCTCCAATAGCCTTAATTTTATTAATACATGTCCATTCACAAAAGCTCAGCTAAAGCATCGTATTGAGGGATTAATTTTCAGAATGTTTTCGGAATATACGGTTTAAATTTCTTATTTAAATTGAATTATTGATCTTTATTTAAATTGAAACAGGATTTTTATGACAAAATAATTGAAGCCTCCTTGTAAACAAAAGCTTATGTAGATTACCTACAATTTTCCACATATTTTACCAAAGATTGAAAATCGTTAAGAATATTATAATGAATCTACAAATATGAGCCGAAAATCACTATACATACAATAACGATTTTACACGAAATAAAAAAATGTATAGTTTTGGTTTAACGCAATAATCTTTTTATAAAGTAATTTTGTTGGATAATCTATATAAATACACAATTAATTTAAGGATTAATTTTTCATAAAATAAGATTGCTGACTGCAAAGTTAAAAAAAAAGTATTTGTTTCCAACTTTCATTTTAAAGAAATCTTCTGATAAATATTGTGACATGTATGTATATCTATATAATTATAAACCTAACAGATGCAACCTAGGTAAAACGCGTAGACTCAAAATTAATAAAAACTTATACAATAAGATAATACCAATGCCTTATACAATAAGATAATACCAATTTCGCAAGAAAGTTAACAAAAAATTGTCAAAGATATTTCTTATGCCAAAAAACTTACTGACCAACATATTTGCGAACATGACTCTTGGCTCATATGTATAATGCTCGAGAAAACTCAAGCGTCATGCAGTTTTGTACTTAAAATGACACCGTAGTAAAAGAATTTTGCTCCTGAGTGTGAAACTGGTAGTAAAAAACAAAGCCACTAAAAATTGGGTAACAGAAGTGTAGAATATTTTGAGGAAACATATCTACGATGGAAAGAGAAACGCGTGCCACTTAATTAGAGCAAGGAAATTCCTATAGGGGCAAAAACGTATTTTCAATCTTGGTATTAACAAAAATGTTTTAGCGCTGAGCAAGAACACTTTTTTTTACAGATATATAAGTTTAATTACCTTTTTGTGATAATCCATGTTACGATTGCTGCGAATTTAGGAAAAGTTGCTGTCCTCGTCACGAAGACCGTGTTTCGAGAAATGCATCAATCACTTTGGACAGAAAGCATGAGACTTATGGAAATAAATACAAGATTATTTCACTGTAGATCTACATTACAACAGTTCGTTTTCGTTTCTCCAATATCAAATTCACTTCACACACTTCCACTTTCAAAATATATGATTGTAGTCAGCAATTTTTAACACTACGTACCTCGACGAGAAACAGCCCTATAGAAATGGCGATTAGAAGCTTGTACTTGGTTAGGCTAGCGCAGAGGGCGCAGACTCGCAGAGATGGCTCAACCGGCTCAACTTTCCCTTGATAATGCACTACACAAGAGAGGCACATCCCTGTAGCTAGTTATATCAACTGCGCATGCGTCACATCAACTCGAGCCCCGTACTCTACTGCGCATGCGTTGCACTCGGTACCTGATTGGTTGCTATTCGCGCGCAATTTGAAATTCTAAAAAATA
>CAJFCP010000074.1:790444-905536 GCA_904066005.1 Synergus itoensis | reverse complement strand
GCCACTGTGCATAATTGCAATACATAATTGCATATACTGGAAGAAAGTTGAATGTCTATATAGATAATACAGTCATAGATTTAAAATTTAATTTAAACATGGCGAAATTGGCGTTGACAGTTTGAGACACTGTTGACAGTTGACAGAATTTGAGTATTCGAAGTAAATAGTAAGGAAAAATTAGTAAATAGTAAATAAAAATAGTAAGAACAAATTGCATTACCTTTTAATTTTAAAAAACCCGTCATAATTCTTGGAGATGTGAGTGACGGCTCGCGCCCACCTCTGCCGGTTAAATACATAATAATACGTAATTTTCCTTAACTTTTTAAATAAAAAATGTTTTTAATTCTTTATTTCTCTTTTATTTACAGAAAAATGGTGGTTCGGCCTTACGACGAGGAACTGAAGTACTTAGAAAAAATCAATGATTATTGTTGGAGAATTAAAAAGGGCTTTCAGCCGAATATGAAGGTGATTGTAATCTGCTGTATTATAATTATTATATGTAATAGCTTCTGTTAAGATTTTTTATATTTTAATATTTCGTCATGTTAATTAATTACATATTAACTTTTAATTGTAAAATGTCTGAAAACAAATGTTGACAAATATATTTAGGTGGAAGGTGTATTTTATGTCAATAATACGTTAGAGAAGTTGATGCTCGAGGAATTAAGAAATTCATGTAGACCAGGAGCAATTGGTGGATTTTTACCTGGTGTAAAGCAAATTGCTAATGTTGCTGCTTTACCAGGAATCGTAGGAAGATCGGTTGGACTTCCTGATGTTCATTCTGGATATGGATTTGCTATTGGTAAGGACTTATTATTATTTGAGATAAAATGATATAATCTCAGGTTAAATATTTCCACTACTAAGAAATATTTTTTTATTTTAGGAAACATGGCAGCTTTTGATATGAACGATCCTTTATCTGTAGTATCACCAGGAGGTGTAGGATTCGATATAAACTGTGGTGTTCGTCTTCTAAGAACAAATCTGTTTGAAAAAGATGTGATGCCTGTAAAGGTTCGCAAATATTTGCATTCCTTATCAGTTTGTAAGTAATAGCTTTAACTTTATAAATTAATTTTATTTCTACAGGAACAATTGGCACAGAGCATGTTCGATCACATCCCAGTCGGTGTTGGCTCCAAAGGAATCATTCCTATGAATGCTCGAGATTTGGAAGAAGCATTAGAAATGGGCATGGATTGGTCTTTGCGAGAAGGTAGATATTTTATATTTTTTTAATGATTATATTTTTACTTACTTGAAAATGCGTTTAGGATATATTTGGGCCGAAGATAAAGAACACTGCGAAGAATATGGTCGAATGCTTAATGCAGACCCGTCCAAAGTTTCGATGCGAGCTAAGAAACGTGGACTTCCTCAAGTACGTAATAAGTACTATATGCACGAACGTAAAAATGTCTTTCCTTTCTTATCCTTCTATCGCATAATTTCAAAAATAACATTCCAAACTTAGAATTATTTTACTATAAATTTTTCAGCTGGGAACACTTGGAGCTGGGAACCATTACGCTGAAATTCAAGTGGTGGACGAAATTTACGATAAGTGGGCAGCGAGTAAGATGGGAATTGAGGAGAAGGGTCAAGTTTGTGTAATGATTCACTCAGGAAGTCGTGGCTTTGGTCACCAAGTAGCAACAGGTAAATGAAATTATTTTACTGCTATTTGATTCATTATTTGTACTGTCCACTAAATATATAATTCCAACAAGATTATTAATTACAAAATTTGTATTTAAGATGCACTCGTTCAAATGGAAAAAGCTATGAAACGAGATGAAATTGAAGTAAACGATAGGCAACTCGCATGTGCTCACATCCACTCCCAGGAAGGTCAGGATTACTTAAAATCAATGGCTGCTGCTGCTAATTTTGCATGGGTAAATCGCAGTTCCATGACGTTCCTTTGTCGTCAGGTACGTACATGGATTTTCTCAGTTTCTACTATTCTAGGTGACTTGTTAACTTATTCGTTTAATTTCTAACATTTACTTTCTGCTGTTTTTAAAGGCATTTGCAAAACAATTCCATAGTTCTCCAGATGATTTGGATATGCACGTAATTTACGATGTTTCTCATAACATCGCTAAAGTCGAAGAACATATAGTAGATGGGAAACAGAAAACGCTTCTTGTACATCGAAAGGTAAGATTCGTAAAAAGTAAAATATTAAATTTACAATTAAGTACTTACGTGATACTTTATTCTTTATTAACTTATTCTTTTTTTCAGGGAGCAACTCGAGCTTTTCCTCCTCATCATCCACTTATTCCAGTGGATTATCAATTAACTGGACAGCCAGTTTTAATTGGTGGTACTATGGGAACTTGTAGTTATGTATTGACAGGCACAGAACAAGGAATGAAGGATACTTTCGGTTCAACTTGCCATGGAGCAGTGAGTTCAATTTTTTTATATTGAAATTAATAAAAATTTATTTAACGTATTTTTTATTTTTTGATGAGTATTTTTCATGAGAAACATTAAAAGGTTATTTGTGAGATTTTAAATTATATCATAGTTTCTCGAAGATTCAAGAAATCATTTTGTTTCTTCATTTAGGGAAGAGCACTCTCCAGAGCGAAATCTCGACGTAATCTGAACTATACAGATGTGTTAGAAAAATTGGAAGCACAAGGAATCTCCATAAGGGTAGCCTCTCCAAAGTTAGTCATGGAAGAAGCTCCAGAATCTTATAAAAATGTAACAGACGTTGTGAATACATGTCACGCGGCTGGCATTTCTAAAAAATGTATCAAATTGAGGCCCATAGCTGTTATTAAAGGATAGATTCAAAAGAACTAATATCAGTGCTACAAATTCAATTTGTAGTGTTAGTACCTTACCTTCTAAGTTCGATTATTTTTAAAATACATTAAACCCATATTTTCTATTTTTTTCAATAACTTCTATTTACTTGATTATAGTTTTTAATTTTGTACAGCTCACATGTATAAAAGATTAAATGCGAACTCTACGATAATCTGGCATAATGTAATTTACCAACTTTAATTAATATTAAATTTTATCATGTTACATCGAATTAAGACGATACTACCTTTGGCTAAAAATTGCTAAGAATCAATTTCCGTCAACTTGCGAATGAATCTTAACAAAAGAAAAAAAATAAACTAGAAAAAAAAAAGAAAACTAAAGAAAAAAAAAACAAGGAAATTACTGCTTTTACAAAGACTCATACAAATATCGCACTTTAACTTTTGTTTTACAACAATGACCCATTCATTTGGTCTCATTATTACTTTTTTAATATATTTAAATGATGGGACAATATTGAAACGAAGTAATTTTTGTTTTAAGACTCTGTATCAAACAGATTGAAAACTCATAAGGATAACAATTTTCGAAAATTGTTCACAGCAATGAGTTTAAAAATGTTGAAGATTTAGATCATGTAGTTGTTTTTGGCCAAACTACAAGTCCTCTCCTTCGATTCGTTGTGAATTTGGTAGCCTATTGTCATATGCTGTGGCAGCGTCAATCGCGTCTTCAATATATGTCTGAAAGAGAAAGATAATATTTTATAAAGTTCGATTTGTTTAACTTTGAATAGAATCCTCCTATTATTAAAAGGACATACGTATCGAATATCGAAAAACTGTAATGCTAAAAATGCGTGGACCCGATTCCTTATTGGTCAATACAGTTCGTGACGCGACGTATATCGATAATCGCGGGCGACGTAGGAAATTTTAAATCTTTATATTGTAAAAAATCGCTTAAATTAAAAATAAAGTCATCCCGCGCGCGGAAGCGCGCGTTCGGTCTCGTTACATATTATTTCACATCTATTTTTTAATAACTAATTTAAATTCTTAATAATTCACCAATTATTCAAATATGAACAGTATCAATCTGAAAAAGGTTAAATTTTTTTTTAATTGAAAAAGTTCGATCATACATTTTTTAAAAATTGATCTTACCCAATTTCCATGACGCTAGTTGAATTATTTGCATCTTTCGTCCAGAGAGCGATTTTGTCTTGTTTTGGCCTGACATTAACTACAGCCCCGCAAACTTCAGTTGACCATTCGTTGAATCCTTCGCCAATCATGCAGAGAAGAACCTCAAGCCAGTAATCTTTCAAATCAGTTGATCTTTGTTTCTTATCAAGATTGATGATCCATCTTCCTCCATTTCTGTTCGCAGCATCCTCCCACATCGGTCGGATACTTTGTTTGAACAAGCTGTAGTCGGAGCCTACTCTTAATTCTGGTACTGCTTTGACGTGATGATACAAACTGAAAGAAAAATTTGCAGATTGAGTATCAACTTTAGAATATTTCTTAATTAATTTATAATTGGAAATAAATTTAAAATAATGAAAAATAAGTTAATTTAAGAAAGAACTGAAAAGTAATTCTGTTATCGAATGTTTAGATTTTTAATTGTAGAAGAAGTAGCAAAGTTTTTAAATTTGTCTTTATCGTTATATTGACCTCCAAAAGTCTTCAACCGTATCGAAACTGGCAATCCGATGATTACACTCTTCCCATGGTTTTGTTCGGTCTAGTTCGAAGTACCAAAGAGTCCATATGTATTGAAGCGGATGCTTCGGCATAAGAAATTCGAGAGGATCTATCTCTTCGTTGTTGTTTACTTCCTAAAGTAAAAATTACATTTTTTATAACAAGTATCCGATTGAATTATGATGTGATTTCGGTAATTTTCTACTTTCGTTAAATATTTTTGGTATATTTAACATTCGTTAACAAACAATTTCGGTTGTATTATTTTTATTCAGGACTGAAATTTCGGGAATTTGTATTTCGGGGAATTATTTTTTCAGTATTTTTCCATATTTGAAATTTTTGGTTTTCGACAAAAAAGGTATGGTCTCTAACAATGTCTTCAAGAATATAAAATTTTCTCTAAATTACTAGATTTCAATATTCAATTTCCTAAATTTTCCAACGTAAAAAACTTTTCATTATGAGTCAAACTATTTATAAAACCACAGAAGGTCAACAAATAAATACAAATATGTATTGACGAGTTCTATTCAATAAGTCTCCATAAGAAAAACAAAACTCAAAGTAAATATACTTATAGTTACTACGTGTGAATTTCAGGTCGAGTAATTACACAATTTTAACAATGTTCTTAAAATTCAAAAAGAACCAAATGCAATTACAGATAAATATATGAGTTTTACATATGCAATTAAAATTTGTTTTAATTGATAAATTAATTACTAAGGAAAACCATTGAAGCGACCATGCCGGTTACTAAACTCGGCATTTTTCTAGACGATTTTTGACGTACAAGAACTATTTTTAGAAGAAATTCTAATTACTTATGGAACCTGGCAAAGAAAAGGAATTATTTTTTCACTTACTTGACTTACTCTGCCGTTAGCGACAGCCATTTCATTCAGAAATTTTTGCTTTTGCCACAATTACTTACTAAACGAAGGAGCACAAACATATAGACCTGACCTGACGTGAGCTTCAAGCAACAGGCATGAAAAAAGAGAAGCCAAGGTCGCGAAATGTTTTGATTTAAGTGCGCATGCGTCGTAACAAGAAATTCAAATTAGATTTTCTAATCTTAATATTAAGGTAATTATCACATAATAATTAGTATCTAATTACATATGTAGATGCCTCAGGGAAAATTACATCAGATTGAAGTGATTGTCGCATATTTCCTTTTAAATAGTTCTGTTAAATCTTGAACACTGTTCATAAAATGTAATGTACTCGTTACGTATCTATTAGGTTGCGCAAGCGTATTAGGTATTTCACGTTGTGACGTAATAATACAAAAATGGCCATATACTGGTGCATAAACAAATGTGATAAATGTATAATTAAACATTAAAACTGCAAAACAATGTCAAAAATGCCTTCACATCCGTGGGAAATCCTTCTAAATAATCTTTTTTTGACATTGTTTTGCACCTTTAATGTTTAATTATACATTTATCACATTTGTTTATGCACCAGTGTATGGCCATTTTTGTACTATTACGTCACAACGTGAACAAGCGCAAATTTTTCAAATCTATTATTTATAACTTTTAAATTATAAAATAAATAATATATTGCTAAATATATACTTAAGTTTCTAGGGCTAGAAACTAAATAAATAAATCCATTAAATTATATTTTAAATTATTCGATTTATTATACGTTTACATAAGTTGCGATAGTTAAGTTTATTTACAATTATCCTAATAAGAGAGGACGGATGGACTTTATAGAAATAAATCATTAGCCTTTTATTAGATAAAAAATGTACAATTGTCTAAAAGTAAGAAAGCTATATTAGACTAATTCGTTTGACTTTACACAGCAATTAAGTTTGCGATAGATTATATATTAAACAAATCCTCCAGGGACTAGAGTCGATACTTATAAGAAATAAAGATGCAAAAGTACAAAATCTTTTCACGCATACCTAGATAATGGAAAACACCATCACCATAAATAGTAAGTGCTACAATGCTCAACGATATCAAGTACACTACTTTCCCACTTTCCATCATGATCAATCGTACCCTGAGAAGGAAGTATTAGTCAATGGAGGAGATGCATAGAAATACAAAACTGGTCAATAGGACGCAAGTGGCCTGAGATGTATTTCTCATTTATCTATAAAATTATGTTAATTATAAAATAATTATGCTATGAGATTTATGACAAATGATAGTCGGGCGATGGTTCAGCCACCGATTCGGTAGTGAATAAGGGATTTGGGAATTCTGGTGGATGTGGCAGTGGTCCGGCTGTCTTTGGCTGGCGTCGATAGGCCAAAAGCCAACATGAAACAGCTATTGCTACGGCGACTAGGGCCAGAAGTGCTGTAATAACTAATGATATTACAAAGCCGACCATTGAAACACATATGTCTTCCACTCGTTGAGCTGAAGGAGCTGAAATTAAATATCAATTAAAAATCAGTTAAAAGATAATCTTATTCTCTTAATTAAAAAGAAAAATATTTTTTTATAGTTACATTCTGTAGGATCCGCTGTATATCGGGCTTCTACCCTCTCTACGGTGCGTATTGTATTTGAGTTTACTGTAATTTCTTCACGAAGTTGTCCTTCGCCAGCATCTCGTACACTTAAGGCAGTGTCATTAGGTTCAGACTCAACGTCTCTTCGTCGACGACCGAAAGCGTTGTATCCTCTACAATTAACCTGTTGGAAAAACGAAAAAAAAACTTAGATACTCATTTCATAATTAATTTAAAGCTATTACAGTTTGTGTAAGTACTAAAATACTCACTGGCTGGCATCTGCCGAAGCAGACGCGAATATTGCATTGGAAGCGTATATTGTCGCTATTCGGGAATTTAAATGCATTGAAACTAGCCGTTAACGTTTGTGTTTCAGGATCTTGTTCCCATTCTCCAAATATCGTTGGATCAGTAGCGCACCCGTTCTCATCAGTAACGATGTATTCATTCTCTTTTTTATCGTCCATTGTTTTAGCAACACAGTTGCGTGCAAAGCCACCGTAAATCGCTGAAGAAAAAATTTTAATCAGTTTTCGTGGTCCTAATATCATTAAGCAAGAAATAATCAAATAATGCGGCAACATCTGATACTTACAAGAAGGCGTTACATTAACTTGTAACATGAGATTGTCTCCTATTTCCGCGTTCTGAACATCACCTCCATGTTGAGTGACAATTCTCATCGCACAAGTTGGTGGTGGACCGGTGTTTGCAATTGTTCCGGCGGTCGTGAGCATCGAAACATTAAATCCTAGCGTTACATTCTGTTCTCCAATTTGATACAAACACCTAATAACATACGCTTGTGCATTGAACGTCATGAGTTTTGGATGTTTTTGTATAATAAGTTTAAATGCGGCTTCTCCCTAAAAATAAATCAATTTTTAATCGATCGGTCAAGAAATCCACTTAGCACTCTAAAGATATTATTAAAAATTTGAATTCAGACTTACATTTATGTGAATTAATCCGCAACTGCCAAATCTAACTTTGAATGTCAAGTGATGATTGGTCACGCCACGATCTAGAGAAATAATTCTTCTACACTCTTCCTCTTTACTGTGACCTTTCACGTACAGCACTCCATCAAAACCATCTGCTTCTGTACTGTTACTGAAGTTGATATCTACTTCTATACCATCAGATAGACAATGTGCCTGAACTTCTGACTTAGGGAAGTCCGTACGTCCAGCTAAATTAGGAAACATGACCTTAGTGCAATGTAGACCGTGATATCCTTTAGGACATTTTTCGCACGTGGATGTCATTGATGAACATGTTTTATCGTCTGGACAGTCATCGTCATTGAAGCAAGCTTTCACTGTAATTGTGTGGTATTAAAATGGGTTAGTTATGTTAACAATGCGAAGATGAAAGGAAGATTGCACTGGCATGCGTTTAAGCGTACAGAATTAATAATTGTGGACGATCAAAATTCATCATTAGAAATTATTTCACGGATCATATTTTAGAATTTTAGTAAACTGAAGATGTTTTTAAAAAATATTAGATGTAAAGAAAAATAGTTACATTTGCACTCGTCCTTTTCTACTGTGTAGCCATGTTGTACTGGGCATACACAGTTTCCATGCTCGTCATAGCTCCAACCCTTCTCAAGGGCACACACGCAATTGCCTTCCAGATCAATTCTCATTCCAATTTCCTTTCGACAAGTTATACACACGTTATTTTTATCCTTACCCTTACCAGGCGGACATACACAGTTACCATTCTCATCTCGAATTTGACCCTTCTCTAATGGACAATCTTTAACTGAAAAAAAAAAAAAATATATATATATATTCATGAAAAAAGGAAAAACTAATTTTCTTTAGCCTGTAAATTTAATAATAAATACCTCTATCACAACGTTCAATTGCATATCCTCGGTATCCAGGTAAGCATTCACATATCATCAATCTTATCGGCAGTATGTCCGAAATTCTACAATTTGCATTGATTCCACAAGGTCTGACCTGCTCGCAAGGATTAATACACTTTCCATTGAAGCATGCTGTTTGGGATGGACAATCAGAGTCATCTTTGCATATTGCTTTCACTGCAAAAGATGATAATATAATTTAAAAGTTTTTCATGTGTATTTTAGAATGTTTTCAAATATGAAATTGAATTAAAGTACCTTTAACACAGCCTGTTCTTACATCCCCGACGTAGCCCTCAGGACAGAGACACTGAACAGCATGATTGCGGACATGACATTCCGTTTGTCCCGTGCAAGGATTTTGTGTGCAAGGGCTCTCGCATCGGCTGTTAATGCAAGCTTTGTCAGTAGGGCATTCGGAGTTACTTCTACACCCGATAAGTATGCAAGCGACTCTCGGATTACCGCCATAACCAAGTGGACATTCACAGATGGCTTTGTGATTTATGGCAAGACACTCTGCTCCTCTACCACACGATGAGGACTCGCACGCTGGTACGCAATTATGGTTAATGCAAGTGTGAGTTCCTCTACATTCGCTATCTGATCGACAACCAATAACTGCAAAAGAAAAAAAACAATCGATATGAGACTGCTATACTTCATGAGATAAATAAATAATTCTTAAATGAGTTCAAGTTCTCGACTCAAAATGAAGAAATCAAATTTCGAGATTAAAAGTTGGATCCAACACCCTTTAAAGGTACAGCTTACCTTTGCTACAGTGCACTTGAGGGTTTCCATCGTATCCAGCAAGACACGAACATATTGGCTTATGGTCTCTCACGGTACAAACCGCATTGGAACCACAAGCACATGGATCTTTACAGAGTGCATTGATGCAAGTTTCATCTGATGGACAATCGCTATCTTGTATACAACCAGGCCTGATGATGATTCGTTCGCAAGTACCGCTTCCACTGCTGATATATCCGCTTGGGCAAACGCAAACCAGTGACCTAACTGAGTAGTTCGGCATTACTCTACACTCAGTTGGTTCAGTGCAAGGCTGAATTGCCGTACAAGGATTTTGACATTTTTCATTTATACAAGCTGTTAAGTGAGGACAATCATCATCATCCCTACATTGTGGTTCTGGTCTACGTTCACAACCAACATAAGGATCTCCAATCAAATTCTTTTGGCATTTGCAGAATGGAAGATGATTTTGAACTATGCAGCTGGCTCGAGATGAACAAGAAGTATCCGTTAAGCATGGATTGGTGCACTGACCGTTGACACAGGCATGGTCGCTGGGACAGTCGCTGTTTCTGTAGCATCCGATTATACGACACATGTCTTGAGCGTTTCCTCGGAAACCTGATTGACAGCGACAATTTGCCTTGTGATTTCGAACGAAACATTCCGCATTTGTGCCGCAAGATGTTAGCAGACAAGGATTGATACAATTTTCATTTTCACAAGCTTCGTTTGACATGCATTCTGAGTCACGTTGACATTCGGCGCGGAAGCAAGCGACATCAGGGTGACCTTGATATCCCTTTTCGCAAGAGCAAATGGGTTTGTGGTTCTTGACATAGCAAACGGCGTTGGTTCCGCAACTGCAAGGGTCTCGGCATTGTCGGTTGATACAGGACTCATAATCAGGACATTGGTCGTTGGATTCACAGCCATTGGAACTTGTGATTTGAACTAAAAAAAAATTACAATTAGAATATTAAACTAAATCTCATAACTAACCTTGCGAAAAATTGATATTTCAACGTACTTTGTCTGCAGATTCCATCTTTGTCAGTAATCCATCCATCTGGACAGGTGCACACCATAGTTCGTACTGGTACGTTATCAAAAACGCTGCAACGAGCATTTTCGAGACAAGGTCGAATTTCAGTGCAGGGATCCACACAAGTACTTTTAATACAAGCTAGTTTGCTCGGACAGTCTACATCTTTTACACATTCTGGTTCAATTTGTGGTGGACGACGTTCGCAGTATGAGTATGGATTTCCGCTAGGTAAAGTCTCTGGACAGCGACAGGAAGCGACGTGATTTTGAACGAAACATTCAGCGTTTTGAGCACATGGATTATCGTATGTGCATGGATTGATGCATCTGTTGTTATAACATTCTAGATTCGATGGACAATCGTAACTATTGGTGCACTCTGCTCTTTCACAGTGTACGTCTGGGTTTCCGTAGTATCCTGGACCACATTTACATGCAGCTCGATGATTAGCTCCGTAGCATTCGGCATTAACAGCACATTTGTTTTCTAAGATGCAAGGGTTGATGCACTGTCCGTTGTGGCATAAGTCGGTATATCTGCAATCGCTGTCTATTTCACATTCCACTGTAAAAAGAAAATTGATTTGTGATTAGTATAGAATACGATTACTTTGGACAAGTAAAGTAAGAAGGCGGTTTTATAAATTACTTACACTTGGTACATCCTAAGTGTGGATTTCCGGAATACCCTGCTAAGCAAACACAAGATGGATAGTGGTTTGCGACAAAACATTTGGTATTTAAGCCACAATCACATGGACTAACACAGCGGCCATTGACACAAGATTCCGTACCAGCACACTGGCTATTCGACTCGCACACTGGTATTTTCAAGGCTGCAAGGTTGAAAAAAGCTTTTAGAACCTAGATCTTTTAAAACGTAAAGAATATAAATTAATTTTTTTTGAGCTAAAGAAACTTACGTGGTATACATTCAATAATAGGATTGCCCAAGTATGTTTCAGGGCACTTGCACTCTGCATTATGATCGTAAACGTGACAGAATGAATTCGCTCCGCATGGATTGGCTTCAACGCAAGGATTAGTGCAGCGAGAGTTAATACACTGCTTATCCGAGGAACAATCATCGTTAGAGACGCAGCCAGGAAGGTATACAGGCGGAGGGATTGCAACTAAAATGATGAAAAAAATACAAGAATATAGACACATATTCACATTTCCTGATCTCATAAAATTTTGTCAAGAACTAAATTCGTACCTCTGGAACATTCTATGTAAGGGTTGCCCGAAAACCCGGCAGCACAAGTACAGATTCCAGAATGAGATGTAGATTTACACTGAGCATTGAATCCACATTGGATGGTGAGACAAGCTTCAATGCAAGATCCACTCTGACACAATTCGTGATTCTCGCACTCATCATCAACGCGACATTGATCGCCACCTGTTTTACCATTAAAGAACAAATGTTAATATATCAAATATAAATTTTCAAGGATAAATTACCTTACAGAGAGCAACAATGTTAGCATTTCCTTACCATGCTTCCTACAATTGCCGTTTTCATCAGTATAAGCATCCTTTGCGCACTCGCAAATGATAGTTCGAATATGTTCCGCGGGGAATACTCTGCAAATTTGGTCACTGCTACACATGTTCGCAACCAAGCAAGGATCTTGACACCTAGCATTGATGCAGGCAAAATGCGATGGACATTGTCGATCTTCTGTGCAGTCTGGTTCGAATGGTTCTCCCCGACATTCGACGTATGGATTTCCTTTAGTTCCCGGGGGACATGAACATTTTGGTTCATGGTTCCTCGCTTGACAAAGAGCATCATCTCCACAGCTGTCCTCGGAACAAACCTTGCGACAGACTCTATTCAACCTGTCACAAGCTTCATCATCAGCACAATCCTCATTGTATTGGCAAACGGCATGAATACAAGCAACACGTGGATCTCCTTGAGTACCGGGAGGACAAGAACACTGAGCCCTGTGAGCGGCTGCTGTACATTCCGCTCCTCGTCCGCAGATAACAAGAGCGTTGAAGCAAGGAGAAATGCAATTCCGGTTGACACAAGTTTTATCATATGGACAGTCGCTATCTGCTTCGCACTCAGCTAAAATACAGAATTAATATTTACAAACGATGTGTACATTATTCTTTCTTAAAGGATTCTGTATACTTTAACAAAAATGACTTACGATTGAAACATTGAACTTGAGGGTCTCCAGCAAAATTAAATGGACATCTGCAGGTTGGGTGGTGATTTTGAACGACACATTCAGAGTTTGATCCGCAACGCGTACTCAAACATGGGTTTTGACAAATTCTGTTTATACATGCTAAGTCTGATGCACAGTCTGAATTGATTGTGCACTCAGGAAGTGTATCTCTGTAGCAATTTATGAACGGATCTCCAATGAATCCTTCATGACAGAAGCAAGCATGACGGTGGTTTTCAACACGACATTCGGCAGAATGAGCACAAGGATTAACTGCACACGGATTTACACAACGTTGATTAATACATGCTGTATTAGGCGTGCATTCTGAATCGGATTGACAAATATGTTCGATTTTCTTGTCCACTGGAATACAAGCGACTGTAGCATCTCCAATAAAGTTTGGTCCACACTCGCAGACCAACAGTCTCATTGGAAGAGTGTCCACAACGGTACATTTAGCATTAGGAATACAGGGTTTAGATTCTCTACAAGGATCCTTGCATACTCCGTCGAAACAAGCCAACTTGCTTGGACAGTCTGCATCAATTTTACACTCAGGAGAAACTCCAGCTGGCTCTGTAATTGTAATTTATTTTTTGATCAAGTATTTTATTTGCAATTGTGTAATCTGACACCTTGATGTTAAGGATTATTTAAAGAATATATTTACCCATTGCGCAGAATTCATAAGGATCACCAATGAATCCAGGTGCACATCGGCAACTAGGTCGATGGTTTGCAACCGAACATTGAGCTGATGGTGGACAATTGCATGGATCGACACATCTGTTGTTACGGCACGCTAGGAAAGATGCACAATCGTCATCGACGCTGCATTCCGGTCTTTGGCATCGGTCATATGGATTTCCTAAATATCCTGCTGGACAATAGCAATTGGCTCTGTGGTATCCATCCGATTTACATTGAGCGCTGATTCCACACTGAGTTATTAAGCAAGAATCGATACATTCGTTGTTGATGCAAGACTGAGAAGGTGAACATTCATCATCGCTACGGCATCCAACTACACAGGGACAAAAACAAAATATTAACATCTATTTGGACGTACAAATCTTACAAATGTTTTTATACTTACTTTCGATACATTGGTGTTGAGGATTTCCAATGAAGCCATCTTTGCATGTGCAAACAGCTCTATGGTTTTGAGCAAAGCAGTTACTGTTAAAGCCACAAGAATCGAGTTCGCAGGGGTTGGTACATTTGAGATTAATACAAGCCTTATCATTTGGACACTCTGAATTGTCAGTACACTCCGGTCGAGGTGGTTCTAAAAATGTAATAAAGCAATGTAAATCATGTGAACAACTTTATTATAATTTAGAAAAATAATTCTGATTGAACATCATACCTTTCGGAGGTATTATGCACTGCACATAAGGACTTCCTGTGTAACCTTTAGGACATGAGCAAATCGCTTTGTGGTTTATTGTCTGACAGAGAGAGTTAATACCACAAGTGCCAATGCAAGGATCTCTACATTTCTGAGAGAAACAAGCTCTGTCACGAGGACAATCTGTGTTGATGACACACTCTGGATAAATACAAATAGCCTGACCATTTCTTACTCTACATTCTCCATTGCTGTTACATGGACTCGGGTTGCATGGATTGATAGCTGGAATGCGTTAGATAATCATTAGCATAATTTTCTTTACAAGGTTTAATGGATTACAACAATCACAATCCATGAAATTTATGATTAAGAATTCTCATGTTGCGAGAAAGAGGATTACCTTTTTCTTCGTAGCATTCTTCGAATGGATTGCCTACTAAAGGTGATGGACAAGTACAAAGTGGACTGTGATTGATGACTCTGCAATTGGCTTTCACACCACAAACGTTTTGAGCACAAGGATTTAGACATTTGTTGTTTATGCATGCCAAATTTCCCGCGCAATCTGAACTCAAAATACACTCAGGGTAACAGCCAGAAGGATCTGTAGGCATGCCCTTCAATCCTGGTAAGCATCGACAAAGTGCGTTTCCACCAATACTATCGCAGATGGTATTTGGTCCGCAAGGTGATGGATGGCACGGGTCTGATTTAGGTGGAACTAAAAACAAATAGACAGGAAGAGTTATATACATTTCTGATACTATTTTTTGCTGATGTAAGACTAACTAGTAATATGTAGTGTAATTCTTTTTATTTTTTTTCCTCGGTAACCGCTGGTGGTTTCACGATGAAACTTACAGGATTTGTGAAGCACATTTGTAACTTCTGTTTCTGAAAGTTTTGTCATGGGACCGCCAGTGGTTAATGAAAAAAAAAATAAATAAATAAATAAATAAAGCAAGATTTACTAATTGTAAGTAGTTAAAACTTTGTAGAATTTCTCGCTGGATATTAAATTACCTGGCTCTGATTGGCAGATGGTGAAAGCGTCTCCCACCGTTGGTTGTGGGCAGGAGCACACAGGGAAGTGATTGGATACAGAGCAAATAGCTCCTATGCCACACGTTCCAATGCAAGGATCTTGACACTTTGTCCTGATGCAAGCTTGAGATTTGGAACAGTCGCTGTTGACCAAGCATTCAGGATGACATCCTTCATAGGGATTACCTCTGTAGTCGGGTTGACATTCGCAGACTGCACTGTTAAAACGTTCACGGCAGAAAGCATTGACTCCACAGGGTGATGGATCACATGGTCTGATGATATCCGGAGGTGGACCTACAGTAAAAAATATTATTTTAGTAAACGACAAAATGTGCATCCTTACAAAAATATAATACTGATATCTATTTACTATAGTGACATATATGTACAGTAAATTGATGCCAATAATAACATTTGGTAAGGATTTTAACTCAGTTCAGAACTATACAATATTCTAAGTGATAGAAAAATCTATAATATACAGTGTACTTCAAATTTTGTACAAGTTTGGCACGTGTTTACTTTCAACAACATTACAAAGGGATTTGTGAAAGCAATTTTATTTTTATGCAATAAAAAATGGTGATGCATTATGAAACGTGAAAGCAAAAGTTCAACAAAATTGAACTTAAATAATTTCTTGAAATATTTCAAGTGCAAGGGAAAAATAATATAAAGGGAATCTTCAAACCGAGTAAAGCATTTTGAATGTTTGTAAACCTTATTTCAACTCTAATTGCGATAAAAGCCAGCATGCATATTCATATAAATATAGCACTAGTTTTCTATACTAAATAATACAGTTTTGAAATAAAACTTGAATCAGTAAAGTTATGTAGGCATTGCTTTAAATTTTCAAGTTGAAAAATAAAATATACATCTAACTAAAACTAGAAGCCATTCCATATATATCTAGGAACTATAAATTAAGCATGCAATCTGTACAAAAATGATCGCACCGAAGCGCAATTAATCCCTGAAACAATAAAATCAGCTAAATTAAACAAATAAACTAAACACTGCAAACTTTTCCGAAGCATTAGGGATTAAGTTGATGCTTGAATTAACTGGAAAGCTTCTATGTTTCCTTACTCTGTATCTGGGAGCAAACTGCAATTGGATTTCCTGTATATCCTTGGGGACAAGAACACTGGGGTCGGTGTAAAGTGGCACGGCAAATGGCATTGGTTCCGCAAGATCCTATACAGGGATCGGTACATTTTTGTCTGATACAGGCGAGATGGTTAGGACATTCGCTGTTAACAAGGCATTCAGGTCTACAGTTCGGTGGAAATCCTAAGAACATGGGTAAACAGGAGCACAAGGGTGTTTTTTCAGCGGAGGGCGTACATTGGGTATTCGGTCCACATGGCGAGGGGTTGCATGGGTCTTCAGGCGGGATTGCTATTTATAAAAGAAAAAAATCATTAAGTTGTATCAAGTTTGTTACCATGACTCTTGATTATCATTCATTTAATTCGCAAAGGTTTACTTACTCATGGGGAAACAGTTGAGGAAGGGATCACCTGTGTATTGTGGTGGACATGTGCAAATGGGATTGTGATTTCGCACGAATGACAAACTATTTTGCCCGCAGGCGCTCGTCAATGGATTTTCACATTTCTCGTTAATACAGGCTTTGTCTTGTGGACAATCAGAGCTAGCAACACACTCGGGTCTGCAGCTTGGCGGAGTACCCAAATAGCCACTTATACATGAGCAGGAAGCTTGTTCACCAAATTCTCGACATATGCTGTAGGGTCCGCAGGGTGAAGGGTTGCAGGGATTGGTGCGTTCTGTATAATACGAAGGTATTGAGTTATTTCTTTATAATTAATTTAAGCCACATAGTGGGCACGTATTTCCACTCGAAAAGCAGTCATTGCCGGGGCAACGAAATAATGGCAGTGACTACATTTCAAGAATTTTACTTGTTTAAGTATTGGAAGTTATGAATGAATTTCGATGCCTTCCGCAAAGAATGGTTTTACTTCGAGAGATTTTCCGGTTCTTATTCACCAGAAGTAAACTTCCAGGCCATTTGTTCCAGAAATCATAACGTATTTCATTAAAAAAAAATCATTTAAAATAGTGCGTCAAGTTGAATTTTGGGACTTACTCTTAATAAGTTGACAGGCAGTGAATGGATCACCCTCATAGTTTGGTATACAGCTACAAGTCAAAATATGATTAATGACTTGGCAGTCTGCATTTTGTCCACAAACACCAGGACATGGGTTTGCACATTTGTTGTTAATGCAAGCTTTGTTTTGTGGGCAATCAGTATTCTGAACACATTCTGGGCGGCAACTAAAGTAGGGATCTCCTCTATATTCAGGCAGACAGGTACAAATTCCATCGCGACATTGGGCGTTTGGTCCACATGGGGAAGGATTACATTTATCTTGTACTGTCGGTTTTTCTATAATTAAAAAAAAAAAAACGTCTAGCTGTCAATTTTTCTTAATATCATGAAATAGTTTTAAATCTTGAAATTCAATGTTCAGAATTTCAACCAAAATTATATGCCGATAGTTGCTTACGTGGTCGTTGTGGTTCGGGGAAACAATTATTGAAAGGATCTCCAGTATATTTTTCTGGACATGTGCACATTGGAGTATGATTAATCACTTGGCAAATCGCAAATGAGCCACAGGAACCAGGGCATGGGTCTTTACATCTTTCGTTGATACAGGCCTTATTAGTAATACAGTCTGAATTTATAGTACACTCAGGTCGACAGTTGGGTGGTGATCCTATGTAATTACCAGAACAGGAACATGATGGAAAACCACCTCTATCCATACATATGGAGAATGGTCCGCAAGGTGAAGGTACACATGGGTTTACAGGGTCTTTGGATGGAGCTACAGCTGAGGAAAAAATATATTAATTTCGGAAGCTTTAAGTTTGTGACAATAACTAATTTTTGAAAAAAGTTTAACTTACAAGCTACATCGAAACACCTAACGAAGGGATCTCCAGTTTGTCCAGGTTTGCAACTACAGAGGGGACTATGATACACTGTTCTGCATTGTGCACCAATTCCACATATTCCTTCACATGGATCAACGCATTTTTGATTCACACAAGCGCGCTTGACAGGACATTCCGAGCTGACTGTACATTCTGGTCTACAACCTGGTGGACTACCCATAAAATTAGGCAAACAGGAACAGATTGCCTGGCCATTGTTATTGCGGCATTCACTATTGGGGCCACATGGTGATGGATTGCATGGATTGTTTGGTTCCGCTAATTGGAAATGAAAAAATAAGTTTTCATTCGACATAGGATCATCAGTAAACGAGATATTTTTGACTCTAATCAAAAACTTACGTGAACTCTGTATTATACTGCAATATTGGAATGGGTTACCACTATATCCAGAAATGCATTGACAATTTGGCACGTGATTAATGACCTGACACATAGTATTTTGACCACAAACACCCGGACAAGAGTCTTTGCATTTGTTACGAATGCAAGTTCTATCGAATGGACAGTCCGAGTTAAGGAGACATTCTGGTCTACAATTTTCGTATGGATTTCCATAATAATCGGGTAAACAAGTGCAAGTACTGGTCATCGAAATTTCCCGACATACCGCATTTGCACCACAAGGATATCTTTGACATGCACTTATTACATCTGATTGTGGAGTAAATGGTTCTAAAAAATTGTACAAAGTTAAATGATTAAAGAAATTTGAAATTACTAGATCTAATTGAATATTAACTGTTGATATAATGTAGAAAGCTTACTTTCTGAAATACACTGTACGAATGGGTCGCCATTAAATCCATTTTTGCATGTGCACATAGCTACATGACTAATAGTTGTGCACTCAGCATTTACGTTGCAAATTCCAGGACATGGGTCTGCACATTTTCTGTTTATGCAAGCTAAATGATTTGGACATTCGCTATTGCTCACACATTCGGGTCTACAGCCTGGTGGAGTTCCAAGGAAATCAGGCAGACAAGAGCAAGACGGAGTTTTATTATTTTCCCGACACAGTGAATTCGGACCACAAGGATTCGGTTCACAAGCATTGACTGGTGGAGGCAACTCAAGGGCTACAACATTATGATTGCATTTTAGTTTTGTAACATGAAAAAAGAAATTTGAACAATATTTCAAGTTGTAAATCTTACGTTGTTGGTAGCACTGTCTAAATGGATCTCCAGTATATCTTAATGGACATGAGCAAACAGGATTGTGGTTAATGACTGCACAAAGAGCAGCAAAGCCACAAGATCCAATGCATGGATCAATGCACTTGAGATTAACACAAGCTCTGTTTCTAGCACAATCGGAATTCACTACACACTCGGGTCTACATGAGGGAGGTATTCCGTTGTAACCAGGAATACAACTGCAAACCGCTTGATTGTTAATTGTTCGACAGTGACTGTTTGGCCCACATGGTGATGGATTACAAGGGTTTTTAATTTCTGGTTCTGTAGAAATAAAATTACATTTAAATATGAAATTGACTAACAAAAATTCAAGTTTAGTATCGGCAGAAATTTTGTAGAAACAAACCTATTGGTGAACATGAAACGAATGCATTTCCGGACGTATCTCTTGGACAACTACACATTGGTAAATGGTTTACAACAACACATTCTGCATTTAAGCCACATGTACCAGCACAAGGATCCACGCATTTATTGCGGATGCATGCTCTGTTACGAGGACAGTCTGAATTTACGACACACTCGGGTCTACAACCTGAGTAGGGATCTCCAAAATATTCAGGTAGACATGTGCATAATCCGTTGTTGCATTGCGCATTTGAACCACAGGGTGATGAGTTACAAGAATCGCGAGGTAAGTCGGCTGAAAAAGTAATAGTAATATTGTATTGATCGTAGAAAATCTTATAAGGAAACTTGAGATTATCAATCTTACGTGGTGATTGAGGTGTGGGTGAACAACTGGTGAACGGATCACCAGTAAAACCTTCTGGGCAAGTACAACCAGGTGTGTGGTTTACAACGGCACAACGAGCCCCAGAACCACATGATCCTGGACATGGATCTCTGCATTTTTCTCTTATACAAGCCTTATCGGGTGTGCAATCTGAATTTATGGAACATTCCGGTCGACAGTTTGGTGGGACACCAATGTAATTATCTATACAGGCGCAAGCTGCTGTATTTCCAACATTTCTACATATTGCGTTTGGTCCACAAGGCGAGGGTAGGCATGGGTCTCTAGGTTCTGGGTCTTTAGAATCCGTAACTATTTTGAATGATTGAAAAATATACACAAATATTAATTTGAAAAATCTATCTAAATCTTTGAAAATATTTTACGGATGAAAACATTTCATCCTTACCTTGTAATGCGAAACATCGAATGAATGGATCACCTGTTTGTCCCTCTAAGCATCTACAAATTGGACTGTGATTTATTACTTTGCATTGTGCTTCGATTCCACAAAGACCAGGACAGGGATCTGTACATTTTTGATTGATACAAGCTAAAGTGGAACTGCACTCGGCGCTTACAAGACATTCTGGTTTACAATTTGGTGGACTTCCAAAGAATCCTTGCAAACAGGTGCAAGTTGATTGGTTTTGATTTACCCTACATTGACTATTAGGTCCACAAGGTGAAGGTTCGCAAGGACTAGCCGGGGCTGAAAAGTGGATTAAAGAATGTAGACTCAAAGCAGATTAGCTTATCTTTATAGTTCTGGAGATGATTTTTAACTTACGTTCCTCTATCTGGTAATCGCAACTAACGAATGGGTTTCCAGTGGTACCAGGAAGGCAACTACAAATTGGTAAATGTAATACTACTTGACAGTACGAATTTCTTCCAGGGCACATTCCTGGACAAGGATTCTGGCATTTAGATCTGATACATGCTAAATTTGCAGGACAGTCTGAATTTATGGTACATTCTGGACGACATCCTTCGTAAGGGTTGCCAATATAATCAGCTAAGCATGTACATGAGCCAATACCGTTCTGTTCTCTACACATTGCATTTGGTCCACAAGGTGATGGAATGCAAGGTTGAGGTGGAATTTGTGGTTGGGCTGCTTAGAAATAATATGAGGGATTAGGTATTACTAAGAACAAATAAATAAATGATTGATATTAGGAAAATGAGGAATGGCTTACATTGTTTGATAGTACACTGCACAAATGGATCTCCTGTGAATCCGGAACTACAAGAGCACATGGGAACGTGATTTACAACATTGCATTCTGAATTGGCACCACAAGAGCCCAGACATGGATCTACACACTTCTGATTAATACACGCTAATCGAATAGCACATTCGCTGTTACTAACACATTCTGGTCTGCAGTTAGGAGGTGATCCAATAAATTCAGGAAGACAAGAGCAGGAGGAGGCTTCATTAATTACTTTACATTGTGAACTTGGGCCACACGGGTTTGGTATGCATGGATTTGGTCGATCAATAGGTTCTTCCGCTAAAAAATATATAGTTTTTTTATCTACCTCATTAGGAGTTGGGCTAGAATATGTTGAGAGAAGATATTTACGTATTGGGTAGCATCTTAAGAATGGATCACCAGTGAGGAATGCAGCAGAACAAGTACAGATTGGATTGTGGTTAAATACTTGACACTCAGCAGATATACCACAAGTTCCAGGACAAGGGTCTCTACATTTTTGATTGATACATGCCCGATTAAGTGCACAATCGGAATTAATTATGCACTCTGGTCTACAGCCTGGAGGGCTGCCGATGTATCCTTCTACGCATGAACAAACTGGTTGCTCATTTATTGCTTGGCATCTACTGTTAGGTCCACAAGGTGATGGATTGCATGGACTTTTAGCAACAGTTGCTGTAAAATGAATCAATTTTGAAAGCCTCTAATAAATCATAGATGCTATTAGAAAAACATGAAATTAATAACACAATGAAAATACGTACTTTCTACAGGGGAACAGGCGATAAACGCGTTTCCAGTCATTCCGTCAGGACAAGAGCAAATTGGTATGTGATTGAAGACATTACAAACGGCTCTTTGACCGCAAACTCCAGGACAAGGATCAACACACTTGTTTCGGATGCATGCTTTATTCGATGCACAATCTGTGCTTTGGACACATTCCGGCCGGCATGATACGTATGGATCACCAAAGTATTCTGGCATACATGAACAAACGCCATCTTGGCAAATTGCGTTTGGTCCACAGGGTGAAGGGTTACAAGCATCAATGGGTTTTGGACTCTCTAAAGCTGGTGCGGGAGTGCAACTTGCAAATGGATCTCCAGAATAACCTTCTGGACACATGCAGCTTGGTATGTGATTCAACACTGTACAATAAGCATTAAGACCACATGATCCTGGACAAGGATCGGCGCACTTCTGTCTCAAACATGCCATATTGCTTGTACAGTCGGAATTGATTGTACATTCTGGACGGCAATTTGGTGGGGATCCGATATAGTCGTTCATACAAGAACATGCTGATAAACCTCCAATATCTCGACATGTAGAAAATGGTCCGCATGGTGATGGAATGCAAGGGTTAACGGAAGGTACTTGTAAAGCTAAAATATTTAAATTTTTTACTAAAATGAACTGGGTTTTCTCATTTATGGGTTAACGTAAAAAGTTATCCAAGTACTTACGAGGCATCTCAATGCATCTTATAAAAGGATCTCCACTCAAGCCTTCTTTGCAGCTACAAATAGGGCTATGATTGTTAACAATGCATTGAGCATTGAGTCCACAGACTCCAGGACAAGGGTCGCTACACTTTCTATTTATGCATGCTAGATTTGTGGGACATTCTGTACTGACAGTACATTCTGGCCTACATGCAGGTGGACTTCCGATAAATGTTGGCATACAGGAACAAACGGCTTGACCATTTGAGTCTCGGCATTGACTGTTTGGTCCACAGGGAGATGGATTGCATACGTCGATGTTTTGTGCTGGATTGAAAATGTTTTGTGAGACAGCAGTTAAATTAAAACTGTATAATGTGAAATCTGTTGCTAACTTACGAGATTGTTGCATCGGGCTACAAAAACTGAATGGATTGCCGGAATAACCGGACTGACATGTGCAAACTGGGAGGTGAAGTACTACTTGGCATAAGGCATTTTGACCACATGTTCCTGGACAGGGGTTCTGACATTTTGAACGAATACAAGCTCTATCCGAGGTACAATCCGAATTGACGGTACATTCGGGTCTACATCCTTCATACGGATTGCCAATATAATCAGACAAACAGGAACATGAACCGGCTCCGTTTAATTCTCTACAAACTGCATTAGAGCCACAGGGTGATGGTATACACGGGGTTGGTCTTTCTTCAATTACGTCCACTGTAAAATGTTCACGATAGTCACTTTAGGCTCTTGAGTAAAAAAAAAAAAACTTATTATTTGACCTTCTAATTATCATTCAACTTACTTGGTCTCAAAGTACATTGGGTAAATGGATCTCCGCTATATCCTGGCATACAAACGCACATGGGTGTATGACTAACGACTCTGCATTCTGTATTTGAGCCGCAAGAACCAGGGCAAGGATTTCGACATTTTCTGTTTATACAAGCGAGTTGTGTATCACATTCGCTGTTACTGACACATTCTGGTTTACAATTTGGTGGAGATCCAGAAAACCCAGGTAAGCATGTACAAGAGGATAGATTGTTAACAACCTCGCATTGAGCGTTTGGACCACATGGTGATAATTCACATGGATTAGTTGGGGACACTGGTGGATTCGCTATTAAGAAATTAAAGATTCAACATTAAAATTGATTTTCCTTATAACACTTGATTAGAAACCAAGTTTTACTAGGATTGCTGAAATATTACTTACGTCGAGGGAAGCACGCGACAAATGGATCACCTGTCAGCTCTCCTTGGCAAGTGCAAATTGGATTGTGATTAGTAACAGAGCATTGGGCTCGTATACCACACGTACCAGGACATGGATCTATACATCTCTGATTACTACAGGCCATATCAGAACGACAGTCAGAGCTAATTGTACACTCGGGTCTGCAATTTGGTGGGACACCCAAATATCCTTGTACACAGGAACACACTGCCTGTTCATTTATTCTTCGACATTGACTGTTTGGCCCACAAGGGGATGGATTGCAAGGGTCTTGCTTCGGGGGAACTAAAAGAATGAGCAAATCTCAGTGAGCACATAAAATTCAATCTGCTAAGTTTCTGAAAAATTCATATATATATATATACCTTCCACTGGGGAACAAGCAACAAATGCATTGCCAGCCATTCCATTTGGACAAGTACATATAGGTACGTGATTCACAACTGAACATAGAGCATTATTTCCACAAGTGCCAATGCATGGATCTATGCATTTGTTTCTTACGCAAGCCTGTGATCTTAAACAATCAGAGTTCATGACACATTCAGGTCGACAACCTGCATATGGATCTCCTCTAAATTCAGGTAAACATTTACAGACGTCATTGACACATTGCGTGCTTGAGCCACAATTATCACATGGGCTAACAGGTTTTGGAGATTCAGCTAAAAAAGTTATGTTATTTTTTAAAAACTTTTAAGGTGGTTTCTTTGATTGAGCTTTTTTTTATCAGATAATACAATTAACTTACAAGTTTGTAACACAGGTGTACATCTATTGAATGGATTTCCAGTATAGAAAGCTGGACAAGCACAATTTGGCGTGTGATTAACAACAGTACATTCAGCTCCTAAGCCACATGAGCCAGGGCAGGGGTCTGCACATTTCATTTGGAAACAGGCCTCATTGCTTGGACAATCGGAGCTTATCGTGCATTCTGGTCTACAGTTAGGTGGAGTTCCTAAGTAATTAGCTAAGCAAGCACATGATGCTTGATCATTGATATTACGACATTCTGAGTTCGGACCACAAGGAGACGGTAGACATGGATTTACCGTTTGACTAGGTGGCAGCGGTGAGTTTTCAACTATAAGTACGTAAAGTAATTAAGCATATTTTGTCTCTTTATATCTTACTTGTAAAAATTGTATACCAAAGAATGAAATAATTAAACTTACGTGGAGTTAATATACAATTAACGAATGGATCACCAGTATACCCTGTTGGGCATGAACATATGGGACTGTGATTAATGGTTTCACATCTAGCGCTCAGGCCGCAAGTTCCAGGACAAGGGTCAGTGCATTTTCGATTAATACAAGCTTTGGTTGAGCTACATTCTGAGTTCATGGTACATTCTGGGCGACATCCCGGTGGTTGACCGAGGAATTCTGGTAAACATGAACACGTAGCCTGTCCATTTATTTCTCGACATTGACTATTAGGCCCACAAGGGGATGGAATGCACGGTTGACTTGAAGGTTCTTTTACTATTTAAAAACACAGGACAACAAATAAGTCATTTGAATTTAAAAATTTAATAATATGGAAGGTAGTATTTTAACTAATTGTTTTTAATATACCTGGAGTTACGATTCTGCAGTAATTGAAAGGATCGCCTGTGTACTGTGGATAGCATGAACACGTAGGTAGATGGTTAATGACTAGACATTCCGCGTTTGTTCCACAAGTGCCAGGGCAAGGATCTTTACATCTAGAGTTGACACATGCCTGATTTGACGGGCAATCAGAATTCAAGACACATTCTGGTCGGCAACCCTCGTATGGATTGCCAATGTAATTCGAAATACAGCTGCAAGATCCAGCTCCATTGAGCTCTGTACATATGGCATTTGACCCACAAGGAGAAGGAACGCATGGTCTCGTGGGCAAAGTAACTGAAGCTAGAAAATTATTAGATTGAGGAAAAGTTGCTTAATAAGCAGAATTTGTATTTTTAAAAGTTTACTTCGACCCTTTCTACTTACTTTCTCTGAAAATACACTGCGTGAATGGGTCCCCAGTGTACCCAGATGCACACGTGCACATTGCAGTGTGACTTACAACATGACACTCTGCATTTGCACCACATGAATCGATACAAGGGTTTCTGCACTTTTGATTAATGCATGCTAATTGACTAGAACATTCACTATTACTAACACATTCTGGTCTACAATTTGGTGGAGTTCCGATAAATTCGCTCATGCAAGAGCAAGAAGGTGAATTATCTAGAACTTGGCACTGGGAATTCGGACCACAAGGTGACGGTTGACAGGGATTTATTGGCTTTTCGATTGGTTTCTCAACTGGAATTAAATGAAATTTTTTAAATAAAATGTAAAGTAGAATTTGATAAGATAATATTTAGAAGCATAGTCAAGTATAGAATCCTTACGTATTGGTGTGCATCTAATAAACGGATCGCCCGTAAATCTTAATGGGCAGCTGCAAATTGGACTATGATTGACTACTTCACATTTGGCTCTCACACCACAAGTTCCAGGACAAGGGTCTACACATTTTTGATTAGAGCAAGCTTCATTTTGAGGACAATCAGTGCTAACTATGCATTCTGGTCTACAGGCCGGTGGGCTTCCAATGTAGCCTAATATACAGGTACATACAGCATGCCCATTAACGACGCGACATTCACTGTTTGAACCGCAAGGTGATGGGCTACATGGATTAAGCGGCTGTTCCTCTGTTATAGAAGAATTGACAGATCAGAAAAATCTAACAAAAAGTGATGGCAAAGTATGCTAAAAAAAATGTTATAAAAAAATTTAAGAAAATCGTACCTTGAACAGGGAAACATTGACTGAATGGGTTTCCAGACATATTTAGTGGACAACTACACATGGGCACATGATTAACTGTAGTACAGAGGGCATTATTAGCACACGCTCCAAGGCATGGATTTTCACACTTATTACGCAAACAAGCCTTATCTCTGGGACAATCTGAATTTAGTACACATTCAGGACGACAACCAGCATATGGGTTTCCTTGGAATTCCGGCAAACATGTGCATTCGCCGTTGTTGCATTGGGCATTGGCCCCACATGGAGATGGGTTGCATTTATCTTGGACTTGATTTGGTTCATATGCTGAAATAAATTGTTTTTCTTTCAATTTTTGCTTAAAATTTGGTTTAAAATGTATTGAACTCAGTTGCAGCTGACAATTCCTAATTAGATGACTCTCGAAATGCTTACATGTTTCCTGCAAATTGCAATTCTCGAATGGATTGCCTGTATATCCTTCGGGACAGTTGCATATTGGTATGTGATTTGTTGTCATACATCTAGCTCCAAACCCACAAGAACCAGGACAGGGATCCCTGCATTTTTCATTGATACAAGCCATACTGCTTGGGCATTCCGAATTAATGACACATTCCGGTCTACAATTAGGTGCTTGGCCAATATAATTTTGTAAACATGAACAAGCAGGAACTCCTCCAATGTCACGACATTGGGAGAAGCTACCACATGGAGATGGAGTACAGGGGTCTGGAATATTCGTCTGGATAGGTGCTTGAGCTGTAAAGGGTGGATTGTTAGCTAGAAGATATATAACACAAACTATTGAATTCAAATTCTTTTAGACAGTTTTTCTTACGTGGAATAGGTGCACATCTAGTGAAAGGATCTCCACTGTATCCTGGTTGGCAAGAACAAATGGGACTATGGTTAACAACGACACATTTAGTACCAAGTCCACAAGGGCTCGGGCATGGGTTGACACATTTTTGGTTCACGCATGCTAGCTGTGATGAACACTCCGCACTAGCAAGACATTCGGGCCTACATGCAGGTGGGCTTCCGATGTAATTGGGTTGGCAAGAGCAAACTGCTTGGCCATTTACTTCTCTACATTGGCTATTTGGTCCGCAGGGAGATGGATTACAAACATCAGTTTGGATTGGCTCTGGAGATAAAGTTGTGAAGTTAGGAATATGAATGACTTTCACGTTATGATTCGAAGCCTTGTAATAAGAGACAATTAGGAGAAGCGAATTATCTTCATAAAATCTAAAGCAAAAGAAAGAGTGATTAGAACTTACGTATTTGATTAATAGAACAGAAATTGAATGGATCGCCAGTGAATCCTGCACGACAGGTACACATTGGTGTGTGATTAATGACTGTACAATCGGCATTCTGTGCACATGCACCGGGACAGGGATCTCTACATTTTGATTGTAAGCATCCTTGGTAGGATGGACAATCAGAATTGATGACACATTCGGGTCTACAACCTTCGTAGGGATTACCAATGTAGTCGGGAAGGCAAGTACATGATCCAGCATTATTCAATTCTTTGCACACAGCATTTGCCCCACATGGAGAGGGCATACAGGGAGAAACGGGTAGATCATTAGGGCGTTCAGCTAAAACAAGGAAAAAAGAAAGATAAGAAGATATATTATTAGAAATTCTTTCTTGAAGAAGCCAGTTTTGATAAATTTTTACAAACTATGCATGTAATTTCACTGGCCTATTCAATAATTTCAATAATCGTTAAAGCACTGCGAGACTGTCTTACTTGGTAATAATACACATTGCGTGAATGGATCTCCGCTAAATGGACTGATGCACATGCAATTCGGCGTATGACTCACAACTCGACATTCTGCGTTTGCACCGCAAGATCCTGGGCAAGGATCTTTGCATTTTTCATTAAGACACGCTTGATGGCTAGGACATTCTGAGTTACTAATGCATTCTGGTCTACAGTTTGGCGGAGTTCCAGTATATTGTGGTTGGCATGAGCAAGAGGGCGCATTATTGATAACTTGACAAGTCGAGTAAGGACCGCAAGGTGACGGTTGACATGGGTTTTGGGGCGTTGTGGTTGTTTCTTCTACGGTAAAAAAGGGAGTGATTGATTGATCTTTCATTTATGTGAATTAAATTAGCTTCTATAGCAATTGAATTAATTGATTCTTACGTTCTATAAAGCATCTGGTGAACGGATTTCCTGTGTATCTTTCAGGACACGAACATATTGGATTGTGATTAATAACCTCACATCTCGCTTGCAATCCGCATGTTCCAGAGCAGGGATTTATACATTTTTGATTCGTACATGCTTCGTTTCTTGGACAATCTGAACTTATAATACACTCGGGTCTACATAGTGGAGGGCTTCCAAGATATCCAGGGGCACAAGTGCATACAGCCTGATCATTTATCTCACGACATATACTATTGGGTCCACATGGAGAAGAGCTGCAGGGTCTCGTAGAAGGTGGGGCTGTTTTCAATGATATTAATGTTTTTAATAATGTGATCTATTGCAAAATCTAAAAGTGAATCGTGTGTTCTGCACATATATATAACAGTTAAATAATTTAAACATTTTAAATGAAAGCAGAACAAACGAGTTTTAATGAATGAAAGTACCTTTGAAGATTTGGCATAAGATCAGAGCACTACCAGTTGTTCCTGGTGGGCAAGAGCACATAGGAATGTGATTGAAAACGTTGCAGATAGCACTTTGTCCACAAGCATTAGGACATGGATCCACACATTTATTGCGGATACAGGCTCTATTACTTGCGCAATCCGTGTTTAAGACACATTCTGGTCGGCAACCCGCGTTAGGATTGCCAAAGTATTCCGGTAAACAGGAGCATACTCCGTTATCACATCTTGTATTAGGTCCACAGGGAGATGGATTACATGGATCAGATTCAACTACGGTTTGCGCTTTAAAAGAGATAAGAAATATAGTAACAGTTTGGTAATGTGTGAAATGAAAGTTGGATATGGATTGCTTACTTTGTGTTTGGAAAATACAGCCTGTAAACGGATCTCCTACATAATTTGGCATACAATTACAACTTGGAACGTGATTGAATACATTACAAACGGCATTCAATCCACACGATCCCAGACATGGGTCTTTGCAACGCTCATTAATGCAAGCTCTAGTACTGGGACAATCTGAATTAATTGTGCACTCTGGTCGACAAGTGGGTGGACTTCCGGTGTACGTGGGTAAACACGAACAAGAAGGTATTCCGTTTACATTCTGGCATTGTGAAAAAGGTCCACATGGAGATGGGTAACATGGGTCTCTTGGAGCATTATTAACTGGCAGCATAACTGAAATTATTTCTGCGATTTTAATAAATGTATTCGATTAAAATTTTCAAGATATTATTTGTTCTATTCAAAATCAGATGAAGAATCCTTGTCTTTTTGTAGAAGAAGATACATATATTTTCCTTACCGACAGGTTTCTTCATCTTTTTCTGAGCATTATCTTCTAAATAATTGTATCCTTTACATAAGCGTTCGCTTAAGTAAAGAAAAGGTAATTAAATATCGCATTTGGTTAGTACATCAAATATGGTTAATAGTTTAAAAAATAATTTTTAAATATATAAATTAACTAAAAATAAAATAATTTAATCTTGTTGTCAGTCTTATTGAGAAAAAAGTACTTCTTACTTTGTAGAGGGAAACAACGGGAGAATGGTTCGCCTGTGAAACCCGGTTTACAAGTACAAAATGGGCTGTGACTTAAAACTCTGCAGATAGCATTTTGACCGCATGTATTGATGCAGGGGTCAATGCATTTTTGGTTTACGCAAGCGCGATTCAACGGACAGTCGGCACTCACAGTGCATTCAGGTCTACAAGTTGGTGGACTTCCTGTGTAGGTGGGTAAACAAGAACATACCGACTGTTCGTTTACAACCCGACACTGGCTATATGGTCCACATGTTTGGCAGGGGTAACTAATTTCTGATTCGGATTCTGTTAACAGTATAATAAGAGTGTAAACATATGTTGTTTAAAAGTGGACTGCGAAATAATTGTAGCAAAAATGTATCTATAGGTATATTATGATCATCTACTATTCCAAACCCAAAAAAATTAGATTTAGAAGAGTAGCATCGCAAAAAACCAGTAGATGAAGCAAATGTTGAATGTTTATGTATCAATAACGCTGTATAACATCTTACGTAGAGGTGCGAATGGTTGGCAGTGAACAAATGGATTTCCAGTGTATCTTTCGAGACAGAGGCATGTAGGAGAATGGTTCAGGACATAACAATTTGCATTTTGACCACAAGTTCCGGGACAAGGATCTTTACACTTGGAACCAATACATGCGAGATTTGATGGACAATCGGAATTCAAAACACACTCAGGTCGACATCCTTCGTAGGGATTTCCAATGTAATCTACTAAACAGCTGCAGGATCCAGCATTTTGTTGAACCCTGCAGACGGCATTGGAACCACAAGGTGATGGAACACATGGATTTAGTGCCTCAATTGCCGTATTAACTAAAATAAAACATTAATAAAATTAGATAATTCTTTTAAATCATAATTAAGTAAATAAACTTGAGAACTCTTACATTGTTGCAACACACATGCAGTAAATGCATCTCCGGTATAACCCGATGGACAGACACACATTGGAGTGTGACTAACAACGTGACATTTGGCGTGTGTACCACAAGATCCTGGACAAGGGTCTTGGCACTTGTTATTATTACAGACTAGCTGACTAGAACATTCACTATTACTGATGCATTCAGGACGACAATTAGGAGGTGAGCCAATAAATTGTGCTAGACAAGAGCACGAGGGTGCTTCATTGACAACTTGACATTGCGAATTCGGTCCGCAAGGTGAAGGTTGACATGGATTCACAGAAGGTGGAGGTGTTGAAGCTTGAAAATTGATAAAGGAATCATTAAAATATTTTCATTACGAATACTTTTGCGAGCAGGGTCATAATCATAGTAAATGCTTACGAATAGGTTGACATTGAACGAAAGGATTTCCCGTCATTCTTAAGGGGCAGCTGCATACAGGATTATGATTAATCACCCTGCATTCAGCCCCAATGCCACAAGTTCCAGGACAAGGATCACTACATTTTTGATTGCTACATGCTTCATTCTGAGGACAATCGGAACTTATAACGCATTCTGGTCGGCAAGATGGTGGTGCACCAATGAATCCAGAAATACATGAACAAACTGGTTGAAGATTGTTCTGTCTACATTGACTATTTGGCCCACATGGTGATGGATTACAAGGATCATTATTGACTGGTGCTGTTAAGAATATTAATTATTGAAAAGATCTGTTGATTATAAACATATTTTTGATTGTATTAATTGAAATGGAACATACCCCGTATTGGTAAACATAAAACAAAGGCATTGCCTGTCATTCCAGATGGACAAGAACACATTGGAATGTGATTTGAAACAGTGCAGAGTGCATTTTGTCCACACGTTCCAGGACATGGATCAATACATTTGTTTCGTATGCAAGCTTGTCTCAACTGACAGTCGGTATTCATTACACATTCTGGACGACAACCGATGTAAGGATCTCCTTGATATTCAGACAAGCAAGTACATAGACCATTATCGCATCGAGCGTTTGTTCCGCATGGTGATGGAACGCATGGATTAGTTTCAAGAGCAGTTGCTATAAAGAAAGGAATAAGGGAGTGTTATATTAAAACTGCAAACCGTACAGGATTATTGATTCGAAATTTTTTCTTACGTTCTTCCACGGGCTTCGGCACACATTGTTGGAAAGCATTTCCAGTGTATCTTTCAGGACATGAGCAAACTGGATTGTGATTGATAACAGTACATTGAGCTAAAATTCCGCAAGATCCAGGACAAGGATCTCGGCACTTTTGTCGAATACATGCTTGATTACTGGCACATTCAGGATTTATAGTACATTCTGGTCGACAGTTTGGAGGAGATCCAATGTAATCTTGAAGGCAACTACAGGCGGGAGTTCCTGCTATATTTCTGCACTCCGAATAAGTTCCACAAGGATTCGGAATGCATGGGTCGCTTTGAAGATTGTTTTCAATAGCAGGCATGACTAAAATTATTATTCGAAATATATTTTACAGTTTTTTTTTTTAAATTTATTAAAGAATGTTTTTTTAAGTAACTGAAACTTACTAGGTGCAGGGAAACACATAGTGAATGGATCTCCCGTGAATCCTGGGGCGCAATTACAATGAGGAGCATGATTTATTACTCTACAGAGAGAGTTTTGTCCACATGAGGCTGGGCATGGGTTTACACATTTCTGATTCACGCATGCTTTATCTGAAGGACATTCTGAACTACTGACACATTCGGGTCTACAATCAGGTGGACTCCCGCTGAAGTTAGGGAGGCAAGAGCAGACGGCTATCTGATTAACAACTCTGCACTGGCTATTGGGTCCACAGAATGCGGTGGCACATGGATCAGTGTTATCTACTTCAACTTTAATAAAAAAAATCACAATTAAAATATAATATTCTTTGATGCAATTGTTGTAAGGTACAACAATAATATAGGATACAACATACCAATTTGATTCAAAAGGCAGTAGCTGTATGGATTTCCTGTGTAGGAGGCCGCACAAGAACAAGTTGCAAGGTGGTTAGCAACATGACACTCAGCATTTGTGCCACATGTTCCTGGACATGGATCAATGCATCTTGAATTCACACAAGCGCGATTTAATGTACAATCAGAGTTTATTACACACTCAGGTCTACATCCTTCATAAGGATTTCCGAAATAGTTTGGAAGGCAAGTACAAGAACCCGCGCCATTATTTTCATTGCATACGGCATTAGAACCGCAAGGTGATGGTGTACAGGGAGTAGGCGTTTCCTCTGATGCTGTAATTGTATACAAGATTTTCAAGTGATGTAAGGGTACTAATATAAGAGAAATCATTTACAATAATCATAAAAACATCTTACATAGATAAAGTGGAGCAGAGCATTGTGTGAATGGATCTCCTGTGAATCCTTCAGTGCAGAAACACATTGGCGTGTGACTCACTGTGCGACACTGGGCATTGGTTCCACAAGAGCCCGGACAAGGGTCTTTACATCTTTGATTGATACATGCTTGATCAGTGGGACATTCACTATTGCTTATGCATTCAGGTCGACAGTTTGGAGGCGAATTAATAAAGTTGGGTGAACAAGAGCAGGATGGTAAATCGTTAACAATTTGACATTGCGCGTTTGGTCCACACGGAGATGGTTGACATGGATTTGTTTTTGGAGGTTCTTGTGCTGCTCGAATGAAAAATAAAATATTACACTCTATGGAGATTCAAGGTACGTGTTTCATGAGTTATTAACTGAAAGCTATCTTACGTCTTGGCATGCACCGAATGAATGGATCTCCGATAAAATCTGGAGGGCATTGACACACTGGATTGTGATTTATTACTCTGCATTGTGCTCTCAATCCACATGCACCTGTGCACGGGTTTTGACACTTCTGTGTAACACAAGCTCGATCTAAGGAGCAATCTGAATTCACAGCACATTCCGGTCGACAAGTTGGTGGACTACCCAAATATCCAGAAATGCAAGTGCATACTGCTTGGCCGTTATTTCCACGACAAAGACTGTTTGGACCGCAAGGCGATGGGTCACAAGGGGACACTGGTTGTACTATTCAAACAATGGTTACTTTGTGTAAATTCAAGTTTTTCATAATTGAAATTACAAGGAGAATAAAAAATCTAAAACTTTTTAATTTAATTATCATGAAAAAGGTAGTACCTGGAGAAGGATTACACTGAACAAAAGCATTTCCTTGGAAGCCAGATGGACAACTACACATTGGAATATGATTAATAACATTGCATACTGCATTCAAGGCGCAAGTTCCTGGACAAGGATCTTGACATTTGTTGCGAATACATGCTTTGTCTCGAGAACAGTCTGTATTAAGCACACATTCTGGTCTACATCCTATGATTGGATTTCCAAAATATTCTGGCAAACATGTACAAACTCCATTGTCACAATTTGTATTAGATCCACAAGGGAATGGAACACACGGGTTTTGTTGAGTGACTAGTTCGGCTGTGGGTAAAAGAATATTCCCAGTTGTAGAAAAGGCTATTTTTTAAGGTTTAGTAAAGGCTTTTTGTCCAAGTAACTTACTTTCCAAAGGTACTGGACGACACTGATTGAAGGGATCACCGGTGAACCCTTCACGACATCTACAGTTTGGTACGTGGTTCAAAACTGAACATTCGGCATCAAACCCACAAGATCCTGGACATGGATCTTTGCATCTTTCTTGCATGCAAGCTTTGTTGCTGGGACAGTCTGAATTTATTGTACATTCTGGTCTGCAGTTAGGTGGACTTCCGAAATAATTTGGTGAACATGAACATGCAGGTGTATCTCCAACACGTTGGCACAATGCGTTAGCACCACAGGGTGATGGAACACATGGATCTCTATTTGGTACTGATGGTTGTGCAGGTTCTAAAATATTATCGAGGTGTCAGAAAAATGTTTAAAATCTAGGTATGCGTAAAAATAGAGAGACACCACATACCATTCATAAAGATACATCTCGTAAATGGATCTCCAATAAAGCCACTTTTACAGAAGCAAATAGGGCTATGATTAATAACTTTACACTGAGAATTTGCTCCACATGGATCTGGGCATGGGTCCACACATTTTTGATTGACACAGGCACGAGTCGTAGGACAATCTGAACTAACTACACACTCTGGTCGACAAACTGGTGGACTACCGATATATGTTGGCAGGCAAGAACAAACTGCTTGACCGTTATTAGTTCGACATTCGCTATACGGTCCGCATGGGGAAGGATCACAAGGGTTACTTGGTGTAACTATTTCTGTAGAAAAGTGAAAAATATGTGTTAAAAGTGTGATTTTCAATTCATCGGGAGGTATACAAAAGTAAATTAGGAAATTATCTTACGAGGTTCAATCATCGGCGTACAGAATCGGAAGGGATCACCCACAAATCCTTGTAAGCATGTACATACTGGTGAATGATTTACAACTTGGCAAAGAGCATTTTGTCCACATGTTCCTGGACAGGGATCTTGACATTTAGATCTAGTACATGCCAGATTGGCTGAACAGTCAGAGTCTATAGTACATTCTGGTCTACATCCTTCGTAAGGATTTCCAATATAATCAGGTAAACAAGAACAAGATCCAGCTCCTCCTGATTCTCTACATATAGCGTTTGCACCACATGGAGTGGGTGAGCAGGGTCTACTTTCTTCATCTGTTAAGAATAAAGAAAAATCCAGCAAAGTCGAAGGAGTGTACCTATTCAATGAGTTAAGATGGATAAATTGTATAATTAAACTCACAAATAATGGGTGTGCAGCGAACAAATGGATCGCCTGTATATCCTGAATTACATAAACACATCGGAGTATGACTGAAAACTCGACATTCAGTATTGGAACCACAAGAACCCGTACAAGGATCTACACATTTTCTATTAATGCAAGCTTGATCAGATCGGCATTCACTATTGCTAACACATTCAGATGAAGTTATTGATTGTGGTACATTAGCGCAGGAGGCTAATCCATTTTTAACTTGACACTGAGATTGTGGACCACAAGGTGAAGGGGTGCATGGATCAGTTGGTCTAACTATAATGTCAGCTATAGCTGGAAGAAAAGAGATTTATGAACAACTTATTCTTGCAACTGCAAGAGTATTCAAAAGATTGTGCGGCTTACGTGGTGCTGTTATACATGCTTGGAATGGGTTTCCAGTTAAGCCTTGACGACAACTGCAGATCGGGTTGTGATTTATGACTGTACATTCAGCATTTAAGCCGCAAGATCCTAAACAAGGATTTGTGCATCTTTGATTGACGCAAGCAGTTGCTGGTGAACAGTCAGAACTCACGACACATTCAGGTCGACATGAAGGTGGACTTCCTATGTAACTCTCTATGCATTTGCATACTGAAATCCCATTGACAGCTTGACAGTGACTGTTTGGTCCACAAGGTGAAGGAGAGCAGGGTCTTACAATAGGATTATCTAATAATGTGGGAAAATCATATAATTGTTTACTGTTCCAGAATCTTGTAAAATCAAACAGTGAACATTTTTAAATACCTCGTCGTGGAGAGCAAGCAATAAAGGCATTTCCTTCTGTTCCTGGAGGACAAGTGCATGATGGTAAATGATTGGTGGTTAGACATTGCGCATTTTGTCCACAAGTTCCTATACAAGGATCAACGCATTTCAGACGGATACACGCTTTATCTCGAGGACAGTCACTATTAGCAATACATTCAGGTCGACAACCACTGTATGGATCTCCTCTATATTCGAATAAGCAAGAACAAACTCCTTCTCGACAAATGGCATTTGGGCCACAGGGCGAAGGATTACAAGGATCATTGGCTGGTCGGTCTTCAGCTAAAAATATTACAATTAGAATCCTCCTAGTTTTGACAATTATTAATCATTAAAATTAAAACTATACTTTTATCAATAATTTCTTACATATTGCTGGTCTAGGCAGACAGATAGTGAATGCATCACCAGTAAATCCTTCGGGACAAACACAGGTAGCAGCATGATTAACCACACTGCACCTTGCTCCCACTCCACACGATCCAGGACATGGGTCCATACACTTTTCTCGAATACAAGCAAGATTTAATGGGCATTCTGAGTTAATACTACATTCAGGTCTGCAATTTGGTGGCATTCCAATGTAGTTTGATGCACATGAACACACTGGATTGCCTCCACTTTCACGACAAAGAGAATTTGGTCCACAAGGCGATGGAACACAAGGGTTTGTTGGAAAGTCTACGTATGTGTCCATTGGACCTAAAGTGGTAAATGAATTTAAGTGATATTTCCTTGAATTGACATTTGTAAAATTAAAAAAGGTGATTTGCATCTACTAACGCTGTACTGGTGAACAAGAGGTGAATGGATCTCCAGTAAAACCTGATTTACATCTGCATATTGGACTGTGATTTATAACTCTGCAGTCCGTATTTATACCACATGGATCAGGACAGGGATTAACACACTTCTGATTGATACATGATTGTGAAAGAGAACACTCTGAATTTACTACACACTCTGGACGACAGCCAGGTGGAGATCCCATGAATTGAGGGAGACATGAACAAACCGCATTTCCATTATTTTGTCGACATATACTATTTGGTCCACATGGAGAAGGTTGACAGGGATTGATTTCTGCCACTACTAAACATATAAAAGTATTTTCAATTACAACGAGGAACTTAATTTTTTCTTGTAGTATAGTGATTTACTGCTGCTTGTAAATACCTGGCTCACGTTCTTCAATGCAATAACGGAACGGATCTCCTGTATATCTAGGAAGACATGAGCAGGTTGGAGAATGGTTAATAACTTGACAAACTGCATTTTGTCCACATGTTCCAGGACAAGGATCTTGACACTTAGATCTTATACAAGCTCTGCTTGGAATACAATCACTATTTAGCACACACTCAGGTCGACAACCTTCATAAGGGTCTCCAAGGTAATCTGGCAAGCAAGAACAAGATCCTGCACCATTTTTCTCTTTACATACGGCATTGGCACCACATGGAGATGGAATGCATGGTTGTGGTGCATACATTGGTATTGCTAGAAATAAAATCAAGCTGTGATAAGGTCCTTGATAAAAAAATAACTTTTCTCCATAATAAAAGTTTCTTACGTTGTTGAGTGGTACACTGAGTGAATGGATCTCCTGTATAACCGGAGGCACACGTACACATTGGAATGTGAGTTACTACATTGCACACTGCATTGGCTCCACAAGAACCTACGCATGGATCCTGGCATTTCTGATTGATGCAAGCAAGACGATTTGAACACTCGTCATTGCTGATACATTCTGGTCTGCAATTGGGTGGCGTGCCAATAAATTCTGGGAGACAAGAACACGAAGGTGCGTCATTAACGACTCTGCACTGAGAATTGAAACCACAGGGTGATGGTAGACAAGGGTTTTGTCTTGGTAGTGGATCACTCACTGAAATATTATTTTCATGAGTGGAAAAATTCAAAACGAAATGCATAGTAAGCTGATTAAAAATTGGAGAGCAAAGCTTACACATTGGTATACATCTGATGAATGGATTGCCAGTCATTCTCTCAGGGCAACTACAAATAGGATTATGATTGACTACTTGACACATTGCGGAGATGCCGCAGGAACCAACACATGGATTACTGCATTTCTGGTTTATACAAGCTTCTATGGGGGAACAATCAGTGCTAACAATGCATTCTGCTCTACACGTTGGCGGACTTCCAATGAAACCAGGAATACATGAGCAAACTCCTTGACCGTTTATAGCTCGACATTGACTATTAGGTCCACATGATGACGGATTGCATGGTTGTTTCATCACCGGTGAATCTGTTTGAAAGTATCATTGGTTTAAAATTACGGTACTTTATTCAAAGTCGATTCTTTCACTTTAGATAGAAGTTTAGTGTTAGAATAGCTTCTATACAAAGTTAAAGAAATCGTTCACCTTACTATTGAATGAATACCTCTTATTGGTGAGCATGACATGAAAGGATTTCCCATCATGCCGGTGGGACAACTGCACATGGGTATATGATTGTAGACGTTACATAACGCATTTTGTCCGCAAGTACCAGGACAAGGATCGATACACTTGTTTCGGAGACATGCTCTGTTAGAAGGACAATCGGTGTTGAGAACACATTCAGGTCGACAGCCTGAATATGGATCTCCGAAATAGTTTGCTTGACAAGTACAAGAGCCATTATCACAGACAGCATTTGATCCGCAAGGTGATTTAATACATGGGTCTTCAGGAGTTTCTTGTATAGCTATAATAATATTAAATAAGCTTGAATAAAGTAACGAAAACAAGAAGACTTAAATACTTGTCTTATCAAGTTGAACAAAAGAATCTTACATGTAATTGGTTGCAAGATACAGTTGGTGAAAGGATCTCCGGTATAGCCTTGTGGACACGTACAGAGTGGTACGTGATTATTAACTGAACACTCAGCCAATACTCCACAGGATCCGGGACAAGGATCTCTGCATTTTTCTCGTACACAAGCTCTATTACTTGGACAATCGGAATTTATTGTACACTCAGGTCTACAATTCGGGGGACTACCGATGTATGATTGTAAACAAGAACACGACGGTATATCTCCAATCGCTCTACATTCCGAAAATGGACCACATGGGGATGGTATGCATGGATTTTGTGTTGTTGCTGGTGTTATTGGTTCTGTAAAGAATTAAATGTAACGCGCACATTCAAAAATATTAAAATGTTTCAACTATTGTGGCTGGTACAAGACTTACTTTGAATCGGGAAACATCTAATAAATGGATCTCCAGTATATCCGTTTTCACATGTACAAATGGGACTATGATTTATCACTCTACAAGTAGTACTTCTTCCACAAGGACTAGGACATGGATTTTCACATCTTTGGTTAATACACGCCCTATCCATGGGACATTCTGCACTTCCAGTGCATTCTGGCCGACAGGAAGGTGGACTTCCACTGTATTGCGGTTGACATGTGCACACAGCTTGTCCATTAACATTTCGACAAAGACTGTTTGGACCACAAGGCGTGGGGAGACATGGATCTTTAGGATCTTCTGTTACCACTATACGATAATAAAAATATTACATTTGGATTATTGTCTATCTTTTCTCAAATATTCTGTTACTTAAAATTTTATTAGATTGTAATATTACCAGCTTGAGGAGCCAAAGAACAGAAGCGGAACGGATCGCCTGAGTATCCAGTGCGACAGACACATTGGGGCAGATGGTTTGTGACATAACAATCAGCATTTTGACCACAAGTACCAGGACATGGATTTTGACATTTTGAACGAATACAAGCTAAATTCGAAGGACAGTCAGAACTGATGGTACACTCTGGACGACATCCTTCATAAGGATTTCCCAAATAGTCCGGTAAACATGAGCATGATCCGACATTTCCTTGCTCTCTACAAATAGCATTAGCTCCACAAGGTGATGGAGTGCAAGGAGTAACAGATTCGATGACAGGTTCTAAGAAATAATGATATAATTGATAATTTTTGATAATCTTTGATGACAGACGGATTCATTTAGAGACGGTAGAAGTTCGACTTACGTTGCTGAAGTATGCATTGCGTGAATGGATCTCCGATATAACCACTGGGACACATACACATAAGAGAGTGACTCACTACACGACATTCAGCATTTGGACCACAAGAACCAGGACAAGGATCTTTACACTTTTGGTTAATGCAAGCCTGTTGACTTGGACATTCGCTGTTACTAACGCATTCAGGTTTACAGTTTGGTGGGGTACCTAAAAATTCTGGTAAACACGCACATGATGGTGATTCGTTCACAACATTGCATTGGGTATTAGGTCCACAAGGAGACGGTTGGCATGGATTTAACACTGGTTTAACAGCTGCAAATGAAAAGGCTGATTTAGAATATGATTCTTTTTCATTAATTAATTCAATTAAGAAGAATGGAAAGATGTTGCCTTTAGTTCTTACTTATTGGTTCACATATTGTAAACGGAGAACCAGAGAATCCTGAAGGACATGTACAGAAAGGCTGATGATTGACAACTTGACATATTGCACGCAAGCCACAGGATCCTTCACAAGGATCAATACATCTTTGATTACTGCATGCTTTGTCTCTAGGACAATCTGAACTAACGACACATTCTGGTCTGCATGAAGGGGGACTTCCAATGTAACCAGTTACACATGTGCATACTCCTTGACCATTAACACTTCTACATCTACTATTTGGTCCACAAGGTGACGGATTACAAGCGTCAATTGGTATTGTATCTGTATTTAAATTAAGAGGGATAAATATTAAGTATAAATTAAAAATGAGAATTCGAGTCATTGAGTTAACATTGCAGAAGAAGGAAAGGTTCATTTTCAATTAAAATTTGTATTTCTTATTTGAAATTTTACAATTTTGAGTTCTTTTCAGATTACGATAGACAAAAATCTCTACTTCTGCTTTAACCCTTTAACGGCCAGTGGGACACATACGTGGGACGTATGTGTCCCACTGGCCGTTAAAGGGTTAAAAAAATTGATAGACAGTTGAGGAAATAAACCTTCCACCTTTCAGCTTCAAGTAATCATACCCATTTGAGGAGAGCAGGACAGAAAAGCATTGCCTGTCATGCCTGATGGACAACTGCACATTGGAACATGATCATACACGTTGCATTGAGCATTAGATCCACAAGTTCCAGGACATGGATCTATACACTTATTTCGCACACAGGCTCTGGTTTGGGGGCAGTCTGAATTAAGAACACATTCTGGTCGACAACCACTATAGGGATCTCCAGTGTATTCTGTCTGGCAGCTACAAATGCCGTTATTACATAGGGCGTTTGCTCCACAAGGGAATGGATTGCAAGGATCTTTCGCAATGGGTTCCGTTGCTAAAGAAAATCATTATGAATTTAGTATCAGTTACTCTTGAGTAGCTAGAGTTTGAAGAAGAAATAAAATAAATCCTTACGTGGTGGTGGTTTTGGGAAACAGTTTACAAAAGGATCTCCAGTGAAACCTTCAATGCAAGTACAAGATGGAACATGATTAAGGACAGAACACTGAGCTGAAAGTCCACATAAGCCTGGGCAAGGATCTCGACATCTTTCATTTAGACAAGCTTGATTACTTGGACAGTCTGAGTTTATCGTACATTCAGGTCTACAGTTAGGTGGAGATCCAATACTTGATGGTAGACATGAGCAAGCAGGCAAGCTATTTACGTCACGACATTCTGAATATGGTCCACATGGAGAAGGTACACAAGGATTTTGCTGTACACTTATGTCTTGAATTGGTTCTGCAAGGTACATATTGAAAGGTAATATTTAATCGCAGAATTAGTACAACTATTTCAGATTGAAGGGGTCTTACTTGGCAGGAAGAAACATCTCGTGAGAGGATCTCCTGTATATTCATTTTTACAGGTACAGATGGGACTGTGGTTTATAACTCTACAGTTCGAATTCAGACCACAAGAAGCTGGACATGGATTTGTACACTTCTGGTTAATGCACGCTTTATCTGAAGAGCACTCTGTGCTCACAACACATTCTGGGCGACATCCAGGTGGACTTCCTATGAAGCTTGGCAGACATGAGCACACAGCTTGATCATTAACATTTCTACATTGACTATAAGGACCGCAGGGGGACCTACTGCATGGATCTATTTGGTCTTCCACGACTAAAAAGAATATGAGTTGTATTTACAGTATTAAATTGATTGGTGATGCTAAAAAAATGCTTCATTAAAATTACCAGGTTCTCTAGCTCGATTGCAGTAACGGAAAGGATCTCCAGTATAGCCAGAAAGACAGTTACACGATGGGAAGTGGTTTATAACTTGACATTCGGCATTTGGTCCACAAGTGCCAAGGCACGGATTTTGGCATTTAGATCTTATGCAAGCTAAATTGGATTGACAATCCGAATTGACTGTACACTCGGGTCGACATCCTTCATACGGATTTCCTATATATTCTGGTAAACAAATACATGATCCAGCGCCATTTTGTTCTCTACATACAGCATTAGAGCCGCAGGGTGATGGTGTACAAGGTGTTCGATTTTCTATGACGACAGCTGTTGGTACAATGATCTTTAGGATTCGAACTTCATTATTGTTTATGAATAATAGAGGGAAATTTTTCTTACGTTGTTCAATGATGCATTGTGTAAAGGGATCTCCTGTGAAACCAGCTCTACAGACACACATCGGTGTATGACTCACTACACGACACTCACTGTTTGACCCGCAAGATCCAATACAAGGATCTGTACATCTTCTGTTCGTGCAAGCTTGGTGGATCGGACATTCACTATTACTAATACACTCGGGTCTACAATTTGGTGGCAAACCTAAGTATTCGGGTAAACAGGAACACGAGGGTGAATCGTTTACTACTTGGCATTGTGAGTTGGGACCACAGGGTGATGGTAAACAAGGGGATCCTTTGTCCATAGGTGGTGCTTCCACTAAAAGAATAGGTACAATTCCAATTTATGTAATCTCAGTATTGCAAGAAAAGCAAGTTTTTTTGTTTTGAAAAGCATGTTGGAAAAACCGGATACCACCTTGAAATATACTACCAATGATCGAGATCAATGAGATACTATACTCTTCGATGGTATACGGTTACACATTTTGGTTAAAGATATAAAATTATCCTTACTGATTGGATAACACTGGACAAATGGATCACCGGTATTTCCTGGTAGACAGCTACATATTGGATTGTGATTGATAACTTGACATTGTGTCCTAATACCGCAAGATCCGGTACAAGGATTTATACATTTTTGATTACTGCAAGCAAGGTCACGAGGACAGTCGGAGCTAAGGGTACACTCAGGTCTACAAGTAGGTGGACTTCCTAAAAAGCCTGGTACGCAGGAACAAACTGGTTGTTCATTCACGACTCTACACTGACTGTTAGGACCACAGGGTGAAGGACTGCAAGAATTGGCCGATACGGGTTCTATAAAAAGAGTGACATTTGATCTGATTATAACTGACAGAACGAAAGAAATGTTCGCAAGCAGCAAATTTTGCAGTATTTAAGCAGCAATGGGATTATTCGCCAATCAAAATAGTTACACACCTCTCGATCTTGAACACAGTACAAATGCATTTCCTGTAAATCCTGAGGGACAAGTGCAAGTTGTTATATGGTTATAAACCATACACTGAGCATTTTGACCACATGTCCCAGGGCATGGGTCGATACATTTACTACGAACACAGGCTTGATTAAAGGCACAGTCTGAATTGAGAACACATTCTGGACGGCACATGCTGTATGGGTCTCCTATATATTCGGGTAAACATGTACAGACACCATCATTACATTGTGTGTTTGGTCCACAAGGGGATGGGTTGCAACGATCTGTTGGGATCTTGTTGCTTGCTGAAAGTATTTTTTAATTATTGAAGTAATCTGATTGTGCTGATCAGTGAATCAAGATCTATGAATTTATAAAATGGGATGTGTCATTTCCCAAGAAAACGCAAAAGATTAAGATCAGACACATATCATTCCATCAATACATAGATCATGTTTTGATGAACAGTATTATTAAACTATATGAATAACGATTGTGCTATATTTTTTTTGTAAACTTAATGGCGTGCTTCATTTTTTAAGCAGTAAAGTGCATTATGAATTTTCATGAGTGTGTATTCATAAAGTTTGAGGTCTTACGTGTCTGTATTGGTAGACGTTGACAACTAGTGAACGGATCTCCAGTGTAATCGGGAGGACAAGTACACGATGGGGTAAAATTATTAACACTGCAAAGGGCATCAAGACCACAAGAGCCTGCACATGGGTCTCTGCACTTCTCTAGAATACAGGCTTTGTTGCTTGGACAGTCGGGATTTATGGTACATTCAGGTCTGCAGTTAGGTGGGCTTCCAAAGTAGTTGGGTAAACAAGAACATGAAGGTATGCCACCTCCATTATTACGACATTCGGCATTTAATCCACATGGAGAAGGTATACATGGGTTTTGTACTTGTGTTGGGTTTATCACAGGCTCTGTAAAATTGATCATTTATTAGGGAGCGCAAATATTTTATAAGCGCAAATATTTCAGAAGCGTCAATATTTCATAAGTGCAAATATCTCATCATAAGCTCAAATCTGTGCTCATCATGAGCACAGAAGTTTCATCATAAGCGCATCTCTGATAGGACAGTGAAATAATTTTTAAAGCATTATAGCAGTGAAAGCAATTAATCGCTTTACGTTGCTAATTTAAATTTCTAATAGCAGGCAGAAGTACTTTTTTCTCAAACATATCTGACTGACAACACTTATAATACTAATATATAATAGGCTGTTTTGTTAGATCCGCAATTTTCAAATATTTTCTTACTTGGTATGGGGAAACATCTGGTGAAGGGGTCTCCTGTGCTATCCGATTTACAGGCACAAATAGGACTATGGTTTACAACTCTGCAAATTGTGTTTAGACCACAGAGACCAACACATGGGTCTACACATTTTTGATTAATACATGCTCTGTTTGTAGGGCATTCTGAACTGATTGTACATTCGGGTCGACATCCAGGTGGACTTCCCAAATATGAAGGAAGACAACTGCACACTGGTTGTTTATTTACAAGGCGACATTGACTATTTGGCCCACATGGTGAGGGTACGCAGGGGTCTTCATTTTGTATAGCTGTAATTAATGTATTTAATTGCTAATTGTCTCTATGATATCGTTTTCAATTGAATATTTCTAAAAAAATATTTTCATCTAATATGGCTTATTATGATAATGAATTTTCTAATGGCTTTATATTGTAATATTATTATTTAACATTTAAAGCTACAACAGAAATAGTGGCAAAACAAAACATTTTGTGCAGTATTAAATAACTCAAAGTCGACTGGAAACACTAATAGATGTTTATGGTGTTTACTGACAAGTTAAAAAAATGAATATTAAAAATTGCAAGAGCATATTAACACATATTTTTAAAAATATTTCACATAAATATTGCATATTATATCAAATTAGTTTTAATATTGATTAAACTCTAAAATTTGACTTTGTTAGAAACCAAAAGCAATAATAATGTTTTAAGTTTTCAGGAACTTTCAACTGTGAATTAATCCAAACTAATACCATATCGATTAAATTGTTAAGCAATGTTAACTTTATTAAAATATTAATTATTATTTCAAATTTATGTTATTAAGTTAAATTAATTAAATATAATAAAATCAAGCATTGGAAGAATCCAATGGTAGTGTGGGTACATATTTAAATAATTAATGCATGTGCATAATTAAATGATTAAGTAATTAATAAGGTTTTATCGTGAGTAATCGAGGCTGTATGCAAATGTGGTAAACTTGCAAAGTGTTATTGCACATTTTACATTGTGCTTTTTGCGGGGACCAGAAGCATTATTTGGGGTATTGTAAATCGTTAAAGTGCGTAAATAAAACTCTACTTAAGCTCGTGATATCTGGTTATAGGTGATCTGCGATCAGGATTAATTGTGAGCGAATGCCAGTAACTTTTATGATGTATGACTTACGAGTTGGTGGCGGGGGGGTGCATAAACGATATGGGTCTCCTGTAAATCCAGGAATGCACGAGCATCTGGGCAAGTGGTTTACAACCTGGCATTGGGCATCTTGACCACATGTTCCGGGACAAGGATTTTGGCATTTCGATCGAATACAGGCCAAGTTAGACATGCAGTCAGAATTTACTGTGCATTCGGGACGACATCCTTCATACGGGTCTCCAATATATTCAGATACACATGAGCAGGAGCCTACACCATTTTGCTCTTGGCAAATGGCATTGGGACCGCAGGGGGACGGCATACAAGGGGTCAACATCTCAACTGGGTAGATTTCTGTTAGAAAGGGTACATACTTCAATAAATGTAATTTTCCCTTTTTAAGTTGACCTTAACTTCCTTATAAGATCATCGCTAAGCATAAATTGTGAATCGCAAAAGCGTACGCTTGATTTCGCAATATTTTTAATTCCTTCGATTCTCGAGTTTCGACGGGTTGATAAACGTTTCCGTTCTTGAGACTGGGCATCAATGTCCAGTGTCTTTGTTGATTAGGACATGTACTTCTTTTTTCAAATTGAATCGACACTATTAAATCTTAATAATATTGTAAACTATTTCATATGCTTGAAATTGAATGCAACTTGAAGAAGTGAATGATGCCTGTAAAGGATGTGGAAAATGGCTTTTTTTAGCACAATAGATTTGCTCGACTTTATTGTTTTAGTCTCCTCAGTATGAAAAAGGAAGTCATTCCTCCTGAAAGTAGCGCCCTAATTAACGCAGAATGAAAGATTTGCTACTCTTTCATTTAATTTTTCTCATAGTATGTATTTTTTCTTCAAAGTTCTCGAGACAGGACAGAACTTACCTGCTGTGCATGCAAGGAAGATTATAAGATTCATGCAAAAAGTAATCATAACATCGAGACTTACCCTTGCTGGAAGGTTGGCAGCTGCTATATGGATCGCCGCTGAAACCTTCTTGACACGAACATACTGCATTGTGATTGATGACGTAACACTGCGCGCCGATTCCACAACGTCCAGTACAAGGATCACTGCACCTTTGTTGGATACAGGCAAGATGTGTTGGACACTCGGGGTTGATCGTGCACTCGGGTCTGCAGTTCGGTGGAAGTCCAATATAGTTTGGCAAACAGGAACACGCAGATGTCTCTCCACGGACATGACACTCTGCATTGGGTCCACAGGGTGATGGTTTACATGGCACGGAAGGTACAGGAGTTTCTAGAAATTAAAGTTTATAAATAAGAGAAACCCTCGACGAATTCGTAACAAAACTCTCAACAATTCATAACAATCACTCACTTTCATTTGGATAGCATCTGATAAATGGATCACCAGTGTAACCATCAGTGCAGGTACATATTGGATTGTGATTGACCGTCATACACTTGGCATTTTGACCGCAGGTGCCCGGACATGGATCCTGACATTTGCTTCCGAGGCATGCTTGGGTTAGAGGACATTCAGCGCTGACAACGCATTCCGGCCTACAACTTGGTGGACTACCGACGAAGTTGGACTGACATGAACAAACTGGATGGTTGTCGATAACTATACAGTTACTATTTGGTCCACATGGCGATGGCATACACGGGTTCGTGAAAACTGAAAATAAATTATTGACATTTAGACACTGGGGAACAAAATGTAAATGGCAATGCTTTTTAAATATAAAGAAAAGTATTTACCAGGTGGAGCAACTTTGCGGCAACCAGTGAAGGGATTTCCGGATGTGCCTGATGGACAGCTACAAGTAGGAATGTGGTTGATGACGTCACACTGAGCACCAGTTCCGCAAGTACCTGGACATGGATCTATGCACCGTTGATTGATACATGATTTTACACGTGGACAGTCAGTATTTAGTGTACATTCTGGTCTGCAGTTGGAGTATGGATCGCCAAAGTAGTTAGGGAAACAAGTGCAGACTCCATCATCACATAGAGCGTTAGCTCCGCACGGAGATGGACTGCATGGATCAGAAGTCGGTGGAAGTTCTGTGGATAGAAAAATCGTATTATTTTATAAAAATATAAAAAAAGGAACAGTAAACAGAAAAAAAACCTATTCAAAAAAGATAACTCACCTTTTATAAGTGGCGTGCAGAGACTGAAAGGATCTCCAGTAAAATCTGTCTGGCAGAGGCACGTTGGAATGTGGTTCTGCACACGACAGTCAGCATTTTGACCACAAGATCCGATGCAGGGATCCCTACATTTTTCAGAAATACACGCTTGGTTCGATGCACAGTCTGTATTCACTGAACACTCAGGGCGGCAATTGGGAGGCGATCCGATATAATCACGTAAACAGGAGCACACTGGCTGTTGTCCGATTTCCCTACATTCAGCATACAGACCACAAGGGCTTGGGAAACAAGGATTTCTCGTAATATTGAATGGAATTGGCTCTTCACGAATACCGGGATAACATCTTGTGAATGGATCTCCCGTCATACCCGAAGGACAACTACATAATGGATTGTGGTTGATGACTCTGCATTTTGCTTCCAGGCCACAAGTTCCCGGGCAAGGATCTGTGCATTTGTATTTGTAGCAGGCTCGTGTCTGAGGACACTCTGAATTCACAACACATTCGGGTCTGCAGTTCGGAGGTAAGCCGATGTAAGAATCTTCGCAAGAGCATACAGCTTGGCCGTTAATTGAGCGACAGACACTATTAGGTCCACATGGTGATGGAGAACATGACGATACTTCTGGAGGAACTAAAAAAATACCAAGATATTGTGTAAAGCTCATTTTACTAGAGACAGTATAGGAATTAATTGAGAATTAGAATATTTTATTACTTTCTCTTTGTCTTGTGCAGGTGTTAAATGGATCGCCGACGAATCCAGGCAAACATGTGCAAGTTGGAATGTGATTTACAACTGAACACAAAGCGTCTGTTCCGCAAATTCCAAGGCAAGGATCTTCACACTTATTACGAGTACATGCTTTGTTCGTTGGACAATCAGAACTAAGAATGCACTCAGGTTGACAACCCTCATATGGATTACCATGGTAATCCTCGATACAGATGCATGCGCCAATATTATCACGTCGTTGACAGATGGCATTAGCTCCACATGGAGAGGGCTCACACGGATTTATATACTCTGTTGGGTGTAATAAGATTGATTTAATAAATTAGTTATCACTTCAACTCTCTAAAGTGGAACAATGCATATTATTAAGTGAATACTTTACCTATGATTTGTCGAATGCACTGAACGAATGGATTTCCAGTGTATCCGGCAGAACACGAACAACTAACTGCATGATTTATAACTCTACACTCAGCATTTTCCCCACAGGATCCAGGACATGGGTCTCGACATTTGGAATTAATGCAAGATTTATCCGACGGACAATCTGGATTGATTACACATTCAGGTCTACATGCTGGTGGTGATCCGATGTACGATGGAAGACAAGTGCATTCATAATTATTATTAAGGTTGCGACACTGAGCGTTTGGTCCACAAGGTGATGGATTGCAGGGATCTGTTTTCGGTTCCGGTTGGACTGAAAAAATATATTAGCGTTTACATAATATATGTTAAGTTTATTTTAAGGAACATGATTTATAAAACCAGAAAACTTACTCTCAATTTCGTAACAGCTTCTGAAAGGGTCACCAGTCTGACCAGGGAGACAGCTACATATTGGGGAATGATTGATGACTTCGCAACGAGCATTTAGACCGCAAGCACCTAAGCATGGATCTGTGCACTTTTTGTTTATGCAAGCTCTCGTTGGTGGACATTCTGGACTAACTACACACTCAGGTCTGCAGGATGGCGGTGTTCCAAGATATCCTTGAAGGCAGGAGCATACGGGATTATTGCCAATATTCCGACACTCACTGCTAGGTCCACACGGTGAAGGGGTGCATGGATCAGTTCTTATTGGACTTTCTGGCTTCAAGCGGCAAGTTACAAATGGGTCTCCAATATATCCATCAGGACACGAACACACCGGAATATGATTAACTATATCACATCGAGCAAGCTGTCCACAGACGCCAGGGCAAGGATCCTTGCACTTAAACCTCATACATGCTTTATCACGAGGACACTCAGAATTAAGAATGCATTCTGGCCGACAAGCCTCGTATGGATTTCCGGAATATTCAGGCTCACAAGTACATTCTCCATTTCGACAAATGGCATTAGGTCCACATGGTGATGGATTGCAAGGATTGGTCTCTATGGGTCTCGGTGTAGCTGATAGTGCAAATAAATAGTAATGATTAAGATTGATTGACTAGCGTAACATTTATGTTGAGAAACGATTTCAAATAGTACTTACAAGGTGGAATAGGTGAACAAAACTTGAATGGATCCCCTATATAACCATCAATACATGTACACACTGGAATATGGTTTAAAACATGACATTGAGCATTGACACCACACGATCCAGAACATGGATCTTGACACCTTTCATTGATACAAGCCAAGTGACTCTGGCATTCCGAGCTCAAGACACACTCAGGACGACAGTTCGGCGGAACACCAATGTAGTTGGGAAGACAAGAGCAGGCAGGACTTCCAGAAATTACTTGACATTGCGAGTTAGGACCACAAGGAGATGGAGTACACGATGGAGGTCTTTCAGTGGTGGCAATCTCTTCTTGAGGGAAGCATAATTTGAAAGGATCTCCTGTGAATCCGGAAGGACAGGTACAAATTGGAATGTGATTCTTGGTAGCACAGTTTGCTCTTAAACCGCATGTGTTGGGACAAGGATCTGCACATTTTCGATTGATGCAAGCAAATTGAACTGGACACTCAGCATTAACAAGACACTCTGGTCTGCAGGATGGTGGTGATCCAATATAATCCGGTAAGCAGGTGCAAACAGGTTGTTCGTTAACTTCTCGACATTTACTGTTTGGTCCGCAAGGTGATGGTGAGCAAGGATTCCTCGGAATAAGTATCCTTTCCTGTTCACAGGCAAAGTTTGGATCTCCAGTGTAGCCAGGTGGGCATGAACATTTAGGAACGTGATCCTGAACGTTGCAGAATGCCAAAGTTCCACATGTACCAGGACAAGGGTCGATACATTTAAATCCAACACAAGCTAGATTGATTGAACAATCGCTATTTACTTCACATTCTCTGTGACAACCTCTCTCAAGATTGTAAGCATCGCCGATAAAGTCTGGTGGACATACACAGGCACCAGCTCTGCTTCTTTCACGACATAGAGCATTTGGTCCGCAAGGATTAGGCAAACAAGGATTGGGACGTTCAGTTGCTAAAAAATGAAGAAAAAATATTGAAATATATCTTAGAAAAAAATATAAAGGGTATTATTGATAAATTCTTAGTTTTTGGTAAACTTACTTGGTGGTAAAGCAATTTCGCAGCGGATGGTTGCATCTCCTTCATAGCCTTCAGCACAAGTACAGAGAGGTACGTGATTTTGAACTGAACATCTAGCCATCTCACCGCAAGCACCAGGGCAAGGATTCTTACACTTTTGGTTTATACAAGCAGATGTTGTAGGACATTCAGAGTTATCTGTACATTCAGGTCTGCAATTTGGCGGTCTGCCAACAAAATTACTTAAGCATGAACAAGCATGTTGTCCATTTATTTCTCGACACTGAGAATTTGGTCCACAAATGTTAGGTGTGCATGGATTTTCTCGACTAGTTGGACCGTTCGGTCCAACGACTTCCTCCTTCTCACAACGTATAAAAGGATCGCCAGTGTATCCGTTAGCACAGCTACATATTGGATTGTGGTTAACAACTAGACACTTGGTATTCTCGCCACAAGTTCCAGGGCAGGGATCAGCACATTTGTTATTGGTACATGCTTTGTTCTGTGGACATTCTGAACTACCAGTACATTCAGGACGACAACCAGGTGGTGCACCGATATATCCAGCTTGACATGAACACACTGCGTGACCATTAAGTGTTCGACAATTACTGAACGGTCCACAGGGTGAAGATTCACATGGATCCGTTGGTGTTCTTGGAGGCTCCACTTCCTTCAATATACAAGCGTTCAGTGCATTGCCTGTGTAGCCTGGAAGGCATGTGCAGGTCGGTGCATGATTGCTCACCCGACAAAAAGCATTTTCACCACATGCACCAAGGCACGGATTGATACACTTATTATTTACGCAAGCTTTGCTGCGATCGCAATCAGAGTTGGTAACACACTCTGGCCTACAACCTGTGTAAGGATCTCCGAAATATTCTGGCATGCACGTACAAGATCCAGCACCGTTACGTTCATTACAAACGGCATTAGCTCCACAAGGCGATGGACTGCAAGGTGTTTGAGGCTGTTGAGTTGTACTAGGTACTGAAATAGAAAAATCATAATTACTTATTATCAAAGAAGTGAGAGGAAAGTGTTACTTAGAAATGTGTTAGCAACACTTCGGTATAACATACCTTCTATTATAGGTGTACATTCAGTGAAAGGATTTCCGGTATATCCTGGACTGCAAGTGCACACAGGACTGTGCTTTATAACATTGCAGAAGGTGTCAACGCCACAAGAACCTGGACAAGGATCTATGCATTGCTCATTTTGACAAGCCAGATTTCCAGGACATTCCTCATTGATGAGACATTCAGGTCGGCAATTTGGAGCTTTTCCAATATAATTTGGTAAGCAGGAACAAGCCGGAAATCCGTCGATGTCACGGCATTGCGAGTATTGTCCACATGGCGAAGGAACACAAGGATTAATCCGTGGTTCAGTTGGTGGTGTAGGTTGTGGTTCTATTTATCAAAAAATTGAAATTAGTTGTGCAAACTTCTCTGTTTATCATTACTCTGTTTATCAGTTTCGAAACTCATTTATTGTCTTACCTTCTCTCGTGCATCCATAGAATGGATCTCCGGAATATCCAGAAATACAAGAACACACAGGACTGTGATTAATAACTTGGCAATCGGTATTCAGACCACAGGTTCCAACACATGGATCTTGACAACGTTGATTAATGCAAGCTTTGTTGTTGGCACAGTCTGTGCTAACTAAACATTCGGGTCTGCAGTTTGGTGGAGTGCCAATGTAATTCAATTGACAAGAACAAACTGGGTGACCATCGATCACTTGACATTTACTGTAGTCTCCACAAGGTGAAGGTTCGCATGGATTTTTTATTGGTGGAGGACCTGGTGGTGGTAGGTGACAAGAAATTTGGGGATTTCCAGTATATCCGGACGAACATGTGCAAGTTGGTTGATGGTTGAAAACTTGGCATTGTGCATTCAATCCGCAAACTCCTGTGCAGGGATCTTTACATTTATTCGCAATACAAGCTAACGTGTGTGGACAATCGGTGTTCTGTACGCATTCTGGCCTGCAACCTTTGTAAGGATCTCCTATATAATCACGCAGACAAGTACAAGAAGCAGCACCGTTTCGTTCATTGCATACAGCATTTGAGCCGCACGGCGAAGGACTGCATGGTGTGCTTGGAGGTTCGAAAGGTGGTGTAACTGAAATTAGACATATTTAATTTAAAGAGTGTATTAAAAAAATTAATGAGTTTTTCAAATATTACTGCAGCTTTGTACCTTTAAGATTACATCCAAAGAGAGCGTTTCCTTCGTAGCCTTCAGAGCACTCGCAGATTGGACGATGATTCTGAGCGCTGCACTTAGCATTGTAACCGCATGAGCCTACGCATGGATCTGAACACTTGGATTGAATACAGGCAAGATGATTTGGACAGTCTTGGTTAATGATACATTCTGGTCTGCAATTTGGTGGCGCACCAAACATCCCTGCTATGCATGAACATACTGGACGATCTTCATTAACACGACATTCAGCATTAGGTCCACAGGGTGAAGGCAAGCATGGCGTAGACCCTACTACACCCTTTGAAACACCTTCTGAACATTCCACAAGTGGATAACCGGTATATCCTGGAGGACAACTGCAGAGTGGATTGTGATTGCTAACATGACAGTAGGCATTCAAGCCGCAAGCACCTGGACATGGATCGCTACACTTTTGTTCAATGCAGGCTAAATGCTGAGGACACTCGGAATTAACAACACATTCTGGTCGACACATGGGAGGAACACCATAGAAACCAGGACTGCAAGAACAAACTGCTCGATCATTTACCACTCGACAAACACTGTAGGGTCCACAAAGAGACGGTGAACATGGATTTTCCTTCGGTCCAACTATATCTATTTTGCAGCTAAAGAATGGATCTCCAGTGTAGCCTTGCAAGCAGGAACAAGTTGGAACGTGATTGATAACTTCACACTGTGCATTCGCTCCGCAAACACCAAGACAAGGATTTCTGCAATGTTGATTTAAGCAAGCCAAATCACTGGAGCAATCGGAACTAACAAGACATTCTGGTTTACATCCTATGTACGCATTTCCAATGTAGGGTGGTATACAAGTGCATCTGGCAGCACCATCGTGAACTGTACAGAGGGCATTGCTTCCACAAGGTGATGGGTTACAAGGATCAAGCAGAACTGGAGGTCCCACTGCAATAATTAGAAGCGGTATTCAAATATTCATGTTTCCTTTCAATTTTTTATACACAATATGAAAAATGTATAAAGTTGACAATTTACCTGGTATCGCGGTGCAGCCTATGAAAGCGTCTCCTTCGTAACCATACTTGCAATAACATTGCGGAGTGTGATTAATAACCGTACATTCCGAATTAGGACCACAACTGCTGGGACAAGGATAAGTACACTTATTTGATACGCAAACTTGGTCAATGGGACATTCCTGGTTGATGAGACACTCAGGTCTACAGTTTGGAGGACTTCCTACAAAATTGCTTTCACAAGAGCAAACGGGTCTGCCCATTTTGAGTTGGCAGACTGAATTAGGCCCGCATGGAGTTGGGTTGCAAGGAGATGGCGGTAAATATTCTGTAAATTTACAAAATACAAGATAATATATTAAGAAAATCGGAAAGTACTGGAATAGGATCGAATGAAAGTGAATCATACCAGGTGGTTTGAAGCATGAAACAAAGGGATCTCCATCTTGACCACCAGGGCAACTGCATACTGGATTGTGATTAATCACAGAACACAATGCACCATGTCCACATCTTCCTTTGCAAGGATTGACGCACTTGTTATTCATACAAGCTTGAATTTGTAAACAATCAGAGGACACAATACACTCTGGCGAACAAAGAGGTGGAGTGCCTCTAAATCCCGGTATACAAGAACAAGTGGAATATCCTTGAGGTGAAACTATGCATCTGCTATTGGGGCCACAAGGCGATGGATTGCAAGGTAATACTGTTGATGGTACTGAAATAGGTAAAATGAATAAATGAATGAATTACACAGAAAACATCTCTTCAATTTTATAAAAAATATGAATAAAGTTGTAGTACCTTCTCTAGGTTCAGAACAATAGACGAACGGATCTCCTGTTAATCCATTGTTACAATAACAAACAGGGGCGTGGTTGATGACGTCGCAAGAAGCTCCATTTCCACATGCACCTTTACAAGGGTCGACACATTTATGATTGGAACATGCACGCGTCAATTCACAGTCAGAATTTTGAACGCATTCCAAATGGCATGCTATAAGTGGATTCCCAGTGAAGTTAGGCAAACATTTACACAAAGTTACACCCTGCCTTTCTTCGCAGAATGCATTTGCTCCACATTGTGTTAAACTGCAGGAATCTGGGGCTTCTGTAAAATTTAGAACGTTTAAATTAGAATAATTAAGTTATATTTAAATAATGATTTGTTGAGTGTGTACCTATTGGTGTAGGAGCGCAACTTTGGTATGGATTTCCATATAAGCCGGTAGGACAACTGCACACTGGGGAATGATAGATGACTTCGCAATCTGCATTGACACCGCAGGATCCCAAACATGGGTCAGAACACCTCCAACCTATACAAGCTCTATCTAAAGAACAGTCACTGTCACTCAAACACTCTGGCTTGCAGAAGATACTGCCTTGATTTTCCGGGGCAGCACAGCCACCACACATCGCCACCTGATTTGTGTAAGGGTCACATACATTGTTTTGTCCGCATGGTGATGGTGAACAAGGTAATGTAAAATTGCGCTGATTTTCAACTGTAATTGTAGCTGAAAAAAAATAAACACATTCACTGAAAAGTTTCTTTAAAATGAGTTATTAAAAAGAGTTCCAATTTTTCGATTACTTACGCTCTGGATAGCATCGAATGAAAGCATTACCAAAGTAATGCGGTTTGCATGTACAAGTAGGTGTGTGGTAAGAGCATTTACATTCTGCATTCGCACCACAGAGTGTTCCAAGCGTGCAAGGATTGACGCACTTCATATTAATACAGGCCATATCGTTGGAACAGTCGGAGTTGATAGTACACTCTGGTTGACATCCAGTTTGAGGATCTCCCAAGAAATCTGTCAGACACGAGCAAACTGCACGGTTATCCAAAACTTGGCATTGCGTGTTGAGACCACAAGGATTAGGTTCACAAGGGTTAGGCAAAGTATCCATATGTGGAGAACATCTGATTAATGGATTTCCAATAAATCCTTGTTTGCAACGACACACCGGATGATGTACTTCCACTTGGCACTCTGCGTTAACTCCACAACCACCTATACATGGATTTTGACATCTATAGCCAATACAGGCCAGACTAATATCACAATCATTATCTTGAGTACATTCATGACTATCACATCCTGAAAGACTTGTTGGGTCTCCAGATGTTCCTGGTAAACATTCGCAAATTGCTCGGTTTTCGATTGTTACTTTGCATGCAGTATTTGGTCCACACGGACTTGGTTGGCAGGCACTAGGAGGTGGTGCATGGCAGCCTTGATATGGGTCTCCATAAAATCCGTACTGACAATAACACTGTTCTTGATTGGCAGTGATATAACAGTCTGCATTAGCACCACAAGGACCAGGTTGGCACAAAGGTCTAACAACTGTTTCTGAAATATGATTTTTCTTTAGATTCTGAGCTGCAGATTTAGATTTAAATTCAAATAGAAGCAAAGATAATTATAATCTTGTGAGTTTACCTGTGCAACTTTTGTAAGGATTTCCAGACGTGTATTCCGGACAATAGCAAGGAGGCACACGCCTAGGATCGCACTGTGCATTATGTCCGCAAGTGTTAGGCTCGCAAGGATTAACTTGTTGTACACATCCTCTGATTGTGTTCGGACTTTCAACAAATCCTGGTAAGCAAGTGCACTTGTATATATCATTAGGCAATACTGAACATTGAGTATTCTGTCCACAAGGAGATGGGTCGCAAGGATTACTGTAAGGTACACAAGGTGAAGATGGTGGTGTCCCTTCAAAGCCTGGCAAACAGAAGCATGTAATTTGACCACTTATCACTCGACAACCAGAGTTAGAACCACAAGGATTGTCTTGGCATTTGTCACCTTCTGGAACTAAAATTTACGTTTTGTGATGATATTATGGCAAAGTGATTGGATCACTGTTTGATGTTAATTTCAAGTTAATACGTACTGCATTGTTCGAATGGATTGCCGGTAAGTCCTTTTGGACAGAAGCAAATAGGATTGCCATTGTCGTTTTCACATGCTGCATTAACTCCACAAGGGGATGGTAGGCAAGGATCTTGCGATCCACCATGGCAACCAATTTGAGGGTTTCCCTCAAATCCAGCTGGACATCTGCATTTTGCTTCGTGATTCTCTGGGAAACATTCGGCGTTATCTCCACACATATCCTCTGAACAAGGATTGATGCAACGTCTGTTGAGTCGGTCACAATATGTGTGTGGAGGGCAGTCTTCGTTGTACTGACAAACATTCCTATCATCCTCCACTGTAAACGAGAGCAAAGCAAATGTTTCTACAACTGTGCAGAATATTATTCACATCATGACAGATCTTAGAAGCAGAACTTACCTAATGCGCAAGCTGAAAATCCATTTCCATGATAACCTTCTTCACAACTGCAGTCAGTGCCGTGATTTATATTGATGCAAACGGCATGTTGAACGCACGGATTCCGAATGCGACATGGTTCCTGGCAAATTTGCCCAACGCACGTTTCTGTCAGAGGGCAATCCCTGTTGCTAGTGCAACCCACTAAAGAAAGAGTGAGAAAGCCCATATAGCCCCAAGATGTTGTGCATAAATAATAGAAATATAAGAGTAACAACTCATTGCTTCGAATGTATTTACATTAAAAACTAATCTCTTGCGATTTTTAAGAAACGCGAATTTTCAATCAGCCAAATTGAAGAGAAAGATTCCTTAAATATGGTCTGTACACTTATGTCATTTAAGGAATTGAAGTTGATAAAGGTCTTTTTTGAGTTGAAAAGAGAAGACTTTCACAACTTGTGCAAGAAACTTTGAAGAATTTCGTGCTTGAACTTCACATTCGATGCTGTATATGTTTATGACTTGCAATGTGACTATTTTCTTATGTACAGTACATTATACATATGTACAATTAAGATTTAAGATTCAAATTTTAAGAGACTATCAATTTTGTTCCATGCAAAATATACATACCTTTGACACATTGATTGGTAACTGGGTCACACTGTTCTCCTGGATCACAGAGTGGACAAACGTTTTTCGCTCCTATAACAATTTTTATAACATTTATATATGTGTATGCACATTCAATATCAGCACATGTAGCTTCTTTCAGTTTTATAAGAATTATGTATTAACATTCTTTATACAGTCTTGATCATTTTCAACGTGACCATTTCTCACCTGTAATACAGAATGGTTTATGATCTTCAACGATGCATTCTTCGATACTTTGGCAAGGATTCCGAATAGTACACGGGTTCAAACACTGCTGATTTATGCAATCCAACTGTGATGGACAGTCGGTATGTGATCCACATGTCACATCTAATAAAATCAGTTTTGATTACAATCCCATTTCTATAAAATCTTCCCTAAATACTAATACTGTATTAATTTAAGCAAAATAATAATATTATATACTTTCAAATTTCGTAATAATGCAGTAAACGCCAAATTTCGAAACATATTTTTATAATAAGTATCGATTAATTAAATTTCTAGCGAATGGTTCTATAAATACTTAAACACATATATAACTAAATTTTATGTGCTTTTAAAGTAATGATCTTAAAGAAAAAGCGAAGCGGTAAGCTTATGTATGTACAATTGAAAAGAATTTTTGTGATAGAGATGATGATTGATGTCTAATAATCCAAATCTATATATCATTCATTTCGGCTGAGATAAAGTATTTTACGAAAAGAGCTTTCAAACTCCATGTATGAGAAAATAGTAGATGGAGAGATTTTCTAAGATTGAAAGGCAGATTTTAGCTCAGAGAAATAAATGCAGTTACAAAAAATATAGAATGAAAAATCTGCTAACTTTTAAACAAGATAAATTATTATTATAAATTAAAAAATGCAGAATCCTTTTCGAAGAACACTCTCAGTTAACAAAGATTGTACATCTCGAGCTTCTAAAGACTTAAAAAATATGATGATCCTTATCTAAAAGCTAACATTTTTAGAAAATTATAAGTTAAATATTATATATTCACAAACCGTCATCAAAAAGAAACATGCACATTAGTAAAAACAATGAGATACAGACACATAAATTAGCAGGATTAGTATAACTGAAGCAATACGCATATCATGATTGAAGAAGGTAATCTATGTAGCTAATGATGAATTGAATCTTTGCACATGCCCTTGAGAAAAGTTTTTTGTTCGTAAAGTGAAGTAAAGATATATTAAAACTTTTGAATATAGCAAGACATACATAACGAATAAGTGTTAGACTTTATAAAGAAGTTAATCTTGTTTAACACAATAAAAAGCAGTTTATCTGCTTAAAATTGGTAGATCAAAATGAAAATGTATATTGGAAAAAAGTTTTTAAAAACTCGACTGATACTCAAACATGACAAGCTATCTTCAGCTTTTTTAAACTCGGTAAAAGTTAAAATTGTTACACTAGTATTATATTTCTGTAAAGGATTAATGTTACACATCAATCTATTCTACAAGTGAAAAAAATAGCATGCTCACACGGTAGAAAGACTATTAATTAAGAAGAATATTCATTAGAACTTTACAGAGACAGATGTAACGGAAAAAAATTCGTCTATACGAGGACTCTGGCAAGATATAGTAGGAGTTCAGGAATCAAGGAGCATTCTAGATTCTTCGTATTTCACTGTATGTTAAATGGCACATTGCAGGTTGTATTTAGGACATGTTCTATATAGTTGAAAAAGGCCAGTCAACAAGATACGTTTTAAGTGTAAAGTACTCGCTTTCACAGATTCAATGTTTCATGTTCGCCCGTTTTAAGAATTTTGAATAAAATAAAAATTTTGAAAGTATTATATCCTGTTGGAAATTCTTAGCTATTTTTAAGATTCGATGAGAAGTTCAATTAAATCCAAGATACACACAATTGAGTGTAATGTCCAATTAGGTTTTGGCGAATTGTTTAAAGGTCGAAAAGAAAGAAGCAAAGGGCCTTTCTTGGAAGAATAAAATTTTGATTTAGTTTCCACGTGAATCTTCTTCACATTCTCATGGAATCAGATTGCTGGGAGTTTTCAACAGGGCAAGTTTTAAATAAGGAATTAAGGCACCAGTGAACATTAACAGTATAAGGATAAAGTATCACTAATGCCTTCTAATGAAGCGACAAATTCGAGTAGGTCGAATAGTAGAAAAAAAAGCGCATTAGGGACATGTACTTTATAAGATGATGTTGACGAATGGGTAATCTGAAGGCTTGAAAAATAGATTTTAATGTAATAGTTATCGTGTAGATGCGGTGGCGGCGACTACGGCGGCGGCGGCGAAGGAAGCGCTGAAAAGATTGGAGATGGTATGTTCGCGCAGAATAGAGGACATACTCGATAGCAGGAGAGAAATGGTGTTTACCTTTCATGCATCCGTACTTAGTATCTGGCACAAAGCCGGGGGGACAGAACTTGCAGATAGGTTTGTGTTCCTCGACGTAACAGGGAACATCGGCTGGACATGTGGAGTTGCTGCATGGATCCACACAGCGATAGTTGCGACACGCCAAGTCTGAAGAGCAGCCATTGTCTCGTAGGCAAATGGAAAGGGAAGGATTGCAATTCTTAAGGCATATGCATATAGGACGATGGTCTAGAACTTCGCAGGCTTTATCAGCTGGACACGGTGGTTTCTTTCTCATGTTACAAGGATTTTGGCATTTTCCATTGAGACAAGCAGCGTTCGAAGGACAATCGGAATCTCTCGAGCAAGCCACGGTGTCCGGAGCACATGTCAGCTCTCCCATTTCGTTAACAACAAATCCGTGTTTGCAGACGCAGACGGGCCTGTGATTCCGCACTTGACATTTTTTGTTAACTTCACATCTAGGCTGGGAACTCGAGCACGGATCACGACACTCTCTGGTTTGAGCGTGACAGGAAAGACTTTCCGGACACTCGCTATCTGAGGAGCAATCCATGTTTGATGTCGAGGGCCGAGGTTGACTCGTAGGGTCACATTTGGGATCTGGTCGGCAGACAGCACGGGGCATACCGATGTAACACTGAGGACAGGAGCAGCGTGGTTTGTGCACAACCACCCGGCACAATGCGTTGATGCCACAAGCACCGCGAAGAGTACACGGATCCAGACATTGTAGATTTATGCAGGCTTTGTCGTTAGGACATTCTAGATCACTGGTGCATTCTTGCTCTAAGATCACGATTATGGTTTCATGGATCGGCATGGGTTGTAATGGTGATGGGACAGGAAAACAAAGAAAAAAAGCATTTATAAGAACTGTGAAAAGAAACTTTCTCACAAATAACATAAACCACATGCTTTTTATTTATGTGACAAGAGTAGCTCTGCAAAGAGGTGGACAGAATTTTACCACACTTTCGACATTTCAGATGTATAACACAACAACAATAAAAAGCAGCAATATTTACACGTAAGCCCCCGACAGACTTTAGAAAGAGGAAAATGACCTGCGAACTCAGCAAATATCAAGCATGGGTATATGAGAATGTCCCTTTCGCAGTTCCCAATCTGTATTAAACCTAAACTAAAAAACAGTGTAGCATTGTGTACCTCGCTGTTATCCAAGTGGCACTCTACGTACCACCATAACATCGAATGTTGACTTGTTGAACAAACATTTCCAAAAGACAGATTGGATACTGAAATAAACATTCTACATATGCGGTTATGTGTGAGACTAAGACATGTGTCGGCGTGATCTGTAGATCGGATTATGTACAGTATGCCTAACTAAAAATATATACAACATGATGAATCTAATCCTATTATCTCTTATTTCATGACTCTAATTTCTCCAATTTCTCTAATAGTGACTAGTTCAACTATATCACAATGCAAATGACCAGTGCGCGTTAGCTTCATCTGGCTCTGCTCCAATCACATCTGTCTCTCGGTGTTAACGACCGCTAGATTAATACATCTCTATATATTATGATTATTATGATTATTGTGATTATCCTGATTGTTATCATTACTATTATTTTATTCCTACTGAACGACACATGGTTATTCTACTGACCATGTTCCTTTATGTTTATCGTCAGTACTGCTCGCTAGTCACAAATGCTGTACATGAAGTTAACTAATACGTTCAGTTGACCATAAAAAGTTAGTAAGTCGCCACTTACCTGTTGCACATTCGACATCCGGCGACCCAGTTGTACCTAGGGCACATCGACAAACGAATTCTGAACCATCTCGAATGCATTCTGCATTTTTACCGCATCCCACTGTACGACAGTCTGGTCGTATAACTGAAAATTTCATTAGATTCAATTTCATTCAGTTTCATTCGATTGAATCGATACATATAGTTAACGTGCTCATCAAAAGATCATATAATTACCGTCACATTGACAACCATGATAGGGATCTCCATAGCAATTCGATTTGCACGTACACTCGTGACCAGAAGATAATTCTCGACACTCTGCATTGGGTCCACAAGGATTTCTAAGGCATTCCTCATTGCCTTGTTTACATAAAACTTTAGGATTACCGATGTGTCCTGGTGGACAGGAACATTGCGGTTGTCTGTTTGCCACACGACACTGAGCATTAACACCACAAATACCATGTTCCAAACATGGGTTGGTGCAAACTCCAAATTCACTGCAGTGCTTATTGGGTTCGCAGTCTTCGTGACGATGACATTCCAATTGATAACATTCCTGACTCGGTTCACCTTGATAACCTTCTGGACACAAACAAACTGCTCGATGATTGGAGACTCTGCACAGTGCATTGATTCCACATGGTCTTGATCCTGATAGGCATGGATCTGCACACTGACCGTTCATACAAGACAACAAATCCGGACAGTCAGAATGAGTTCGACATCCAAAGAGACATAATCCTTGGTCGCACATGTAGCCCTGAAGTTTAAGAATATTTTATTATAGATAACCTTTCAGATTACTTTTTTGGTTTATGGCTATTAACTTGAAGTTGTAAAACATTAATCTACCTTTGAACATTCGTTGTTATTGTCGCACTTCGTTCTACATTTTCCAGTATGGCAAACTTCACCACAGGAGCAGTGATCCTGCGATCGACAGCTCTTGACGCAAAATCCAGTTTCATCGCATTCACAGGTACCGTCACAAGGAATCATTGATTTTGTGCAACTGATTAGTGCATTACCGTAATAATTTGGAGGACAACTACATTGAGCCGCATGATTCACCACGCGGCAGCCAGCACATTCCCCACAAGCTTTACCACCCTCACATGGATCTATTAAAATATAAATGAAGAGTTTTCATCTTAGCAAAAGAACAAATGTCTCATGCTTTCTAATCTCAAGTTTCTCTAATTAATACTTACTCCTGCATCTGTTATTCAAGCAAGATTCATCAGAGGGACAAGTGTTGTCACTGCGACATCCAATATCACATAAACGATTCTCACAAATTTGATTGGCTGAGCACTGATCATCGGCATTACATATTCCCTTACACAATCCTCCATCACATCGTTCGTCATTCAAACAGTTTGCATCACTGAAAATATACAATTCATCATTCATGAACATTGAAAAACTTCATCCAATGGTTTAAGGAAATGTATTACAAGTTACCTATTAATTAACAACATACCTTCGACAAGTGGAGTAACAGGATCTGCCATAGCAAGTTTGTCCAGGCAAACATTCAGAAGCTGACGAACATGGAAGGAATGATTGTCTGCAATTTATAAGAGGATCTCCTATTAATGGAATGGGGCAGCTGCATTGCTTCCAATGATTGACAACCGAACATTGAGCATTAATACCGCAGGCATCAGGTAAACTGCATGGGTCTGAAAAGTTATAAAGACTGTAAATATTGGCAGAACTATTTTTTCTACTCACTATGTTCTCAATCAATAAACATCGACTTACCCATGCACTGGTTGTTTATGCAAGCTAAGTTCTCTTGACATTCCACATCTGCTCGACATCCACTTAAACAAACCAATCCTTCGCAAATCTCTCCACTCTGACAGTCTTCGTCCCTTCTGCACAACGACCTACAGATTCCTGATGAATCACAACGCTCATTACTTAGACAGTTTGCGTTTGATGAACACACTGGAGTGCAGACTCCCGCCATACAAGATGTTCCTGGCGAGCAATCTCTATTAGCTTGACACGATGGACCTGGTGAGCGCAAACATGCGACCTTGGCTGTAGGATTTGGTATGAATCCTGATGGACAAGAGCAGGAGGCTCGTTGATTAATGACGGTGCATTTTGAATTGGGACCACATGGAGTCACTTCGCAGGGGTTAGCACACTTGTTTCCAAGACAGGCTTCATTTGCATTGCAGTCTTCGTCAGCTCGGCAACCGAATGTGCACATATTGTGCAGACAAATATGACCGAGGAAGCAATCATTGTCCAATCTACATGTTAGCAGACAGTTTCCTCGGACACACTTTTCATTGAAGGCACATTCGTTGTCCACTTGGCACACTGGTAAGCAAACATTGTCTCGACAAGTATTTCCTACGTTGCATTCATTTGTATCTCTGCATGAGACTGGTACTGTAAATCAAGAATAGTTTTTAAATTTGTAAAATAAAAATAAGTGTAAATCACTAATTTATTACGAGTTCTACGAAAGGTTTATATTTTTATTCACTTACGCCTAACACACTCTACTTCTGAGTTTCCAGTAAAACCTGGAGGACAGCTACAATGCTTCAGATGACTTCGTACTCTGCATTCAGCGTTAATACCACAGGCTGCTCTAATATTGCATGGATCCAAACATTGACCGTTAAGGCAGACATCTGACAAGTTACATTCTCCATCCGATTGACAAGATGCTGAAAAAGCGATATTAACTTTTAATCAGTATTTCATAAAAAGACATTATCTATTGATGCAATTAAGGATGAATCTTACGTCGACAAATTCCTTCGTAACAGTATGCATTCAAACTGCATTCTGTAGAAGATAAACAAGGAATTGGTTTCGGTCGGCAACCGATACTTAATTCTTTAGCGTCGCCTTCGTAGCCTGGTTGACACTGGCAGGAACCGATATGGTGCAAAGCAGTACATTCTGCGTTCGGACCACATTGGATACGAGCACAAACATCTGACAAGAAAACAGAAAAACTCTTTAATTATTTGTATTTAGCTAAGTACTCAACTTATCAAATAGATGAGAAAGTAGTTTTGACCATTTCTAGATTATTATAAAACACGTACCATGACATTTTGGAACATTGTTGACATTAATACAGTTGGCTGTCTCCGGACAATCGTCATCATGCAGACATTCGACAGGCTGTTGACAACCGCTATTATATGGATCTCCAACCGTTCCCTCTTGACAGAAACATTTAAACGTTCCCCTAGAGTTTTCACAAATTGCTCCGGGTGCACAAGGTACATTGGCACAAAAGTCGACAAGTTCACATCCAAGTGTTGGATCACCAGTGTATCCAGGTTGACAAGAACATATCTACAATAATTAAATAATTAGATAATAAGCTTTGCCTAACATATATTCTCCTTGGAATAAATTATTTTGATGTAATCTTCTTACCTGTACGTGGCGGTCCGTTGTACAAAGAGCATTAACACCACAAGGATTATGAACGAGACAAGCAATTCTACATTTATGTGCTTCACAGATTTTTTCGTCTGAACACTGTTCATTATTTTCACACTCAATTGGTTGACATCCAATCTTGTCGTCGTTTGGATCTCCAAAGAATCCGGGTTCGCAAGTACATAGCGCTTGATGATCATCTGCATCGCAGATAGCGTTACGTCCACAGAAAGCAACATTGCATACTCTCTGACATTCCGCCTTAAAAAGATACATATATTTTTAATATTGACAATTCATTTGTTTGAAAGATAAGTGGTCAAAGAAGGAATGTTAAAACTTACTTGTCCAATGTTATTCTTAACGCACTTTTCGAAGTAAGCGCAGTCATTATCAGAAACGCAACGTAATTCCTGGACGCAAATGTTGTTTGAGCAGAATTGATAATCGGGACAAGTAGAATTGTTTCTGCAGGTCGGTTGACATAGACCATTGATACATAACTGATCTCCAATGCAGTCCCGAGTACTGGTACACAGGGAAGTACATATTCCACCGTTACAAGATGAACCAGTCGGACATTGATGATCAGCTTTGCAATATTGAACTGGAGTACAGCCGAGATTCGGATCTCCTGTGTGTCCAGGTTGACAAGCACAAACTGCGCTATGGTTAAGAGGTGAACAATCTGCTCGCGGACCACAGACGTTTGGCACAGAACAAGGGTCTACACATTTGTGATCAAAGCAAGCTCTGGATTGGCCGCAATCGCTATGGTAGTTACATTCCAGTTGGATACATTCCACCTATAACCATAGATGATATTTATAGTTCTGGATCTTATTATTGCAAAGTTACATCATATCTGAAGAAACTATTCTTACCTGTGGATCCCCTGTTGTTTGCCCAGGACATCTGCAATGTGGAATGTGGTCTTTAGTCAGACATTGAGCATTTCGTCCACAAACGGAAGATCCACGACATGGATCGCGGCAAGTATTGTCTATACAAGCTGCAGAATTTGGACAATCTGTATCAGTAAAGCAGTCTCCAGGTTGTTTGCAGCCATTCTTTAGTGGATCACCAACCAAACCTTGTGGACAGGTGCATGTAAAAGATCCTTCAATATTTTGGCAACTGAAATGAAGAAATAATTCAGGTAAAGAAAGAAGGTCTATGAATCGCTTAAGTAAGGATAGATCTAAGAGTAAGTTGAACTTACATTGCTGTAGTATGACACGGATTCTGCAAACACTCATCTATATCTAGACAGGTATCACCAGCAAGTGTAAATCCAGGATAGCATTTGCACGTGCCAACGTGGTCAATAGCAAGACAGTTACCATATCCACAGTTAAGTTGATTGCAAGGACTTGTGCATTTGTTTACATCTTGATTACAGTATTTATCGATAGGACAGTCATTATTCGAAAGACATTCAACTTTGAAACATCCGGATGCGTCTCCAATAAAACCGGGTTGACATTGACAAGCAGCTGCATGATCAATTACCGAACAAATTGTGTTCACACCACAATCCACGCGTGAGCATGGATCTGTGCAGTTATGTTGTACACAAGATAGAGTGTCAGGACAGCTATTGTCAGTAACACATCGATGAGGCATCAGGCAACCTGAGACGATTGGATCACCAGCTGTTCCTGGTGGACATGAACATCGGTATGATCCTGGAGTATTGATACATTCCGCAGTAGGATGACATGGATGATCCTCGCATTCATTGATGTCCAGGCATTTGTCAGGACCAGAGATGAATCCTTGGCCGCATCTGCACTTGTGATTAATGCAGATTTGATCTGCACTGCATCCAGCATCAGAACTGCAACCGACCTCACAACTGCCTTCAATACATAATTCTCCAGGTAAGCAATTACTGTCTCCGTAACATACTTTTGCGCACAGACCATTCTTACAGCGCTCTCCTTGTGCACAATTACTTTGATCTTTACATTGGCATTGACATAGGTTGGAAATGCAGACGTGTTGATTGGGACAACTTCCAGAAGGACCACATGGACTGGGAATCCTGACACAACCTTGCTGTGGTGTAGGATTGCCTTGGAATCCCTCTGGACAAGCGCATATAGTTCTGTGATCTTGACAGCTGCAAAGAGCATTTGCACCGCAGACATTTTCACGTTTGCAGGGATCTTGACATTTATGGTTAATACAAGATTCATCTGAATGACAGTTTCTACTACTTCGACAACCCAATATGCAGATATTGTTGACACATGCTTGATCGTTCTGACATTGATTATGCGAAACACAAGAGACGGCACACTTGTTATTGATGCATTTTTCACCATTAGCACAGTCGCTGTCTGCACGACATACAGCTGAAAATAATAATAAGTTGTTATGAAACATATTCTCAACATTTACGTCTCGAAAAACTATGTGAAGTTAATAAAGAAAAAACGAAAAACTTTTGAATTACCTCTACACTGTCCTTCAAGGCAGATACTATCTTCACATTCTGCGTCAACCGAGCAATAGTTGAAAACTCGGACACAACCGTCTTGCACACCTTTAGTCGATGGTTCAAATTTGTGAATGCACCTGCATATTGGTTCTCCGTTGATGATCTCACACAGAGTGTTAGGACCGCAAGCGTTCTCGCAAGGATTGATGCAACGATGATTTTGACAGACAGAATTAACGGGACAATTTTTATTAGTGCTACATTCACCTTCTTCTTGACAGCCCGAACCATAAGGATCACCGACTTGATTAGATGGACATTGACAGACGGGATTACTCGAGGCACCAGCGATACAAATTGCCGAAGGATGACACGGATTGGGTGAGCAAGCAGCGACAGCAACGCACTCTACATCTGGCAAGGGATTAGCTTTGAAACCGGGAGGACATTGGCAGATGGCCTTATGATCATCAGCAATACAAACCGCGTTTTCTCCGCAAGCGTTCTTATCACAAACATCGTAACACTTGTGTTCAAGCCTATTACAAAGTTGAGTTGGAGGGCAGTCAATGTTATAAACACAGGGAACAGCTTTACAACCGTTTGCAGAATCATTTGGATCACCGGCGTAAAGACCAGGAGGGCATTCGCAATTAGCTACGTGATTGTGCACAACGCAAAGAGCGTTGGGACCGCAAGAGACAAAATTACAAACGGGTTGGCAGGTCAAAACGCCTTCCGGAGACGATTTACAAGTATTATCTTCGGGACAGTCTGTATCAGTCGTGCATTGATCTTTTCGAGTACTCTGGCAGCCATATCGATCATTCGGATTACCAGTAAAGCCTGGTAAACATTCACAATGAGCCTGGTGATTATCGGCTGTGCATTGCGAATTGACGGTGCAGGTAAAACTTTCACAGAGTGAAATACACTTGAGAACTCCCAAAGCATCCGGACGACATGCAGCTTTAGTATGACAATCTTGGTCATGTATACAGTCTGGCACAGATGGTTTTTCGCACGAGGATGTAACAGGATTCCATTCATAAGAATCATAACATTTACAAGTACCACGTCCTGTTGCATCTAATTCACACCTTTGATTAGCACCGCAAGCAATATTGCTGCAAGGGTTGGCACATTCACGAATTCCAGAATCTCCAAGAACACAGATAGTATCCGACCTACAGTCAGCATTGGTATTGCAAGAAGAAGGACCAACAGACTTTTTGGGTTGACAACCTTCACGTAGGTCACTTGGGTTACCAAAGTATCCATCAACGCAAAGACAGGAGGATGCGTGATTTTGCGTAACACAAAGTGCGTTGGGTCCACATTGGAGTTTGCTGCAAGCATCCACACACTTTCTCACACCCTTGCCTACTTGGAAGCAAATTTGTTGAGTTTCACAATCCAGATCGTTCGAACAGTGTCCTTTCGGATGACAGCCTTTGGTTAAATCATTGGGATTTCCACTATATCCGGATGGGCAGACACAGACACCATCTTGACAGGCGGATCTAGGACCGCATTGCACATCGCTGCACTTATCGACGCATCTCTCATTGACACAGGTGAAATCCCCAGGGCAGGGCATGTCGTAGTTGCATCTGCAAGTTGCAGGGTCTGTACAGGAACCAATTTGCAATTCTTGACAGCCAACAAACGGATTGCCAAAGAAGCCTTCTTTGCAACGACAGTCATAGTTGCCAATTGTGTTGATGCAGACTGCGTTGTTTCCACAAGCATTTCCGTTACATTCATCAATATCTAAAATAAATTACATTCATATTGCAGTAAAATGATTTAGATGATTCGCAGAAGGTGCAACAAGCTAATTAAGTAGTTAATTACTCACCGAAACATTGAATGTATGGATTTCCAGCAAATCCTGATGGACAGAGGCATTCAACAGCGTTTGGTCCAGCACTACATTGGGCGTCCTTTCCACATAGTGCTTGGGAACAATCTGATTTTTGCTGAATTCCACAGCCATGATATGGATTACCACTTGTACCAGGATTACATACACATACAGAATCTAGAAGACCGTATTCGCAATGCGCGTTGGTTCCACAAGTTGGATCGCAACGAGGTGGTTGTGCCGCTGTTTAAAAAAGCATAATTTTTTGTTTAAGTCAAAGAAATGAGCAGGATTTTTGCTGAACTGTAAACATTACAAGTACCGCAATACTTACGAGGCATGCAAAGAAGATCTGGGTTTCCTACGAAGTAGGGGTTGCAAACACATTTGTTGTTCACTGGATCACAGCTAGCACCAATTCCACAAACTACGCCTTCGCATCGACGTTTACAACGTCCACTTATGCATACGCTGGGTTCTGCGCATGGAATCTCTGGAGAACATACATCTGGCGCACACTGACCTCCTGGGAATGGATTACCCATGAAGCCTTCAATACATTTGCAAGTTGGCCCATCGTAACTGACAATACACTGGGCTCCGGTACCACAAACGTAACCATCACATTCTGAAAGGACAATAATGAAAATTTCTTGTATTTATAGTAGTTTTCCAGTAAATTCCGATAGCAACGGAAACTTACGAGAAACGCATTCGTTGTTTTTTCCTTCCGTAAATCCAACAACACAGCGACACCAGGGAGCATGTTTATCAGGTTCACAATAGGCATTTGGTCCACATGGTACATTATCACAGGGATTAACGCAGCTACCTTGAACGCATGCTAAGTAATTCTCACAGTGATCGTTTGAAGAACATTCTTGTTTGGCTACTGGAGCTCCAGAGCATCCGGCTCCATATGGATCACCAGACATTCCCCTAGGACACTCACAAACATGTCCGCCCTTGATATTGAAACAGTAGGCTCCACGACCACATGGATTGTTGTTGCATTCGTTGACATCCACACAACCATGCTGTGGATCTCCTTCATATCCTGCTTCACACATACACCTTGGTGGATCACTAGGCGTACATTTTGCGTTGAGTCCACATGGAAACCGGTCACAAGGATCTATAAAAAGTAGATAGTTCATAAATATGAGAAGTATAACCAGGTGTCACAACTCAAATGACTCTTCAAACTTACTTTTACAGAGGTTTCCGTCAAGAGGGTCAGTGTAAAACGGTGGTGGACAGACACATTCACCAGGTTGAACGCACTTTTCGTTAGCTTTACATTCGTTGTCGTTCGAGCATCGCTTTTGAGCAGGGGCACAGAGACCATTGTAGGGGTCACCACCATATCCTCGCGGACAAACACATTGATGAGAGCCAGGTAAATTTATACATTCAGCACCGTATCCACACACTTGGTGTCCTTCGATACACTCGTTGATGTCTACAAGAAGACAAATAATCGCAAAAATGAAGATTGAATTATTTAATTATTATCATAAAGAATCTTTTCTAATGTGGATATGTACTAACCGTCACAAGAGCCATCAGGTTTAGTGCTGTAGCCTTTAGGACACGCGCAATAACTGACACCACCCGCTATCGTAATACACTCAGCACCAGCGGGACAAGTTTCACCCTTGGAACAACCAGCCAACATGCACTTGCCGTTTACAATCTTGTACGGTGGCTGACATTGGCACTCGATGCTGTTGCACTCTATAAATAATTAAAGTAAATGTAAGTTTCGATAAGATAGATGCCAATTTCGTATTTAAGATAATTACTCGTAAAGGAAATATACCTTCACAAAGGGAGAACGGGTTTCCATTAAAGCCAGATGGACATTGGCACTCGTAACTTCCAGGTAGATTTTTACATATAGCGTTAACACCACAAGCAGGTTTGTCTCTAAGTTCCAAGCACTCATTAATGTCTCTACACTTCTGAGTTTCTGAATCACGAGTGTATCCTCTTTGGCAGATACATACACTACTTCCTACAAATTCGTCTTTAATACACTGTTCTCCAACTGGACAAGGTGTGTTTGGTCCACAAACGTGGGGCAATAGTGATTTTTCACAACCACCGCTGTAGGGATCTCCAGTCATTCCGCTCGGGCACTGACATGAAAAGCTTCCTGGTTCATTGTTACAAATAGCACCCGGTGGACATGGGTTTATAGCACATTCGTCAATATCTTTGCATCCCCCTTTAGTGCCCGGTTTTCCTGTATAACCGTTGCTACACAAACAACTAGCGACATCGTTCAGCAACATACAATGAGCATTTGGACCACACGAAAGGTCTTCGCAAGGATCTGTAACGTTAATAAAGAATTTTATACAATGCTCGAAAATTATAGAATATTTAAAAATGGAATGTAACTTACGTCTGCAATCGTTTCCAACGTTGGGTTCTGGACATAGACAACGCTTCTGTGGATCACATATAGCATTTCCGGGGCAGTCATTGTCGGCTTCACAAGTGACTATTCCAACACACTTGATGTACGGATCGGGATCTGGAATAGTTTCTGGTGGGCATGAACAAGTGTAAGAGCCTTCTTTGTTTGAACATGTGGCTCCATGGCCACATGCATCTGGTCGAGAACATTCATCAATATCTGTTACAAGAAAGATATAAAGATTACTTTCTTTTCTTTTTTAATTTTCCAAAGGATTATTTGATTAAAAAAACACTGCAGCTACCTAAACATTGTTTAAATGCATTTCCAGAGTATCCTTGTTTGCACTGACAACTAAATCCGCCGGGAGAGTTGGTACAAATCGCATTTTTACCACATCGACCAGATGGTCCGTTTATTGCATCACATTCGTTGATATCTAAAAAGGAAATGATATTAGTAAAATTTTAAAATAATGCTTTTTAGTGAATATTTCTGCTCTAGATCCAAAATATTAAAGATATCTTACCAACGCAACCAGCTGCAATATCATTGGGATTAAATGTCCAGCCGTCTTCGCAAATACAATAGGCTTCATGACCATCAGCTTTGCAGAATGCATGTTTGCCACAAGTTACTTCGTCACATGGAGCTGTTAATTATGAATATTAGAAATGTTTAAGTTATTCTCTCTTTTTCTCTCTCTTCATTTTACTCAACAGATATTAAATTAAAATGAAAATTCTTCGTAAACCGAAGAATTCGAAATCTAACCACATAAAATTACCTTTGCAAGGTGCGTGCGGTGGTGTTCCAATAAAACCAGTTTCACAATCGCATCGGAAGTGCCCTCTTGTATTAGTACAGACAGAATTTGGTCCACAAGGATTTTTCAAGCACTCGTCTACATCAACACATTCAGCACCAAATGCTTTAAAGCCATCTTTACAGAAGCATTGACCTTCAATGCACTCTGCGTTGTTGACACAGTCGAAGTTGGATTTACAGAGTGTCGTGACATCAGTCTTAACAACAAAATAATGATAAGAAAACAATATATAGTTTAAAGTAGAAAGTAATAATTATCAATTTCATCAACTTACCTGGTCACACGCAACTGATGGGCTAGGATTGGCACTAAACCCTGGAGGACAAAGGCAAGTATATCCAGGAACTGAATTCTTACAAATGGCATGGGTTCCACATGGATTTTCGAAAGCAGTGCACTCATCGATATCTGTAAGTCGAAATTAAATAAACGAAAGGTAGTAAAGTGAAACTATATTAACTACAGTTTGCTTGTAGTAGAAGAGTCCGAGAATCTGATAGAACAGTGGAATCAAAAAGAAGAAGATGATGAAGAAGAAGAAGAAGAAGAAATGTTTAAAATTTATGAATAAATTTCTAACCAATGCATCCCTTAAATGGGTCACCAGTGTAATCCGCCTTGCAGCTACAAATGAAACTGCCGTTTGTGTCTGTGCACTCCGCATTTTCTCCACAGGGATTTTTTTCACATTCGTTAACATCTGTTAATATTTTGATTAAGTTAGCGGACAGTTAATTATATTATAGGTCATATTAAAAAGGAATTAGCTCAGTCCTTGAATGCGATCTTATAAAGCATGAAAATGGTCTCATTATAAAATGACTTATCAGTAGCTTCAGCAGATTTTAAAAAGATTGCATTCAGGGAATGAGAGTAAGCTTATTTAAAAGGAAACTGACTTTCGCAAAGGGTGAGTCCCTGGCCGATAAAGCCTTGAGGGCATATGCACTTAAACGTTCCTGGGACGTTGATACACTTGGCGTTAGTAGCGCAAGGATTATTCTGAGCGCATTCGTTCACATCAACACAGCCGTGGATGACATCCATTTGATATCCCAATCGACATCTGCACTCGAAACTACCTTCCTTGTTTACACATTCCGAGTCCGGACCACAAGGATTGCCCTCGCACTCGTTTATATCTGTTAGCGTGGTTAGTTGTGCTGTTATTATTCTTTACATTATATACTTCAAATTAAAGAAAAATGAGTTATCTATTCTAAATAGCTATTGTGAAACAAAAACTTAGTCATCAGAACAAGGTATCAAGGACACTTCTTTATCTGAATAACATTTTTAATGGAGGTGTTTTTTACTTTACTGTGCTCTGTTAGATCATCAGATTCTTCTTCAGATGTAATTATTCATCTTTTATTCGCACTATTCTCTTTTAGTAGGGATTAACGAGATTAACGACTTCCTTTGCTTTATCAGCGTAGCGTGGAGTAAACTATGTACAGCGTTAGGTATAAATTAAGATTCTATCATTTGAAAGTATGACTTACCATGGCAGCCTGACATTGGATCTCCCTCCATTCCTTCGGGGCAAGCACAGCGAAAACTGCCATCCATATTCGTACACAAGGCCGATCGTCCGCAGGGGCTCCTAAGACATTCGTCCACGTCCCTACACTCATCTTCTGGGTTTCCATTGTATCCTTCAGGGCACTCGCATTTGTGTGCACCAGGCAAATTTACGCACAAAGCACCTCGGCCACAAGCACCGTCGTAGTTACATTCGTTTATGTCGATACACTGCAGGTAAGGGACAAAGAAATATTATTTCAATTTTGTAACAGAGGCAAACTTGCCATAAATCTGGAGAAGCTCTCTCGAGAATTCAATCTTACAAGTTTGTACGGGTCTCCCGTGAATCCATGCTGACACGCGCATGTGTAATTTCCTGGGGTATTCTGGCACACACTATTTTCTCCACAAGCGCCAGGTATCGCACATTCATCCACATCTTCGCAGTGAACTTCTCCATCACCAGTGAATCCTGCTTTGCACTTGCATAAGAAATTGGAAGGCAAATTACAGCACTCGGCATTTTCGACGCATCGTGCAGCAAGGGCTGGATTTTCACACTCGTCTATATCTGTAATTCAAAATATTATTATGCATATATTTCAATGAATGTGAGACAAGTTGGACTGATAAAAAATTATTCAAGTACCTTCACAGTGAAATCCATCTCCGCGATATCCGGGAAAACAGGAACATTGGTAGCTGCCAAGAGTATTCGTACAATGGGCAAAAATATCACAGGGTCTGTACTTGCACTCGTTCTCATCTGCAAAACATGAACATGAAGATGAATAAACAGTTAACAGTGAACTTAAACCTCTCAACGGAACTTTAATATTAAGGTCTTGACCGATCTGCAGTGCGCCACAGGTCTTTCTGAACTCTAATGATCGGTTAGCAATTTCTGTTCCTTGCAATACATTAAGTACCGCAGGCATGGGTACCAACCTGGAACTTGGCAATTGCAGCCTCCGAATCCATCGTTGCAGTGACAGACTGAGTCGAGGCAAACACCGTTTGTACACGGGGTTCCATCTTCTTTGGTACAGTCGTCTAAAATTGAAAAATTGTCACGAAATTAGTAACTGTAATTGAAACGAAAACAACTTCGAGTACATTAAGGACTCAAGAAAATTTATGAGCACAGAACATTCTAACGTGATTTAATAAGAGCATAATGACGTCTACACTGTCTCGTTTAGATCAGTAAATCTCGATTTCAAATCATCATTCGTTAAACAAGACTGTTAAGGCTTTCTCTTACCTGTACACTTGAGCCTAGTTCGCTGCTCATCAGTTCCTTGATAACAGTCTACGTGATTGTCACAGAGTTTCGACAGCTCTAGAAGCTGTAGAATGTCTGTAGATTGGTTGACTTGACAGCCAAAATATCCGTCCTCTAGATTTAGAAAGAACACTTCTCTCTTCAATCCATGGCCGAATCCATTGTGTGAATCGGCCTGTAAGATTAAACATTTCGTTTAAAGAAACCGTAATGCAAATTAAACAGTGTTTGTGACATGTAATTGTCCGAAACGCGTTACCTTTTCATTCTGAATGTAGAGTAATTTTTTTTATTCGTTATTCGTAAATCACTAATCGTATCAAATTTGTAAATGACGAATAAATGAATAACGAATACAGGCACAAGAAATAAATGTGTAAACAAAACCGAATAGTGTCATTCGAATAGAAGTTATTCGTTATTCGCGATAAAGTGTTTCTCTTTCGTTTTTATCCTCTAGGCGTTAATCGAATTTGATTTTATCCAACTCTGATGAAAGTACATATAATATGTGCGAAGAAAGTTGTTTCTCCTGTTTTTTCTACCATGAAATCAAAGAGCAGATTCGCTCGTCGTGACGGAAGTGGTCAATTGCAGAGGGACGTGCTTAAGGCACGTCCCCCTCTGTAACGAACTTGGAATTTCAAATTGAGACCGTTACACGCCACAAAAATGGTTATGATCAAGTATGTTGTAAAACTTATACTTACTGGATACGAAGAAAAAAGTATCCACACCACCAACGGCCAAAGATGTTTCATCTTTGCTGTAAAAACAAGAAATATTTTCTATAATTAACTGAGGTTTTCAGCATTTTTGCCTCGTATTAGACAATTTCAGTGACTCTTTTATAATTTTATGTATAATTTAATATTAATCATTTGATTGATAGATGTTTGTGTATGTTTTTCCCCCGAACCGGCATTCAAATGACACGTGTTTTAAGATGAACACTGAAACCCCGCTTATATCTTCTTTAGTAGTCATTAATTCCAGCACAACTTTAATGATCTTCTGAGTTATATGTGTGCACTATTCACTGTTAATTTCCGTTTCTAATTTACCAGATCGCGCACTGAAATGAAAGCACTCACTGAAATATGAAAATATATGTCGAAATGAAGAAACATGTCAACAAAAACACAGAGATCAAAGCACTCACGGGAAGGAAAACACACATTGAAGTAATCGCATTAATCTAACATAATCACAAACTGCAGCTGCATCAAAACAAGTTTAAGACGGTAATTAAAATGAACTTGAACTTGTCTTGATAAACACCTATCTTGAAGTTACACTTACGATAAACGAAGACATGGAATTAAATATAATATACAAATTTTTAATTGACGTAATGATTTAATTGACATAATGATCATTATGTTAAAAAGTATTTAGTGACAACTGAAACCAACATTGTTACAGGCTCTGAAGAAGGATAACATCACGTTTCTGATCAACTGCTCGGGAACGTTTCGTTCAAGGTAGAATAACGAGTTGGCTAGAATACGAAGAACGGATAGGCTCTAAGGTGCTGGAAGAAGGAACAAGAAGGAAGGAGAGAATGTGTAATAAAGGAGGGCGTGCGAGTGCGATGCACCTGTGGCCCTCTTCCCCCTCTTGCCCCTCTTTTCCACACCCTCCTCCACCACCAGCAAACACTAACCGGCAACAAGTACAAAGTCACAGCTGCGATACGAAGCCCTCCGCGAAGGCCACTTGTTTTTTCACCAATTTCCACCTGTTTCTGTCGCCGCTTCTTCTAATTATCTTTTTTACTAGGGCGGACTTCCAAGAATGCTGCTCTTTTAAAATTTCTTTATTTTCAGTAACGAATACCAACATTGTTGCTGTTTCTTAACTGACGATCTATTTTCATACAACTGTACAAAAAATACATGCATTTTAAGAAAAATTGATATATTAAATTTTTCTGTGTTTAAATTTGGGATTTTAATTAGAGGCATTTTGATTAGTTATCAGGAATAGTTTTTTTAAACTAGAAATGAACTTTCCGCATCAAAAATAAAATCAAAAGGATAATTTCCGGATTTCCGTAAATTCCCACACAGAGTTGAGGAATTAAAAAGTGTCAAAACCACACGTTAATTTCATATTAGAACCTCCAATTATATAATGAATAGTTAACCATTATATCTCACAGTATAGTTACTCATAACTCATAATTAAATGCATACTGTGGTTGTGGTTTATGAAGGTTCCTGAATCCTGCACAGAAGCACACATCTTTCATTTTTCAAGATTTAGCAGCATTATCTCCAATATAAATTTTTTATATATCTCGTTGTAGTATTATTACCATTTTGTAGAATTTTGCAACAATTCAATTGAAATCCTTTTTGATTTGTTTCCATCGGGCAGGTATAATTGGATTAGATAGGCTGAGAATATATATATAAATAACGAGTGTATATGTATAGTCTATCCCATATACTTGCTCCTTGCCACTTGTTGTTGCAATCTTTTGAGATCATGATGCAAAAGCCATAATCGCTAAGCCTTCCGCCTCGGTTGGAAGAAGCGTGATAATTCAAGGTCAAATGCGGTAAGTTGAGATGAGTTTACACCGGACGTTGATTCTTTTTACCGCGATATTACCGCGAGTCCTTCTTGCTCTCACTTTCGGCTTTACTCTTACAGTGGCCAGTATTGCATAATATATAATGGGACTAGTGTATATATTTAAGGTAAATGATAGAAACAAATGTTTTGTTCATTATCTTACATTATTCCAAAACTTCTGGGACGATTAACTCATTTTACAAGGCATTTTAAGGATAAACACTTACATGAACAAATTTGAATCCATCAGACGTTAACCATTTGATTATACAATCAAAAGTCGACACAAAAGGCATTAGATTGTCATTGAGATTTGCCAAATGAAGTCGCGCATGCTTGGCTTTGAGAATACCGATCAGTGACTGCGATTGTAATATTGGAATTTACTTTTGCTTGTATTAATAATTTAATACCTCCCACTCCACCCACATTTATGATGATTCATCTAATTTTCCAGACTTGAGATAAGAAATTCACTACCGGCCAGAATCTTTGATGCTATTAAATTTAAACAGGTGAACCTACAACTTTAAAATCATTGAATTGTTACATTGTATCTAAATAAATAATTTGTAGAATGATTAAAATGTCTAAATAGAAAAAATTTTAAGATACTGTTGTATAAACAACCCCAAGGCTTAAAGACTTAAAATTATCCTACATTCTAGAAAGAATAATAGAGAATAATAGAATTATTTAAGACTATACTCAAACTCTATATTTGGTAGTGAGCTGTGACACAAATACAAAGTTTATGCTCTGGTCTTTAGCATAATCGTGTCACAATGTCGCGTTAGTCAGTAAGCATCCAACACACACATGTCAAAAGAAACATATTTTTCCCGTATAAAATCGTATAATTTACATATCTGTATGTGTACTTTTAATATCGAGGGACGCCCACACTTATATAATGTAGTTACAAAAGCACACGCGTATCCTCTTTGTACTAAATTTATCAAAGACGCGCCGGTTAAAAAGTAATTGAAACTTTTTTTTTTACTCTGTCCCTTAAAATATTTAATTTCGTGAAAGAAAATCTGGAACTGATTTTAAAGTCCATCAGGGAAGACAGTTTGCTTTTTATAAACAGTTAACTGGCTGAATGCAAAATATACATTTTTTCCCATACAACAGCATCTTCAAAAGAATTGTTACCAAAGGTAGATAGCAACGTCATTTGCACGAACGACTCAAGAAAATAGTTCACAGGACGTATCCCGTTAGTTTCACGTGGGTTAGTATAGACTTATGCAATAATTGTTTTACTTCTTTCAATAAATTTTTCGTGAGTAACGCAATATACGGAAGCGAATTTTTTTGTCAAATGTCAAATGAATCACCAGTTTCCAAATTAGTCCCATCTGGAAACCTTCTTCCTACAACCAGTATTTTATACATTAATATTAAAATCCACAATTTATTATAACAGCAACCTTGGAATTTTTAATTTAAAGAGAGTAGAATAAATTGTTTCAATTTTGAATAAGGAGATCCGAATGATAGAACTATGCAATTATATAGTCAAATTGCATAATCTTGATTGACATATTTGATATCCCTGCCATGAGAAAACAAAATATAATTAAATTCATCGGATTCAATGAACTAGAGATTTAAAAAGAACGATCAACCAGAAAGTGACCGATGAAATCGGTTTCTTAGAGATTTTTTTTTCATTCATGTCGCCCACGATATCATCTTTTATGGAAACTTGCAAGACGAGCTGACAACGTTCTTAGAGTGATGAGAAAGTGTGCATCTAAATAAATACATCCTGGTACTGATTAATTCTTTCCATATCCGAAAGGAGCAGTAGTTATATCGAATGCGTTACAAAATTGACGCAAAAAATCACACAGGGTCTTTTCGAAAAGGATAGTAATATTAGGTCAATTAGATCATCATGTCTTGCGTATAGCATCCATAAAAATGGGCACGCTTTCAACATACAAATAACTATAATAAATATTCACAAACATTTTACTGAAAAAAAGATTATGGAAATATCTATTTTTAAATAGTGAGTTGAATTTTGAAATAGTTGATCAATTCAGGAAATGATTGTTTACGTGCACCCAAAAAGTTACCTAATAATAAAATGCATTTGTGTATTTAAACGTTTATCCTTCATTTATAAAAACACAGGACCATAAAAAATATTTTTATATCAGATGGCTCTTTCACAAGTATAAAACAATCACAAGTGCATGTTAAACAACATAAATATTCATACGCATGCTCATTAGTGATCTTAATAGGCAGTGGCTTTCTCTTAATCTTCGTTAGCTAGACTTCTGACCAGCTTGTGCAATTGCACAAGTATCGCTTTAATGGTACATTATGAACGTCCTACGCCCTCAAACGTAATATGTTTTTAAGGAAGGGATTATTCATTCTCTAATCAGTGGTTGAAATTATGTATTGTAAATTTTATAAACTAAAGAGCATGGACTTTATAAATGAATGACAGAAAATTCCTAACTTGAAAAGGAATCTTGTATTGGCATTTACTTGTTGGATTTTATAAGCTTAACATTCTGTTTCTCTCACAGAAATTGCCAAGGGAATTCATTGCAGAGATTTTCGCGATTCTTATTGTTATGGTCGAAACCGTGCATACGTGGCACTCGCGATCCGAATGCATAATTTTTCATAACGGCTCGAACCGGGAACGCAGTAAGAGATTCCAGAGGTAGAAGAACTGCATACGAATTACAAAGGTGAGAGAACCGTGGATAAATTGCGGAAAACGTTGGATGCTCTATTGCATTCCAAAAACGGTTAGTTATTCCGCTATCATTTCTCCATCTGTCAAAATAGGTGTAATTTTCTGTGCCGAGATCGATATTCACAAATAACACAACGAAAAGTCGAGTCTTATACTTCATGTTTCCTTAAAGTCAAAAGCAGAGCTCAATATATCCAGTCAAATTTAAAAATAATAGAGGAATATTCCAATCATGTATTACATATGTTGATTGCTTATATTCATCAAACTTTTTTCATCTTCATCACGATTAATCTTTTCAATTTCTTGTTTTCAATTCCTTATAAACTCTCTTTATCATTCACCACCCACGCAATGCTATTACTTTTCTAACTTTACTCATTTTTTGTTTACGATCGTTTATTCATATGATGAATATTAATCTATTTTTTAGCATCATACATGCATCATAATTAAGGAGAAACTTCATTGAAACTGAGTGATTGTGAAGGTCATTAGTCAAGTTAACATAAATAGAAAGATGAATTGATTGAAAAGTGTTGATGACTGATGAATTGTCTTTATAAATCTTTTCAAAAGTAGAGGTATTCTTGAACTTCTATTAATCAACTTCTATTCTATAAATGCAAATTCTATTAAACACTTGCATGTACTGTTATTAAACACAAATATTGTTTAAAATTTTAACATGACACATTACGTAACAATTCTTACACGCGAATATTTTGACAAGAATGTATTCCTTGAGGCCTTGAGTAAATGAATTTCTGTTCTCATTTAAAATCAAAAACAAATTTAATAATTTGTATAAAAACATAATATATAATATCGCGAAGCGCGACGATCAAATCAAAATAAAAATCCGCGCAATTGGCGTGCGATGAGAATGCGCCGTTATTAAATATATATTAAGATGTCTTTCTTTATATAAATGATCACTTCTTATAATTAAAATGAATTTATACTGTATTAGTAGGGGTACAAGGTTTTTTTTATCCCGAGCGTACATAAACCTTACGCTCTATGAAATTAATGGCTATACGACGAAAAGCCTGTGTGATTATCTTCCTTTCATAATGATCCTGAAACGTACTCTACAGACAGTGAGGCCAATATCCTCTCGCCGCAGATATTATGCAACGTCACGTCATATCGCAGCGGGTATCTATTATTAAATATATATTACCTGGATAAATTAGGACCCAAATATTGTGCAAATAGGTATATCACAATAAATAATATACCAATTTCTTGTTTTTTCATTATCTCATTGTCTATCAAAATATTTAGTTAAAATCAAATTAGTAAATCATAGGTATTCATAATTTGAAAGTTTTAAGGTGTATTCAAAATTAGGGAGACCAGATAGGTCATTTGGACATTTTAAATGAAAACCAAGGAAAATCTGGACATGATGTCCCGGTAAACCCCGGGACGTCATAAAAATAAATAATAAAAAGTCGCTACTGGTTAAAATTATGATAGATTTATCTTTTCTCAGAGAACAAAAGTAAATTTTCTCAGATGATTCATTATTACTCGTTCCCAGACGAACTTGAGTATAATCCTATTTTTTTCGAGGGGATCGCACAATTCGTTGCGGAGCGACTCCATTAACCCGCAGGTGCTTCGCCTGAAAAGACGGTTTATGCCTAATTCTAGTCGAACTACATAGAATACGAATGGGAATCAACGTTTTTTCATTGTATTGGAGCGCTCATGAATGTGTGACAATAGTGGAATGAACAAAAATCTAAAAATATTCCAAGAATTTTTCTTTGTGTACTGAAAACAGATGGATGGGTATCAAGTCAAACTATAATAGTATAATATCAATATTAAGAACCTGTTCTATCATTCATATAAATGGCTCAGACTTCAAAGAGATGCCGCAATAACTCATTTTTGTAAGCGATAAGTTTACTACATATGTATAAATGTTTAATATTTTTGAATGTTCTATATTCTCAAAAAGTCCGACTTTCTTTTTGCTTTACAATATTATGAAACTTGAAGACAAGTTATGCATTCCATTCAGAATAAAGAAGTGCACTTTGTATATGTGTAAGTTTCACAAATAGGACGAGGAAGAAGAAGATAATTTGCCCCTAAGATGAGTGGGTAGCAAACAGGAAGGGGCGGAATTAAGTGTTCCTGAGATCCTTCAGCAACCTTCAGTTTTTTAAATGACAAGGCCGTCTACAAAAGAATGTAATATGAAGTACGAAATGCAAAAAAGTGAAAAGAAGAATGATATTTTCATCAAAATAAGTGATGCAATTGCATTATATGAAAATTCTAGTAAATATGGCATGTTACAGATTGTTATACAGTTTCGAATGATTGAATTTAATCTATCGTTTCGTTTCTCATACAAAAGAGTCTAGCTGCGCGTTTCGGGTATACTAACGTTTCGTTCACGATGAGAAATATTAGTCTAACTTCATATGTTAAAGCATGAAGTTAGAGATTAGTTCTCATCGTGAACGAAAAGTTATTAGCGTAGTCATCATCCGAAGCGCACAGATGGACTCTTATGTACGAGAAACAAAACGATAGCATCTAATCATATTATTTTTTTCTTAATAATGTTTCCGTATTCTGTTTAATATGAGACTGGGTCTTCGATTTGACAATGGCTTTGTCTGAATAAAAAAATTCTAATCCATCAATGAAACATTTATAGTACATCTCTAACGCATCATCTTCATATTCCAAACACGTTCTGAAGGTGTTGCACACACAAATATGTATATGCGTCTGATCAATTCCTCACCCGCATGGCGACATCCGGTATGAATCGACGAAGTAAACTGAGTGGTGACTTAACTTACGGAGACTTGGGGAGCCTAAACTTGAGCACCCACGCGAAATATAAGAGAGCGGCGAACGTATATCCTTTAATGCAGAATTCGTTGGTAGAGTGAAAGTTAACAGTTAAAAGTCGGTCGAGTAGAGTGTATATTATCATGGTCCTCTCACTTACCGAATTCGACACCCACTCCATTTTTTTCATCTTGAATTTCTTCATATGAAATTTTCAATCTCTTTTATTTTTACTATATCATTGAATCTATAATAATTTAAAATGTACATGGTCGATAAACTGTAAAGCATCATTGTCTAAAAAGAAGTTTGCGTCATCGTGGAAACTTAAATGCTAATTTTACGCTTATCTAGTCCCTACCCCAGGCAAATTAATGCAAAATGTGGCCTTGATGAGAAACGTGTTTCGAACGACTCTCTGGACACGAAAATGTTGGACTTTTCACAGTGTTTTGTTCTTATTACAAATAAAAGTGTTGCTGGTATTTATGCCCATGTTTCAACTCGGAAAACAAATAAAAATTTTAAGTTCTTTGAGTATAATCATATCTATACGAAGGAAAGTTTCAAAGTTGTAATGAAGTTGTTTACGATTCTGCATAAAAGTATTTTAAACAATAATTTCAATGAATGCCACTTTTAAAAAATGTACAAAAATGATTATACGATATTGCAACTCGATATTATTATTCAAGCGATAGCTTTACATATATAGATATATGTATCTATATATATAAATGCACGATTCAGACTTCCTGGCTTCTCCGAACTTGTAGTTTCTTCCTTGTAACAGTAAGTCTGTAAGCGTCATGTACAAGATTTGGTAGCTTCAATGTTCAATATGCACTTCTAAAAAAGGCTTCTAGGCATCATGTTATGCCATTTACAAAGTAATAGCAGTTTTACTCCCAACACAGCTGTCATAAGTGCGAGTCTTGTAGCAGTACAGTTAGATGCGATTGTCTGTCATCAAATTAAGGATTATGTTCTCGCGTTATATGTATATTGCTTATAATGACATGCATGATGTTATTTTTACACCTGCAAATCATTGTGCTAGCGCCTAGAGTTATAATTTAACTTATTCAACTAGTTCAATTATATTCAACTAATTCACTTTCGCGAACTGCGCGCACAGCAATAAATGGTTCTTTAATATCATCATATGTTGTGTATCATCCCTATGTTAATCGATAAATTTTCTTTGAAATATACGATTTCCGTACTTGAATAAATTAGAGGGTGAATGCAATGTGGAATCATATAATAACATCTGCATTCCAGGTTCTTGGTTTAATACATAATATTTCACGTGCATATTAGCAGTATAATAATCATTCCTACATTACGAGACAAGGTTTCGCTTCGAAAGAAGAGAGACTGACGGACGAAGTTATTATATGTCCCACTTCATCAGTATTATTTGCGGTTAAATTAATTGTACTGTGGTAACTATTATAAATATTATTAAATGGTAAACACTCTGTAAATCTTTTAATATTTAATAACGACTGACAATAAATAGGAAAATTATGTATGGATTTTCTAGCATGAACTATTAAACGTAAGTATTTTGCTCGTATTTCTATATCTGATCATTTGGCCTTTAGAAACACAATATATGTAAAACAATTACAATAAACAAAGAACCCATCTCTACTTGTTGTGTAAGTTGCGAGCAGGTTTAATTTCCCACGCATTGCGCGCTTTTTACGCTCCGAGTACCATCATCATCGAAATGTAGAGACCTAAGAATAGCTTTCAGTTTTATGAAACTACATTGCAAACACATGTGGTAGGTACGTCATCTACTCGATGTATTTGTAATTATGAGAATTCTCTTTTTTTAAAGATTCGTTCATCGCAGTCGATGAAGTTATAGGATGTAATAGGAAGTCTCGTCGTGAGAAACCATCGATAAATACTTTTCCAGATAATTAAAGAAATGAGACAACTTCTTCTTCATATTATCGTTCCATTGCACAATTAAAAATATATTTCGGTAGCGGCAACTCGAAAAAATGCTCTTGTAATGACGCCAGGAGGTTAGATGGACTCGTTACATAGCGAATATCCTTAAGGTGACTTCAAATTGTCGAGTCGGAGAGTTCAATGCTTGCAACAGTTCACTCTTATGCAGCAATTACCACTAAAGCCAGTCCTGCCATATTCGGAAATCGATCTGCACCATATGAGTATTTGCAAACTAACGGAATTCCCTTGCGAATAAAATAAGACGAGACAACTTGTTTCCAAAAATGACGTCAAAACAACTGCAACTTTCCGGAATTCGGTCGCGACAAATCTCGTCAACTCTCTTCTCATAAGTCAACGACTCAGTGAAATGAATGACAACTCACAAAAAATGAGTTTATAATTTCTTTAGGCAAATTACTGTAATATTTACTAAACCTCTTGGTAATTGATGCAGATAATTATTTATAACAGAAGAAAATTGGTGATATTCGAGAAAAGACCGTACTTCCTCGCATATATACCTCAGTTTTATACTGTTTTATGAGTTTGCCATTCTTGAGACACTCACGAGTAGGAAAAATTAAATGACTGCAATTTTCCGCAATTATGGTTAATTATTGTCGCACAAAACATGTTAAAGCAGAAAGCACGTCTCTCATTCATTGTCAAAGTCGCACATAGCATCTTCCATAGCTATGAATAAGGTGCTAACGTAAAGATTCATATATATATATTAAGTAAAGACAATTATTTTTAAGCGACGTGAAATAAGTCAATTTTATTGTAAAAATTTAATAATGAAAGAATCACTGCTTCTTATTGTTAAATTGCAAACAATTATATAGAAATATAATTCAAGACAAGATGTTTAAAACATATTTCCTGCTCCAATCCGAATAGAATGATAAAAAGGTATGCAATTATTATCAATAATGATGCATGAATCAAACAATTGCATATATAAGTATTGAATTGTTTCTTCATTTATAATAGTTTTTTCCATTGTTCCAGAGTTTACGTGTTCCAGAATTTTTTTAAACTAAAATCAAAATCGGAGATGGACACCTCGATTAATTTGTTTGCATGTTATTATATTTTATACGCTTATATATGCACATGATCGCATAATATTATAGAGAGATCGTGTAAAAATAGCAATAAATAATCCAGGAAATGTCAAATGAAAGAGGCTTGGTGAATGTCAACATGTTTAGTCTTTAGAGTTGTGTAAGATAGTTTTAAATTAATAGCTTTTAATTGTGGAAGATTTTAGTTAAATAGATTCGGTTCCAGGACCAGAATTTAATTTAATCTATTAGAATAAAATAATACGAAAATATGATTGAAAATGTAAAAATTATGTGCATGCGTATAAACAGCTGCTGAGTTAATCGACTGTACACACTGTAAGCCGCATACTTTCATTTCGGTCAGTAACGCGACAATGAGAATACGCCCAAGAAAATCATGCATAAGACCTTGAGAATTCGCAACTTTAAACTCACTTTCTTGTTGTAGTTGATTAGTGACTTAATTAAACTGATTTTCTTAAAAAAATAATATTACTCAATATGGTCAAAATGATAAGTTATACATAACGAAAAACATCCAATTGTCTCTTACAAATCTACATTATATTTATAGCTAATTTCTCTGTATCAGAGTTTACTTTTAAACAAATGTATGTAAAATTATTCAAGTCGACAGTATCGTTTCTTTATAAAATATGTATTATACTTTGTTAAATCAGCCATTCACTGGTGCGTTCACCCAACCGTTTTACTATTTTCTTACTGAATTTTTGTGGCTCGTGTCTACGGCTATACGTACCTACGTTTATACAGTATAATGTTATACTGCTTGCATTTATTCAGAATATATATTTTGCGCAAGTTGAGGGATAAAAGGGTTAAGAAGTATGTAGAGAAAAGGTTGCAAAAAGTAATAAGATTAGCCTTTATAAGCGTTGGCTTATAGCATGGCTAAGGTATGATGTAATAAAATACCTCATGATTAGAAGACACTTCCGACAAGACAAGTCGCGCAAATAAGGAAGAAAAGCAAAAGTGACGCGATAGTTTATCGTCACTGACGAAGATATAATCATCGTCATTTTTACCATGAACCAGGTTCGATAGGTATATGCATTTATGCAATTTATATAGTTGGTTGCGGTCGTTGCCACGACATAGACGCACGGAGAGCAAATAATAATTTATTGTAGAGATTGCAGAGGGTGCTTGTTAAGTAATATAGAAGCTTTTAGTTGCAGTTGCTATAACATCCTCAAGATTTTTGATGTGCAATCATTGATACATAAATCATAGCATATATAAATAGGTTTGAAAATATATTATTAGATTTCGACTAAAACCCTTTCGTTATGGACGTTCAGGCGCAAATGTTATAATAATATAATTTGAAATTATTAGCCAAATTGTGCGATTATCCGTGATATATGCATAAACAATGGATCGAACGTAATTGGCGTAATAGCCTGAAATCATCCTCATCCGCGACTAATCTTATTAAACACGAGTAATGGTGGATGATTGCGAGAAAATCTTTAATTGCAGATGCTGCTCTTAATGGAAAAAGACTAACAAGTTTCAAACTATGTGAGTTTGCAAAACTGAACGGTATGAACAACCGATTCCGGAAGATAGAAATATGAGGTAGGATCGGTCCAGTCTTGACAAATTTGAGAGGGTCGACGTCCGAAAATTATGCTCATGGTGTCATATATATATGTATACAAATGTATATATATATATATATTTGAGTTGGTGAGTTCGGCATATACAACCTTGCACATTTCGAAAGTTCTGGTCGCCGACGCCGTCACATGTTCCGAGGCTCGTGGACCAAGAAGCGAAATAAACACGACACACTGCTAAATAAGGAGAAAATCCGGTTCTTTATTGAATGGTGATCATTTTCACGTCTTACTTTCAATACTCTCTATTTCCAAGTGCATATAGCAGGGACGAATAACTGTACAAAATATGTCGAGGACGGGATCTCTAGCTCGAAGAGAACTTTTTTCATGGGTTCACCATTAATTGAATGACGTCCTTGCCAAGAATCTTATCTCAAATTCATTAAAAGAAATAATAATCTTAGATTTTATAGATATCTAGAAAAGTTAAAATAGTAAATGATATAATTTCAATTATTTTTACATTGATAAACAGCTTTTCTATGAAATCGCTGAAAATTCATTGAAAAAGATTTTTACATAAAGTAAAGGATATTATCGTGGATGTTGCATAATAACAAACATCGCGAACTATTAAAAGAAGAAATAATTACATGGTTGGAAAATAAAAGTTTTAAGGAGAGATTTTTACTGCCTTCTTTAACGGCTTGAAAACAAGTTTATAGGAAAGAAATGATGATCTTATGATCATCGATCACGGATAAATGATTATTGCTTTCACAACTGTTATTAATCGCACTATTCCGCCAAGATTTTTAAAATTATGTTTGCAGCTCTAATCTTCTCTTTTCTGCCCCTTGTCCTTATGGAGTAAGTAAATTCTAAAGAGAAAAAAAAAGATTATTCCTCCTTCCTCTGTCTCCGAATGATAAAGCATTTAATCCGTTAAAGCTTTGGCGATCTAGGCTCACGATTTATCAGCATGGTGCAGCAACAAAGAGTTTACGTGCGAGCTGTTGCGCCCGCTGAAACCAGCGACCTCCTTGAGAACGGTCCTTGACTCGTGGAAGAAGCAACGCGAGGAAGAAGAAGAATAAAAAGAAGAAGAAGCCGCAGAGAAGGTAGGCGTCTCTCGACGGGAAGGACGAGGAAGACGAGGAAAGGAAGGAAAAAGAAGAAGTGAGTAGTCGAGTAGTCGCCACGGCGGAAGAACATGAAGAAGAAGAGTGGACTCAGTGGAAGGAGGTCTAGTGGAAAAGGAAGAAGATAAAAGAAGATGCTGAGCGAGAGGGAATAGAAGGGTGCAGAAGAGCAATGGCGCCTACAACTTGGCTGACGTAAAGGTCTAAACATCTCGAGAATATTGAATTGCAATTTAAAATTACATATAAAGTTTCGTATCGAACTAATTATACTGACTTGGGTTTAAGGAAATTTAAATCATATACCTAAATCATAAACTTTCAATTCATAATTAATTGAACCGGCGGGATATCGAGACAAATTTCGGCTGACGAATCTTATTTTGAAATAAAAAAACTTAAAATTCTTCATAAGATTCCCGGGGAGAAGAGTTATCACAAAAATTCTCGTTCATCAAATAACATTCTTTCTTTGGACTCCACCTCGATGTCTGTATAGGAGGTCGACAGAGCGAAAATGTTCACGATGCGACTGGAAAGATAAAATAAGAAAAAAGAGAGATTGTCTCACTCTTCACTTCTTCAGGATGCCTATAATCGGCAATGGGAGACCGCGCCTTACCACTTTCGCGTTACTGCGGCAGATACCGGTCTTCTACCGATCAACCTGATGATCATCCACTCCGATAGAATATGTAACTCGACGCACACCCACGTCTGAATCCAATCTTACAAAATATCTTCACGATCGGTAACTTATGTTGATAATATCCCTGGTTGAAAATAATACGGAGGAAAGAGTAATTTGCACTTTTTTCAGGGAGAGTGTTAAATATTTTGTGAAAATAGAATTTTTTTAAATAATAACGTCCCTAGATTAACTTGCGTTTTCGACTTGGAAAAGTATATTCGGTATATTATTTGTATCTTTAGCAGGATCTTCAAAGCCTCCACTTATATCAGATAATCTGATATTTTTTTCCCACGAGACGGGATTTTCAAGCCACTCTTTATGTATGGTTCATGTATGTGCATGTATCGAGCCGACTCTTTTCTCGGAATACGCTTACTACCTGCGCGATTTATATAGACATCGGTATTTTACTCTTCTTCCATCCTCAAAGAACCATACTTGGCATAACCACACTGACCTGAAAGCTACTCTTCTTTGCTCTGGATTGCAAGGAATGTTGCAGCAGTAATTACCATATTACAATTTTGCGAGTCATTCATAAACCGACACACCCACCGGCTACGGCAGTCCTCCCAGAAAATGATTATTAATTATATGATCCACATTTTTTTCTAAAAGACAACATTTTCAGGAAATAAAAATGATGTTTTCGCCTTGAAAAATGAAGACGACATCAACCCGTATGCAATCTTTTCCCATAAAAAACGCGTTTAATTAGTCGTTCTTAACTATGTGTCACGCAACGTTGCTACAAATCCAGGTCTCGTGATTCCACTTTTTAGTGATTTTATTACTTGCGGTGAAAATAGCCCATTATATATCTTGAGCGGTTGAGATCAAGATCATTAAATCAGAACACTTGCTTTACTTTATTTTCCCGTAAGAATGATTCGCCGCAGGATAATCACCAAGACATCATTGCACCGTCAACAATGTCAAGAATCATTGGCATCGAATAACTGAATTTCTACAAGCTCTTTTTATCGCTGGGAATCCCTAGGAATGAAGTGTCGCCTACAATTTATATGAAAGTGATTCTAGTATAGTTCAAGGTGTGCATTGATGAGGTATTGAGAGTCAATGATATGAATGGGGTCACTGGTTTTAAATCAAGTCATGAAATATGAGATGAGTGGTCAACGGGTCGCAAACCAAAAAGCATAAAAAATTTTAGTTTTCGTTTTTCCAAAGAGATCATAAATTTACTTTTGAACTCGGAGAAGAGCCTCACGCCTACGCTACAAAATTGCTCTTAAATTATTATAGAATATAAATCACCAGTAGTAAAAGTCATATAAGTTTTGGAAATGTATTCCAACTGAGCAATAAGTCAACAAAGGTTATTGTAATATTCGTAGTATAGCGGAATATTGACTGCACAAGTAAAATGTAAAAAAATGAAAGTATATTTTTTAAAAACCAGTTAAATCGATTGCAAAATTTATTTTCGCGATTAAAAAAAGGTTACTGTAAGAAAACTTAATTAGCTGTCGTTTTAAATTCATCTTTAAAGTCGATATATTAAAAGAATGTTTTTTATTCAGTTTCAACACATTTTTTATTTCATATTCAAAAATGAAAGGTATTAAAAAAATTATTAGTGAAAAAACAGATAGTAAAAAATTGCAAATGCTTCAAAGTTCAAAGCAAAAACAGTTTAAAGCATGTCAATAATCCTTGAAACTATACTTGAAGTCTTTTTTAGAAGAAAATCATGACTTATTATAATTGAATGTGAACTATGAAACGTGAGATTGTACATTTACAGCCACTTATAATTTTTATTAGGATATCAAATTTTGTACTCAGAAATATCTCGAGTAAACATGTAAATTTTTGTTGAAATCAAATATATATATATATATATATATCAGAAGCAATGATAACAAAAAGCTAAACTGTATAATATCCGTCAATTGCAATCGAGCATTTATTTCAGTTTCTCAAAATAAGTATTCAAAGTTGTTATACGATAATATTGTTATTATTACTTTCAAGCTAATCGTGATGTGATGTAACAAACTGGTATATTGTTTAGTGAAAAATCAAGGGAGAGCAATGCTTATAAATGTGCTTTACAGGAATAGATAGTTGTACAAGGGAACAAGGAATAAACAAGAATAAAGAGCTGATTTATTATAAAGACCATAAACTCTAGCATCTGGCAGATGATTCACGTTATGTCGATTATATCCAATAGACGTTCTTTGAAATAACAGTACGCGTTGTGATATAACTTGTATGACTACATTGCAAGTGCGAGAATAGTATATAATGCAGAAGCATATGCAAATCGCGAAAAATGATAAGGAAATGCTATAATACTATTAATACTGAATTAAAGGGTTGAGCGACAGGTTTTAATGATGCACATATATAAATTATAAAATCATGGATGAGCATAACTGCAAGGAAATACGGGCACTAAGTATAATTAATGCAATGGACCGGTCAAGGTCTGGTTAATTACTATCGATACCGGATGCTGGTGACACCGAACAATTACAGGCCTTTTTAATAAATATTTTATTTTGCATCTAATAACTTCCGTACTTTTCTAATAATATAAGATATTGATAAATGGCCTTCGAAAGGAAAATTTCCATTAGGGAATTGCAAACGAATTTAATGTCAAGTATGATTAAACTTTGAAACATTATATCTTGTACATAAAATGATAATAGTTTTGGGATATGTTAACCAAGCATGACGAACACGTGTAAGAAAGAAAATACTTCAGAAAAAGGATAAAAACATTATAGGGACCTGCCGAATAATACCACAAAAAGCTCACTCGCGTCTATAATGCATGATTAGACCTTTTAGGATGGTGAGTATCAAATTACAAACAGGTGAACCGATACAGATCGTGTTCGCCAATGCACAATTTCTAAGGTGCTAAGAGAAAATATTTTAAAAAAAAAAAATGATATTATTTTGTATAAAGGTAAATATATGTAAAATCTCCTCTACTTAATCATGTACTGATGTACTTGATATCATGATTAACGAGGAATGTCTTTATAATTACAGAAAGATAAATGCATTGCAAAGAAAATTGCACAGTGTATAAGTGGATGTATATTACGTTCATTGAAAAGAAAAACGGTTATAGATGTCGAGAGCCTCGAAATTCTTTGAATCAAGTATCGACTAAGATTCTATTCTCAAAGAGCTTCTTGACATATCTTGCAACAGTTCGTCATTCATATGCGTGGGCATTCAACTGCCCACTGATTGACTACCAACTTCTGCTTTACCTACGCTTTGCACTGTAATTTGTTACATTTGCGAATCAGAATTAGTCATGGCCGTGATTAACAATGCGAACTCAGACAGATACCTTTTCACTATCGTAATTAAAAGCCTTGCTGATTTTTATTAGGATAAAGATTATACAAACGTCATCATAATTTACCTAAACAACTGAAAAACTTCAAGTCTAGAGAAAGTGAAATTGTATCTGAGATATTTTACTTCTACACGAATTTTTTATGTGTAATTAGAATACTATTCAGTTTAAATTGAAGGAGGAATAAGATAATTAATTTAAGGTGAATGTTAATTTGGGAAAGTGCATAGCACTTGCAATATATAAGATTTAAGATTTTATCAGATTTCGGATTCATTATAAACCTATACATCTAAATTGCTCAATATTTAGCATATAACACCTATATGTATTTATTCAGAACTTCACAGTTATAATGACTTTCTAGAAGTGAGCTACTTTAATGAACCGAATTCCAAATCAAGGTCATTTCAGACAGTTCAACTTCAAAAATCGAAATTCAGACTTTTTAAAAAAAATACTTAAATGATTAAAATAAAGTCTTTTTGCTATTTTTAAAATCTGACATCTTTTGTAATCAGTCCTAATAAACTGATGAGCTTTTGCGATCATATTAAAATACTGACATTATTGATGATTTTCTTATAATGAATTTCCTATAATCGAGAAGAAATTATAGGAATTTGGGGATAGGAAAATCATTAAAAACCTATACTGATTTTTCTATAATATTTTTTCCTAAGGGGTCGGCGGAACGAATGTCCGATGAGAGTTCAGAGCATAGTCGGCGAAAGTAGATTGGCGGGTATTGCGCGCGTTCAGACATCCAAATTTTTTTCAAGAAACGGGGCCAAATCGCGAAGGTGACATTGGAACTTTTACTGCAGGGAATCCGTAAATGCAATACATAATTAGAAACAATTTGCTAAGTCTTTAAATAAAATGTTGCTCTAAAAATATTACCTTCTTTATTAAAATATATTATAGTGCACATATCTTATGCTGTTTACTTTAGATTAATTGCTTTTAAAAGTCTGGAATTTAATATCATAAAGTTGTAGGGGTAATCGGTACAGTTGTTGGCCCCCCCACAGTCATTGGCCAGCGTATTGTATTTAGATAAATTACAAAAAATCTATACGTTTTATGTTACTTACAAAGATATCATTTAATACCTCAAACTCTGAGGTTTTAGAAACTATTAAAACATAATTTCATCATGCATATTAAGTATATTTACACTAACAAGAAATATGACCCTACTGAGATTACCGTGAAAATCACGTACATTGATCGAAAAGTCGTAGTACAGACGTAGTGTTTCATGACATTTCAGAGAAATTTTAAAAAACATAACCCGAATATTATGTTTTATAATAAATTAATAGAAGTTTATCGTCATCGATAAATGTTTTTTTTGCTTGAAATCAAGATATTTTATAAATAATTAGAGTTGCCAACTACTATATCGCGAATACGTGCTGACCACAGTGATTGGCCGTTCGGCCAATCTCTGTATCTGAGGTTATGTTATTGTTTCGGTAGTCATTGGCACTAAATAACTGAACTTGCGTTGTTGTTGTGGATAATGGTAAGTCTTCATTTTTATTGCTAGCATTAATTTTATTTGTTAAATAATTAATTTTTCAAGTATGCAATTAAAATATCATATGTTTTTGAACATTTAACGATTTCAATTTTTACGGTAAATGTATCAAATGTCATATAAAAATGGACTTTACATACTTGAAATATATTTCAGGCAATACTTTTGACTTTAAAAGCAATACTTTTGACGAAAGTAAGGGTGAAATCAAGAAAGTAAAACACTAACATTCAATGTTTTTTATGCATTACGCTAACATAAAAATTTGTGATAAACTAGTTTGAAACTGCCTTGAATATTTGTCGTTTAAGTTATGAATATTTCAATATACATTGATATTAGTTCGATATAAAATAAATTATATTCCTATATTGTGATAATAAGTTCAATAAATATTATATTCATGCTTTTTCGATTGTGCTGTTGAATAAATTCATCAAAATTTATTAATAAGTCAGTAATGGCCAATGACTATCTCGAACATGGCCAATGACGGTGACAACTATTGCCAATGACTGTACTTTCGTTCATATTTAACATTTTTTGTTGAATTCTCTTTGAACACTCTAAATTTCGACATAAACTTCATAACATTTCAATAATTAAAGTTTCTTTTTTAGAATAATCAAAATGTACACCCATTTATACAATATTGGATTTTTTAAGCGAGTAAGATTGGTGCTGCCTCTCGTAAACTGCCAATCATTGTACCGATTACCCCTATTCCCTCAAATAAATTTTCTGTCTACGTGCCGCTTCAAGATGTTTTCTTGCTATTTAAGAGCAGCCCTTATTTCGCGTGTATAAAATCAAGTTTCTCCTCGCAGAGCGGCAAGTATTTCGCCATTTCTCGCGATTTAAGCCGAGGTGACCAGAGCGTTAAGCGCTATTGCAATCGATGAGTATCTCGGAAAAATTACGCATCGGTGAAAAGTATAATGGTTAAGTTAACTGCGAAATTTATATCAATTTATGATGATTGTATTTTCAGAGAAACCATTCGACATATTAATGAAAAAAACTGCAACAATGTCGGTTATAGAATAATACGTAACTTCATAAAAAGCAGAATCCATAGAACTTTTTTCTCTCAAACAGCTGATCTATAAATCCAGTTTTCAACTAATGATATCCATTATTTATTACCTCATATAAAGTTGCTCTCTTGCGGTCCATATACAACACTTTAAAAATATCTCAAATGTCAGTTGGTAGAATATCCTTGGCAACTTTGTAGAAATTACTCACTCACTTCATCTACTTTCACTCACGATGCACTGTTTTTTTTTTATTTTCAATAAAATTGTCCATTTAGTGTAAAGTCTTCTTCTTCTTCTTCTTTTTCTTCTTTAGAAATGAGTCAATTTTTCTTCATTGGCACACACAGAAGCGAAAGTTGAAGCACTGCACTTGAATTACAAATTCCATCCCCAATTTTTAATCTCTTCTTTTCAACTAATGTCTGATGATAGTATTCTTGATAAAGTCCGATATTTACACAAGGTAAGACTTTCAAATCTTATCATTTAAGTATTGGTAACGATTCCAGGTCGGAGAAAATGTATAAGTGTAGGTAAATTTTGCGTAGGTGTATTTATGGACGTTGTAATATGCATGTATGGATATATGAATATGGGTTTATGTGTATATCAAGTTGCAGCATTTTTACTGCGAAAGACAGCTCACTAATCGGTAAATCGATCGTTTCTCGAGACATTTTATTATTTAAATGGTCGACTAACCTATATTAAAGTGTTGCTCTATGGTTGTTAATATCACAGAAAAGTGAAGTATCGTCTCCTTTCCAAGTCTTAATAGACTTTTTGATAAAAAAAATCTCAAGAGAAACTGTCATCATGATTCAGCTCACAAATACATAAGTTGAAGCGTTGATTTTTTAAAGTGATTCTCAAGAACCGTGACCACAGACGCGAGAAGAATTAGGAATGATGGAATCCTGAATAAACATATGGGGTTTTTACCTGAGGTAAAAATTCTACTAAAAAAACCTAGTTTAGGTAAGTATCTCGACAAGGTGAAATTGAGAAGAACTTTTCCAGAAATGAATTAAGAAAGTGAAATAAAATAAAATAATAAGACAAAACAGGTGGGCGTCCGACCGGTCCCCAATCCTAATTTCAAGCATACATCTTCATTACATATGAGGAATACTTTCTAAAGCCGTTAAGGTGGCTGCACAAGCCGACAAACTGGCCGGAAATGTCTGCATCTTACCAAATATTGCCAAGGCAAGCCTTATTCAAATTAAGAGCGTTTCTATCCAACGCGACTTCGTAGAACGATTTCTCTCCGAGGTGTAAACCTACACGATCAAGATACACCCTTCTAAATTCAAGTTTCATTGTCTGATTCTTTTTTAACTGAAAAGAGGCAATAATGGTTGTATGTGTAAATTAGGAAAGTTCTCTTCTAGCGATGCAATAAAGATTGAGAGATGAAAGACGAATTATTGTGCATCCTTGATGCGAATGACCTTTGAGCACCTTCAAGAAGGGTCAAGCTACTGTTCATTCCCTCAGAAGATCTCAGAAGATTCACAATTTCTGCGCGATCCTGCGATCGTCTTTAGGGTTCGTTCGGATCCAGGTAATTGCGAAGGTCGTAAAAAACATCCTGGAATTTTATCGAGCTCTTGCTACGTAACATCCTACACTTGGCGAGCAGAACCGAGAACTCGAAGAACACGTTTCCAGGAATAAGGAGAAGAAAGTACTTTGTTCAGGGAAGAATCAACATTTACTCGGGCACGAAGAAGCTCTATCATTGTTGATTAGATAAAACAAAAAAAATATAAACAATCGAAAAACTCCTTAGAGAACAAAATTTTAAGCTCAGAAAACAAAAATGAGCCAATAATAATAGGTGATAGACGAATTATTTCATCAATGTTATTTACAAAACTTTCATTTCAATACAAATACCATAACATAAATATTTTCGATTTAAATACCTTGACGAAAATAAGTTCCATCTTCAATACTGATTTATTATTCTTATTTAACATAAATTATCGAGGATGACTAAGACCAGTTGCAGCACTTTAAGTGATTAACCAATCATGATTAGCCAATCAGATTGAAATTGACTTTAATTTTAAGTGCAAGTGTTGCAATCCGACATTCCACTCTTAAGATTCACAGATTTTCTTAAATTTAAACTGGAAGGCGAACTTCTGATATGCTCTAATGTTCTGGAATGTTTAATATGCTCAAGCTGACACTAATACTGCAATAATTAAGCTAATTAGCAAATTAGAATGAAATTAATTCAAAAAATGGGGGGTCAAATTTTACACAAAACTAATACATTCTTTGATGAGAATGTAAAAATAGATTATACACAGAAGAGTCCTTAAATTAGAGGTGTCCTCAATTATCAAATAAGTATGAAATACATGTTTTTATTTGGATTTTTGGGTTTCCTACTTATCTAGTTGGGATAAAGCCCTTTGGGGCGTTATAAATTCCTCCTTTATAGTTGAAACTATTAGGTTTTTTGTGTTTTACAAGTCCTAGGAACGAAAAAAAGGCCAGCCGAAAGCCGGCTACCTGATCATTATCTAGCAAAGAATCAACTCTATTGTCATCTCCTCAGCAGTCAGAGATCAAACAGAGATATAAGTGGAGATTTTGACCAGGTTGTACCACTTGCTGGCCCACACCCCTAAGAAATTCAATTTTGTGTCTCAATTAAAAATATAACATGAATTATCAACACTGGAACAAATCTTTCCGTGTAAATTATCATTAGTGTAGATTATTATTGGTCCCTAAAGTTAGCCTAGCGAATGTTACGAACAAGATTTGCAAATAAAAATTTGATTAATCCTCATTTTAGAAAAAAGCACCTGATTCTTTCCACTAAATGCAGGAGCTATGTAATATGAAATGGGACACAACCACACTATGAATATTTGCCAATCTCAGATTTTCCTTTCTGGATGGCACATTTGAGAGCACGAATTGAGGACGATCTATGATCTTCAGAAGACACTTTCCTACTTTTCAAAAGGCACATATTCTTCAGGAAACTCTACTTAAAAAGTGGATCATCCTTCTATTTTATAAAACAAATTCTAGCACAAACACGGATGGAACCTTCCTTATCAGGAGACACATCATTCTTTTCCAAAAAGGTCATCTTTAGAAACATCATCTTTCTACGTAACAAATTGCAGCACAAACACTGGAGGTGTCAAGATCTAAAAATACCATTGAACTCATCGCGCTGGCTAAAACTGGTTGTAGAAAAGGTCAAGCAGAAAAAGCTTGACAACGAGGGACAAGAACTGTCAAGTTCTTTGACCTGTAGAACATCAGACGAAGACATTAAACTGTTGTGGCGTGGCCTCGGTTAAAGAAGCTTTGTTCGGCTGACACCTCGTTAAGACTCGCGACCATGTGTCTTGAGAAATGTTGGAGTTTACGGATCGTGAGCTGACTTCCGTTTCTTTAAGAGACTTTCAGGTTTTCAGGCTTTCAGTTCCAGCACATAAAACTTACCCGTCCCCATGGCTGATCGCAGCCTCCTTCCACCTTAATCCTTTTGCACGTATCCAGGATCCAATGTTATATCTTCCCTTCGTTATCACTTATTGAAAAGGACGTCTTCGTCCAGCCGGGAGACCGCGGACGAACTGGTACCAGAAGATAACTTTTGGTGAGACTTGGACGTGAGACCGAACTACGTCATCGCGGACCGGTACCGGATTGGTCGAAGAGACCGCTTCTATCTTTTCTCTCTGTCTTGAGCCCCACAGCACACCATCAGATAGATCCCTCTCACCTTTTCCTTCTCCGGATTCTTGCATCTTGCTCTACCCTGACTGGCGGATAACGCCTTTCTCCCTCCCTCTCACCCTCCCACCTACTACTCTTCAGCACACTTCTACCAACTAAGGGTAAGGTGTAGTAGTAGTCTGTATTCAACTAGAGGCAATAGACTTCGTATTCTCGGATCCGAGTCAGTGAGCTCGATGCTTGCAACAGCACGCTCTTTAGAAGAAAAGTCTCTATAAGGAATAAGAATGAGCCATAAGGTGTAATGTTTATTTGTACAATTTGAAATTCTTACCTCTAGTCCTTTCCAGCCCGGTAATAATGGTTGAATTGATAATTTGTATTCCTGTGAATACGCGATTTTCCTCCGTCTAAAAATCCACCAACGGAAAAAGAAAATGTGCAATTAGTAAATTTTTGCAAAATTTAATCTATTTTTTCATTATTCAACAGAGTACAATCGAAATAAAAAAAATCAGCAGGAATGAAGGAATTTGCGAACCTTTTCCTTGTACAAATGTATACGTTATAAATACTTTGTTTTACAATTCATTCAAAGACATATTTTGCCTACTATGTCTAGTTACGGACTAAATTAAAAGATTCGAGTCTTGTGTGTATGTATATGGAAATGAAATATGCAAATGCCTTCCTATTGCTACAAAAAGAGGAAGCATATGTAACTACACATTATTTTTAATTGTGAAGCGACCTTCCTCTACACAACAAATTTTCTAGGCAGGCTGTTCATTTACAACGACAATAGTTTATGTTTTGTGTCATGGTCTCTTCTATTAGGAGTTCTGAAACAAAATGTACAAACTAGAATTTAGGATATTTCAATACTTTATAACGATATATCCTTTATAGATCCTTATCAAATAGTTTTTATACAATTCCTCTTACTCCTCTCACTTAAAAGCTTATAATTACTCTAAAATGATTTAAATAACTTGAAGGTGTCTTTTTCATAGCTCGAGGCTCTTTCTGTAATCGCAATTAATAATAATTTCTTTGAAGAATCTAGCTCCTCTGGATCCGGAAGTCAACCCACCTGGAGGATTCAATTACGGATGGTTGCATCTAGGCCTCATTATTTTTTTTACATGGATCGTTGCACTATATACTGCAGTCTCACTATATATGATGCACATCATAAAAACAACTTGAAAGACATGATAGTTCCGATAATTAAATAAGTATTAAGCAAAAGAGCAAAAGTTCTCGTATCCTTAAACTTACAATGAGAGAGAACTTAACAAAATTATAATTCAGTTTGTACTTCAGAATAGAACGTTCGATGACCACTTAAGCAGAGTAGATGGTTTTTGCTTTCGTTTTTAACATCGGACATCGGATACCATCACGTGCGTTGATTTAATAGATTCTATTACATCAGACATTGCACCATAAAGGAAGTTGATCGTGATGATTTTACTAAAACAGAAATTTCTGCGATTAGTTAAAAAAATTCTACAGCTAAAATACTGAAACCTTTCAAACTAAACCCGAAAATGTCTATACCATATAAAATACTATCAGAAATTCACCCGACGTACTGATGGTACCTCTGGTACTCCTTCGGAAGTTCCTCCACGTTATACGGTTCTGGAAAAGCTCTCCTAGTACCTATAGCTTGGGTTCACCGACTCCTGAACGTAGATCATGCGCAGAGTATTTACGCATCTATGTACTGAGGCTGGTGCACTTCTGGTTCTAAGATTCCCGCGATTTGTTCACAGAATGTTTAAGTTTTGCAAAATTTTTATCAACTCAGGCCTCACAGTCCCTTTTTGGGAAAAAATAGGATACGTGGGGTTTATTTTGTCACTTACAGGGTATTTTTTTAAGCTCAAGGAATACCTGTGTTTTAAAAAAATCCAGATTGTTTAGCAATGTGAGGAGTAAAAAGTAAAACATCCTCTTGTGGTTTTTATACATATAAATTAATTTTACAAATAATACCCAAAATAATCCTAGAATATCTCAAAATTCGGATTCTTTTGAATAAAAAAATGAATTTCCAAGTAATATATAATATTTAAATTTTCGATGACAGATATAAGTGTTCAAGTTGCAAATTTCTGGTTTTACGATCGACGCTTTGATAAATTAAGAAGCAGATTTAGTTATTTCTTCGTAGGCGTAATCCTTCCATGTGGTTAGTCATAGATCCTTAAATATTGCACGCGTCATTTATAAAAATTTGAATGCAATCTATTCCAACCTTCTCTCCACTTAGAGTAAGCCGTTTAAAGCTTTCCTGAATAATGTTGGATTTTTTTTTAAATCCAAAATTATGAAACCATTCCTGGTTATCCAATATGCGAAATATAAGTATTAATCCAAGCAAGAAATAATGAAGCAATCAAAATAAAATATCCATCTATTACAATTTGGACTTAAGCTGATCAGTAATGAGAATCTTTGAGAATAATAATTAGAATTATTATATGTAATTGTTTCTTTTTTAAGAAACAAGTCATGATCCTAACTAACGGATCGAAGAGGCGACAGGCTGATTTAGTATTCTTTTTCAGATGTGTCATCCGCTGGTCGAATCGATGACTTCTAAGAGCCAAGTATCGAAGGGCAGTCACGATCCTCCATTAAATTTCAACGGCTTCCAATCGCACATTAGCTCTTGCTATTGGTAAGCAATGAAGCTATTAGGCTAAGGAAATAGATACTTATTCCATAAATATTAAATCGTCCTTTTATGTCTTTCCTTCCGCCTCTCACATCCTCCTAATTATTAGCTGCGGGAATATCGTGAAGTAAAAAAGTGCCTTAAAAGGAAATTACAGTTTCTTAGCATGAAAGTCATAAAAGACAGTAAAAAGTGGGATAAAAAGTGAGATAAAAGAAGATTTTAAAATTGCTGTGACTCACAGAAGCCTTGAAAGAGTATTTTTATGACAACAGAATTTTATTACATTTTCATCATCAATGAGAAGGTTTTATGTAAAAAATTACTTTCGCGGATTACATCAAATGTCGTCTCATTATGAGACCCCCTGAGTCCGATAAAATAATTTTTACTTCGATTATCCCACAAATTTCTTTGACAATTGTTTCAACTTTCACTACTCTGTCTTATAATAAGGTAAAGAATGTGTGACAACATATCCTACTAAAGAATACAAGAATGTTTACATCGGAAACAATGAGGTACTAGATATTCACTTTATCAAGCAAGAATAAAATACCCCTCTCTTATCTCAATCGACATACCTGCAAGGCTACTGTACTGTTCTTTGCAGAAACCACACTACAATAATGTACAAAAAGATCGTCAATTTAATGGTTTCCCAGGAAAACAAACCCTCGTAGAGTTCTATGTAGAATTCACTTGAAAACCCACGAGAAATTCGGGTGTAAATTTCGATCCACATAGATTTCCACGTGAATTCTCATGTAGAACTCTCCATGGATTTTTTCACATAGTTTTCAAATTAATGCTTTATTAACTCTAGTTTTTATAAATTGAATTGCTTTTGCTAATTCACGCAATTTCTATTTTCAGTTTCATTTTTAGATAAAAAAATTCTGATAAATAATTTGTACGCTTCTGGGAAAGAATTGATTTCCTGCATGATCAAATTTAAAACCGTAAAACGGTATGTTATCCAGCACAATCAATTCGCATACATTGATTGCAATCACCTAACAAAACCATTCGTTGATTCACCTCTTTCATTACGTCACGTCAAATTGCGTAATTATGTCTAGTCTAACAATAAGTAAAGTTGAGGTAAGCAGAAATGGTCGATATTGTCTTATAAGATACACATCAATTTGCAACAAGAAGCAGGTGCTAGTCGAGAATTCTAATGACGGCATTAAAACTGTGCAATAATACTAAAATAAAATATACGCGTGCCTAACAGTAATTGTCTATTATTATAATTATAGTGCCGCTTATTATTATAATCCTTATTTTGTGTTGAATGTCTAGGAATGCTGTCCTGGATGTTTACTCATCTGCCTCATTGGCATGAATAATAAAAGATCAACCGGAAATCTTGCATAAAAAGAATCTGATTATTATTTGTATTTAATTACGTGAAATAATTCCTTTCACGCTCTCCTATGAAGAAGATTTTTACATCACAAAATTTATTTTATTCATTAATTTATATTCTTAAGGACATGTGATACTTTCAAATTGGCCGCATGTCAGGGATCAGGAAAGTAACGTTCGAAAATACCAGAGAAAGAAATTTGTAAGGGAAAATATTAATTGACATATAAATAATAATAAAGTAAGATCACTTTTCGCATATCTTTGTCTATCAATTTACAAGATTTCCAAGGACTTCGAAGGATATTAGAGAATTTCAAGATATTGTGAGATTTTAAGGATTTCAAGAGATTTCTGGAAATTTTTAGAGATTTTCAGGTATTTTAAGTAATTTTAAAGTTCCTAATAGAATTTTAAAAGAATTAAAAGATATTTTTGATTTTTAAAACAGTATAATGAATAAAGGAGTCCCGAAGGCATAATAATTCCAAGCACCTTAGGTTTCGAAGCTTTTGCATACGTGTTTATGGACAGCATCCACCTATGTGTAGGGAAGATGTATTTATAGAGCTGCATTTTTGCAGAGTATAGTTTTATTTTTGCAAGGATTCGCAGCCGAGAGCAAACTCCTTGAGTACGACCAGCACAGAAAAATTCTTGAACCATAAGAAAAGGACTGGAGGGTATCTCTAGAAGGAATTTACATTTACAGTACATCCAACGATTATTCCTTCACGAATGTCCCTCTATCCCTTTATTCTGAAACATGATACTTGCAAGAAGTTATAGATATAAAAAAAGATACAAGAATCATAATTCAAAATTAATGATTCTACATATTTTGAAAAGAAACGCGCGCGTTTACAAATTTTGAGGCAGTAACAGTAACGTTAACACGTTAACTTAACACTAACTTTTTTTTAACAGTAACTTTTCATAAAAAAAGAGTGAAGGTCTTTGAAAATAATTCTACTCAGTGCGCAGTTTCTTTAAGAAGAGCTAATTAAATAATTGCTTGAACTTAATAAATTGGGAATTCCGCTTCGCTTAATTTCATGCATACATCAGAGAAAAATAGTTCAAGGAAGAATCTTGCCTACTGGACTGTACATAGGATGTAAGTACTCGACTAGCTTTGCTGGAAGGAAACGACTCTACTGGAACCATCATTCCAGTAGGTATGGAGTCGTTCCAGTGGGACGCACTTGGAAATGAGCACGATACAGCGCCAGCGCCTCGGATGCTAGCATAATTTGCTAAATAAAATACAGTTCTAACGATTTCTTCGGTTATTCACGGTGGTGACTGACCACAGCAGCTCTTGATGATAGTGGTGCGAACCCAAGCCAATCCAAGCTTGCAAAAACGAATGCGTCTGCATCAGCAATATATATCTACAATATGTGTATCCGTGCTGGAAAGACAGGATGCTTACGTCATTCCTATTCCTGTTGCCATTCCTGTCCAGTCCATCTTCCATCTCTTCGGGATGTCCTTTCTCGCAAACACGTTCCGATCCACCCTAATCCTCGCTCGACCTTGACTTGAAGTCTACCAAAGCGTGGCGATGATCCCAAACTATTATTACCGCTGTTACTATATATGTACAGCCGACCTTGTACCGCCTCCGATTAGTATATAATCACGCATAATTATTTCAGTCCGTCGATCTTCTCGGCAATTACATTATAGAAACGGGTTTAGAGCATCAGCAAAAAGTAAACATTGTTGCACTTTTTCGACAGACCTCACTTTCTGAAAAACACTCCATTACACTTTGCAGTTACTACTGAGTATAAAAGGTTTTGTTCCCTCAGCCCTCTGTAAATTTAGTTTCCTCTATTAGTTCAGTTTTCTGAACAGAGTCCTGTAAAGTAGTTGTCCTCTTCATTTAAAACTAAAGTATGTAATTAAAGCACAAAACATTTAACAGCGATAAAGCTCGCTAAGCGCCACGAAGCGCCATATATTCAATGAGAATTTCCCCACACAGCGAGCAGATTTTTTCAATTACTGTTAATAAAAAAATTATTTATAAACCACGCTGTATCGAGTTACTTGATGAGAAAATAATTGCATCAGAATTATGAGAAGGTTTAGGTCTGTCTTTTCTCATTTTCAAAGAGTCGGAACTACAAGCTTTATGAAGAAGAATGCGGAGATGCTTATTAGTCATCTCGTCATTAGTGCGAAAATAAAATGGGATAATGGGTTATCCTGGTACGAATGCACGAGTTAATGAGGATGCAGGGACAACGCTTAAATATGTATTTTGTCGCAGAAATCTCATTATTATTACTATAGAATTCCGTTCCTTTAGAGATCGTAACTCTCACAGTCTTATTAAAAATAAAAATAAAATACTGTATCAAAGTTTAACAAGATTCTCTGTTCTCTAATCATGATATAATTATTTAATTATTAATGTTGAGTAGCTGCAATCGATTTAAAATTTCGGGATTCAAAATTTGACAAATTCGTTCACTGTGTTATGGAAAATTGATCAGAGTTAAAATTTCTCTTTGAAGAGATTGACTGCTAAAGGTCTTCAGATTAACAGTTAGTGATTCAGGGGTCATGATCATCTTATGCCGCCTAAGATATCGTAATACAAGAAATTCCTTGTGCGTAAAGACAAGCACGCGAGCGAAATGATTCGCGTGGGTGATCGCGTGGGTCTGCATTACGTAGGAAGATGTGCGATTGGCCTTCGAAGTCCTTCAGTGGAAATCCAAAGCACAGAATAGCACGGGGCCGATAGGCCAATGAAATATGAACGTGGGTTTCCGGTGGGAGGAATGAATACCTACCACCAAACTTCTCCTGAAATTATCCTATTCCTTTTATTGTTCCAATATCGATGGATCCTTGGTCGTCTATTGTTGACAGTTTTTAACAAATGCAACAATCAGTTACCATTCAAAACTACAAACGTTCTTCAACGTTTCACCTCCCACGGTAAGAGAAAGTTGGATGAGCTACAATTTTTATATAAATTTCGATCCTTGGTGATGATTTTTTATATTGGACCATTTGAATAATGAAAATAATTTTTAATTAAAAAACTTGAAATATTTGCATTTATATCAGGAATTTGCAATTGAACTACTTGAAGCGTACTTGAAACATTTTCATTTTGCTGATTTCGCAGACGGATTAATAACCTATTTATCATTTTCATTTAAATTGCTTAATACTTTTAAGTAAAAGTAATTAAATTAGCATTTCTACCAGACAGATGCTATTATTAGATTTGATGCGGTTAAAGTTTGATAAAAAGTTAAAGATCATTAGTGACGAAATTTGAAAGATTCAAATACCACGAAATAACAATAATTTTTATTTTTTCTTCTCCTGTCTTAATGAGATAACCCACGCATCGTAAAAATATGTTCCTTTATAGTTAAACGACATGGAATGAATTCTAATGTCAGATTTCCCCTCCACACAACTGACAATGAGAATAAGTTAGAATCCAAAGCGAAAGGAACTAAAAAAAGAAAGTGGTGACTTTACTCAATGAATCACCAGAAAAAATTGTTTATATAACAGGACAAGATTTTTAATTTAAACAGGTTCTATTCCTTGTAACTTAATATTGGTTTGAATTCAAAATTGTAAATTAATAATAAAGCCGACTAAGGATAAGCAGAATTTGGTGCCAACGAGAATAAAAAATGTATTTTTACTCGTGTTTAATAAGAACAAAATTATATTTAAACTAACTTATTCGACCTTAGTAGTTTTCTTAGCTTTTCTTATTTCTTTTTGCTTTTCCTTCTCAGCATTTTCGTGAAGGCGTCTCTTCTTCCTCAAGAGCCAGATTTCTTTCGCCCTATCTTCTCTTCCCTTCATTAAACTCTTGTATAATCTACGTTGTTTGTTTTTAACCAGCTTCTCTCGAAGTCGATATTCCTGCCTTTCCTGACGATCTTTTTCCCAAGGAACTTCCTTTACTACTTCTCCTGCTTTTGTCTTCATTTTCTTTTTCTGAAACAATTATAAAAAGTATAAAAATGTATATCAATTATAAATAAACTTGATTTTCTTAGAAATTTTACTTTAAAATGTACCTTCAGTTTCCTTTCGCGTTCTCGCTCATTTTCTTCATTTTTATCTTCTACGTCCATCTCGTCTTCTTCCTTTTTAGCAGTTTCATTCGTGCTCTCGTTGGCTTCTGTTTCTTCCTGTTCGTTACTTGCGTCTCCTTCTTCTTCCTCGACATCTTCCTCCTCTTCTTCGACTTTAAAATTATAAGTATTAGGATTGCACGTATAAAGTACAACATCTAGAAAACAGTATGTAGACTTACGGTTGTGGAGTCGGTACTCAGGATCCATGAGGACTCGTTCTTCAGGCGGTATGTACGTTTGATCTCTTCGATTATCAGAGAATGGTGAAAGATGGGGTGGAAGTACTGCACCCATTAAATATTTTTCCACGGGAAGCAACTCTCGCGTGTTCACGCAATCGAAGACCCACTGCGGTTGGACGTAATATCTAAAATAAATTAGTATAATAATTAGTTCCAAGTTATTCAATTTAAATATTTTGGAATTTCCATCTTTGAATTACAAACTGCATGATTATTGAAAAATAGCAAAACCTTGACAAATATTCTTTATCCATGCTCTGTCTATCTACAATTTGATGAGTGATGGTCTCATCGCTCTCATCAAACGAGGCTCCAATAAAGAGCATCTTGTCCCAGGAAACTTCGCCGCCAAGGGCACGAATAACGAAAACCAGTGGTTCTCTTGGAACTTCACGATTTATGAAGATTTTCAATCCTTTAAACAAAGTTTTCAGCCTTTTAATCTTTTCAGCTTCCTGTCTGGCCTCTTCTTGCGCAGAAGGATCTACATCCTAAAAAATTAATACACTTTATATTTTTATAATCTTACTTAAACATAATTTTTAAAACCAAGTCTTAAATTAATGAATGTTTATAAACCTTGGAAAAGTTATCGATTTCGATTTCTTCTTCATCTGCAGTTTGCATGTTAGCAGCTAAAGGAAGAAGAGGAACGTTGAGGGCACAGATTCTTTCTGATACAAACGCTTCTTCATCTACGAGAATCCTCTCAGGTTTTTCTGCAAAGAAAAAAAAAAAGGTTAGTAAAAATGTTAAAAAAGGTTGGTTTTAAAGTTTTAAAGATCTTTACGTTGGTACACGCAAAGATTAACAAAATTAATACAATAATATTTTCTTACCGACGGCATTGAACTTGGGAGGGTAGAAAATGTTAAGCGAATGATAGAGTCTGAAGTTAACAAAACCTAACATTACAATGTAGAATTCAACGAATGTGGACATAAGTTTAAAATCAACTTCGTTCTTTTTTTGTGGTTCGAAACAAAAGTGATGAGGAACGATCCAAGTAATTGTCTGGCCTTTGATTTCAGCTTGAAAGTAATATCCTTTGATGGATACGAAAACTTTCCTTAAGGCTTTCGCAGCAATTACAGCATGCATAAATTCAACCGTTAATCTTCTGCATAGAATGCTCTGATCTCGAGGAATGTGTGGCATTGAAGGAAATGTGCTGAATAGAAAGCAGAGGGTAAGACAATCATCTAAATCCCTAAGAGCATCTATAAACGTAGGATAGCGTTCCTTGACGATGTGATCAATCTTCAAAGTGGGATGATTGTTCAAATATCTCTTCATTTCTTTAAAGTCTTTCAAGGCGCGTGCTCGACCAAGTTTCTTATTGAAAATCTAAAATAGATTAATAATTCATTATTATTTATTCGATATGCCAACAAAAATAAAATAGAATACTGTTATTTGATAGAAAGTGAATAAACAAACCTTGTAATCACGTAACTTCCAAATAATTGGTTCGTGCATTAAAAATTGTATATCTTTCTTGTGATATAAGGTTTTAATGCCTGGTTGGCCCTTTTGAGCGCGTTTCCGATTTCGAGGTTCGCGAGGGTAAATTCCTTTGATTATACATAATCTGCGAAAATCGTTGAGAGAAAGTTGTAATCTTTTCAGGGCAGATTTTCGCGTCATAAACTGCGCTCCCTCTCCAGCTTTGTACTACAAGTAAAAGAGAGTAATTAAAAAATGACACAGTAAAAAATGAAATCTGTGACTTTTAAGCATGTCTTATTGTAAAAAAATTAACTAATAAGACCTTAATTTTAAGGCATTAATGCAGCAAAATATGATGCAGAATTTGCAGAATTGTAATCTAACCTCAAAACATTCATGCTTTTCTAAACGATAAAAATACCAATAACCAAGAAACGTACCTTCTTCTTCCCTATTACAACCATCGCGACAAGATTTAATAACCAAACTGATAAATATCTATTACTATTAATAGTAATATTTTAACATATTATTTTACTTTTTAAAAACACCCTACACCCCAACACGTGTGAGTTGACGATGTTGGAGCCATGTTGGAGCATTCGCATTGTTGAAGAGTGGGGAGACGGTATTTCGGCTTTAGTTCCCGTCTTCACCGTTGTGTGACAGCGCTCAACGCGCTAAATTCAAAACAGACATTTACTTAATATCGAATATCTCGCGGATCTCGCCGAGTAATTCCGAACTAGTCATCCTGAAATCAAAGAAACAGTTTTTAGAAGAAATCTACAAATTCCAGAAATCACATTACAAGCGGAAAGTCCCCGGTAATTTCACGTAATTAATTTCACTCGAATTAAATTATGTTCAATAACAAAAATAAAGTTTCGTATGAAATGTATATTTAAAATAATTTGAAGAAGTAGTTGGGCAAATAAGAAGTAATGGGCAAATAGGGTCAAAATGCTCAAGCTTTAACTGATTTTCTATTTAATTAATCCGAGAGGTAAAACGGCTACACGTGCATCATTTAATATATCAAAGAAATATCGAGAAACAACAGAATCGACCTTGCGGCTTAAGATAACAATAGAAATATCATCAATGTTTAAGTCCAGAGAAATCTATACAAAGATTATTTGTCGCGCGCCAACTTTTTAATATACGAGTGCGATAATAAGAATGACTATTAAACGAATTAACGAATATGCAGTTGCGATACGCATAATGCATATTTAGATGTAGATTAACATATTTACCTCAACCACTAATTCAATTCTATGTATTTGCGATGGATCTTCTTAAACTTTAACAATTTTATTTACGCTGTACTACACGTTCATAATTTTTACCTCGTAAAGCCCACTCTAAGACGGAAAACTCTTTTATATTCTCATGGATAAATCTTAAATGCAACCATGAATGACTAATTAGCATAAATCAACTTCTTCAAATTATCTATAAACACTTATTAATACGTGTTGCTTACACAGATTGCATTAAAGTGAGAGATACTTACAGATAAATTAATTTAACTCTTAAAAATATCGTAAAATGAAAAGCAAGTAAGGTTTAAAGCAAAACTGTTCAATATACCCTTCACTTATATATGGACTAGTCTTACCAAATATTTCATCTATGTAGAAAGTTCCTAAATTCAAATATATAATCAATGAAATGTTATTAAATTATGTCGCTTGGAATAATACATAGTTTTAAATTACATAATTTTATTCTTTTTTAACAAAAGGAATAATGAAATAAAGGGAGATTAAAAATTAACGCATGAAAGAATGAAACTTTATTAATTAATAACGAGGACACACGATATAAACATTTTGTATAAAAATATAAAAAATAAATAGTGATCGAGTGTCACTATGAGAGAACATTATAACAACAAGTCATTGCATAATCATAATTGACATTCCGTGTAATCGTATGCCTAATTCGCTACATCACTCATGCACACACGAACACACTTTGAGCGACTAGTTGAGATCAGATATCTTTTGAATTAAAGAAAATTTACCACAGTAGTTCGAAACGCTTCATTGGTTTATTTGCCTTCACTCATCTTTAAATGCTCAAAGGCAGTATCTAACGATTCGAACTATGGAAGTTTTTCTAATTAAAATGTATCATAGGAGCAAACATACTTTCCAATAAATTGTCTATAAACTCTGTACTTTTTTTTAACAAATATGTTCGCTTTTATTCCATCCTCTCTATTAGGCCTCTGTTAAATTTAATAAAAAAACTCTTCGCGATTTTCAATTACTGAAAATATACTAAGAGCTAACTAAATTGGCCAATTTAAACGAGAAAACAATCTCTACACGTTTTCCCTCAAAACTATCGAGATATTATTTTATAAAATATAAAATATTATGTTTTTCATAAATAGAACAGTGCGATTAAAATAAATTACGTTTACTTACGAGGTAAAATAAATACAGCTGTGACTTATAAGTGAAAATTAGAATACTATTACAGACAGTAAGTGAGAAACTTAAGTCTTTCTCTTTATTGACAGAGATTTCAGAAATACACTTGCTTCCAAAACTCAGAAATTACTTATATATAAAATACTGGCTCAAATTTAATTTTAATCAACTATTCCTCGAGATATTGAAATATTGCTTTTCATATGTCTTTGGAGATTGAGTTTGGAAGCCAAGCGCGTTGCTGAAATTTGCAATTGGCATTGTTTATGTTTACATTACTTAATTTATATCGCGTTTAGATAAAATTCGGATCAACGACTTTTGTTCATCGAAAGTTCGAGTCACTTTATTATTGAATGGCACAGATTCCTTTTCTGTCCGGTGCACTTCACAATTGAGGGAACATGGATATCCCCATTTGGCACACGATGTCATACAGACATCTTCAGAAATTTTTTTATGGCAGTCGCGTATAATTCGCATAATAGAGTGCAATTGATGACCTTGATGTGGTGGCGATTGGGGTCAACCGAAATGTCATGTACGTCATGGTTGGATTAAATATTATGTCTACTTCGCATTCTACACTATTCTGCAGCCTTTTATTTTTTTTAGGCTGCTTTCATACATAGTTGCATCTATGTGCATTAAATAAGAGAGAGAATATTTTATAAAAATGTACTTATCTTTCTTTTTATAAATAGAAAATTGTAATTTTAGATTATTTTTTGTATTTGTATATAGAAAATCCATATATCTCATTAAATTTAGTTCATCGATTCGTTTTAGTTCATCTAGAACTACTAAAATATGCAGGATTTGTTTCCAGAGTGGTTATTTATAAGGGCTCGGTCGATAATCGTT